>VWZS01000842.1:224-98175 GCA_013397075.1 Rhabdornis inornatus
GACAAGGATCAGGGAGTGACTTAGGACTGAGGGACAGGGAACATTCTAGGGACCCGGGAGGAGCCGGGGAGGAGTGACATCAACTTGGGGAGGGGTTTGGGGTGGAGTGATAGGGGAAAGGCAGGAAAGGGAGGCCTGGGGCAAACCAACTCTGGGGGAAATCATAGGGACCATGAACCATTACAACAATAAGGGAAAACTAACTTACAGTAAACTTAAACTAACCCGCCGCAACAGGGTTTGACAAACAAGGAATGATTTGGTTTTTTCCTCTATAAAATTCCAGCTTTTAATTGAATCCCACAGCAGTTTCTGATTGATTTTGTATGGTGCCACCTGATTTGGCTTTCAGGGGTGGTTTGGTTTGGGTTTTTTCCCCCTCATCATTCACCACTGACCAACCATGTCACTTAGCAGAGTGGCAGCACAATACAGAAACGAAGTGCAAAGCAATGATGAGGATCCAGGATGCCCACGTCCTCCATTTTAGCATCATTCTGGCAACAGCAGGAAATCCTAATGACAATATCCTTTCAAATGCACTTCATCACTCACAGGAAACTAGGAATGAACTTACCTGAAACTTTGAGCATGGCACATTTATGCATGCAAGTTACTCCTGGGGAGGTTCCAACTGGGCGCAGAGGAAAGTTTTCCACAATGAGAACAATCAGCCACTGGAATAATCACCCCAGGGAAGTAGTGGGTTTTTGCTGTGGCGACGGACAAAGACAAACACAACACTAAAATTTAAGTGGCAAAAGCCAAATCTTTATTGCACACAGCTTATATTTATATAGTGATCAGAAGGCACCATGTTTAATTCCAGTTGGTCAGTAACCTTTCTCCACTCAGTTCATTAGTTAGTAGCTGTTCATGTGCGTACGTGCTAACGGCTTTTCTCTTTACAGATGTTTACATTTTTATCCCCTGGAAAGATGTTTCACATGGGCAGAATCTTTACCTTCAGAGGCGCAAATTGTTTCCCCCCAAGAATAAATGGTTATGCAAGTTGATTCNGACAGGGGAGTCACCGCTCCACCAACTGCCGCGCCGAACTTTGTTCCAGTCCCTCTTTTAAGCCCCTGCTCGTCTCGTTGAATCATCCTTCCGGTGTCCTTCTGCGCATGCTTCTTCAGTTGCTAGGGGGTCTTTTTCTGCCTCCTGGTGGTCGCTGATGAAGGCTAGCAAGAGTCTTCCTCCATGCCCTTTCCTCGAACCTAAGTCTTGGTACAACTTGTGGTTGATTAGTACAGCAACATCTGTCCTTGGCAGTTTCGCAGGCTAGCTATCTTGTGCGTAATTGTGGTTACTTATCTACAGTGCTACAGTATCTACAGTGCTACAATGTCTACAGTGTTATAGTGTGCTTATATTTGAACAAAAAGGTTACAGTCCCATCACACTGGGAGCAGTGCAGGAGACAGGGAGCAATGGAAGGGGCACTGGGAGCCCTGAGGAGGACCCTGAGAGCACTAGAGACACTGTGAAGCACTGCAGAAAGTTTACCTCTCCTGGGCAGCCCATTATCTCCCCCACCAACCCTGGGCCCAGGTATTTTCCTCCCCCAGGAAGGGAAGGCACAGTCCTCCTTCATGAGCCCACCTCCCAAATTTGGATACCACCTCCAAAATTTGAACACATGCAGGGATTGCTCCCACACAAAAGGTGTGGGGGCAGAAAGGTCCTTGCCTTTACCTTCCCTGGGAAGAAAAGGCACTGGCGCATCTCTGTGCTCTCCAGTCTAGTGCGTCAGTGTCTTTGTGAGAATGAACACCTGTCATGGCAGCAAGGCTTATTGCACCCCAGAACTAGAATCACAGCCGAAAAACTCAAGGGTTTTGACGCGGCCCGCAGTCCTTATGTCCACCCTGTCCGGCCCAACTAGCCCACGAGGGCAGGGCTTCATGCCAGGAGTGGGCTGCCTCCTGGTAGATGCAATGGCAGGAGTGCAGCTAGGGCTAGAAGCCCTGATGGAGAGACGCGAGTCCAAGAAAAGCAAAGGGAGCAGGTGAGTCCTTCAGTGGGTCCACAAAGGGTTTATTGGGCAAAGGTCAGGGAAGATCAACTGGAGTCCGGGGGAGGGAACCACCGAAGGCAGAGAACACAAGCAAACATCAACTTAAATACAGGGGCGGTCCAAGAGAAGGGGTTAACAGAACATCCAGTCAGGGTACACGGTGGGTGGATCATGGGGGAGGGATAAACATCCAAATTTCCAATGGGGTACAACATGGGTGGAGCACAGAGAACTTTAACAAATCATATACAGAGAACAGGGTAACTGACAAGGAACTCTCTAGAAGATTGGGAGGGGCCAGGGAGGATTGACAAGGATCAGGGAGTGACTTAGGACTGAGGGACAGGGAACATTCTAGGGACCCGGGAGGAGCCGGGGAGGAGTGACATCAACTTGGGGAGGGGTTTGGGGTGGAGTGATAGGGGAAAGGCAGGAAAGGGAGGCCTGGGGCAAACCAACTCTGGGGGAAATCATAGGGACCATGAACCATTACAACAATAAGGGAAAACTAACTTACAGTAAACTAAAACTAACCCGCCGCAACAGGGTTTGACAAACAAGGAATGATTTGGTTTTTTCCTCTATAAAATTCCAGCTTTTAATTGAATCCCACAGCAGTTTCTGATTGATTTTGTATGGTGCCACCTGATTTGGCTTTCAGGGGTGGTTTGGTTTGGGTTTTTTCCCCCTCATCATTCACCACTGACCAACCATGTCACTTAGCAGAGTGGCAGCACAATACAGAAACGAAGTGCAAAGCAATGATGAGGATCCAGGATGCCCACGTCCTCCATTTTAGCATCATTCTGGCAACAGCAGGAAATCCTAATGACAATATCCTTTCAAATGCACTTCATCACTCACAGGAAACTAGGAATGAACTTACCTGAAACTTTGAGCATGGCACATTTATGCATGCAAGTTACTCCTGGGGAGGTTCCAACTGGGCGCAGAGGAAAGTTTTCCACAATGAGAACAATCAGCCACTGGAATAATCACCCCAGGGAAGTAGTGGGTTTTTGCTGTGGCGACGGACAAAGACAAACACAACACTAAAATTTAAGTGGCAAAAGCCAAATCTTTATTGCACACAGCTTATATTTATATAGTGATCAGAAGGCACCATGTTTAATTCCAGTTGGTCAGTAACCTTTCTCCACTCAGTTCATTAGTTAGTAGCTGTTCATGTGCGTACGTGCTAACGGCTTTTCTCTTTACAGATGTTTACATTTTTATCCCCTGGAAAGATGTTTCACATGGGCAGAATCTTTACCTTCAGAGGCGCAAATTGTTTCCCCCCAAGAATAAATGGTTATGCAAGTTGATTCTCACTGTTACCACTCCTTGCTCACAGGAAATTAGCTGAAGTAACAAGTTCTGAACCATGATTTTACAAGGCCTTTCTTTTGTAAGGTTTTACCTATATGCAACAGTGGATTCCTCAACATTAGACACTTTTGAGATTCAGCTGGACTGGGTGCTGGGCCAATCTTGACTGTCTTGACTGTGCTTTTGCCAGGAAAGGCTGGGCCTGGATCCTTGAGGGCCCTTCAAAACTGGGATTCCATGACTTTATGAAATCAGACAACATGCTCTGCCACCCCTTTTCTGAACACAAAACACAAAGGCAGCTTCGAGAGAAAAATTGAGACCTATTTTCCTAGAGTCACCGTTGTTTTTCCATCCCTCAGAGCTGACTGAGCAAGGACTCATAGGACTGCCCCTAGGAGAGCAAGTGGCACCGGCCAGTGGCAGAGCGTATGCGAAATGCTGCAGGACAAAGCCTATGAAGCAGGTGTTGTTCAAGTCGTGGAGCCCCCCCCACGCCGACACTGGCTGGTTGCTGCCAGACCACACAAAGCTTCCCACACAAAGGGAAAACAGGACCCTTTGTGGATGAATTACTCCCTCACTAAGGCCTGCAAAGAAATCAGGTGGTGAAGGACAAGAAAAGCTTCTTGTGACTGAAGAAAGGCTTTTCACAAAGTACTCTTCTGCACCCAGAAAAACCAGCTCTCACCTATAACCCAAGAATACTGCAGAGGCAGCCTTAGCGCTGCCATTCTCCTTTCACCTCTCCACACACAGCTCTGGAAAAGGTTTGTTCGCTTTTGCTCATGTGCAAGAAGCTGCTTTTCTCTAACTCTGGCCAATTTACATTACAGCCAGAGCCTTGCATCTGATCACTAGTCTATTTAGGCACCATTCCTTGTTTCTACAAGGAATCACCTGGTAAGGAGTGCTCCGAGGAAAGACAGGAAAAGGCAAGTTACTAGCACACAAGGCAACCCCACTCATTGTGCCTTCCTCCAACATGTCTTATCTTTTGGGGAATGTGGCACTGTCTTGGGGTGATTTTATGATGATGCTTTATTCCCTAATCGTCTGCTTTATGCCCAGAAAGTGAGCGCTGTAGCTTTAAGATGGACCTGGCGGGTGGGGCAGGGAGCCTTGAGCTCCGGCGCGGGCTCTGCTCAAGCTCTGGCTCTCTGCGTGCTCCGGGCAGTGTGGACCAGGATGCTACATTGCTCCCTCTGTTGGATTTTTTCCGCTAGCGTGAAGCAAAAAGGTTTTTTCTCTTCTCTTTCCCTAGCTTGGAGGCTGTACCGGGAATCCTCTCGGCGATTTGTTTCTTTTTACTTGAACTGTTTCGGCTTGGCTTTTTGTTGTTGTTGGGGGTTTTTTTGTTCGTATTTTTGTTTTTCTTCTTTCTTCGGCCGTCCGGGGAGCCGGCGCGGGACCGCCCCGAACCCGAGACCTCGGAGGAGCTGAACCGACACGAGAAAGGACATTTAAATCCACCAACCTCGGCTGCTTCAAGGAGAAGACCCACGCCAGATATCCACCAGGTTCCCAGCTGCTGTAAACGCTTTTCTCCTCCCGTCCCCATAGACAAAGAAGGGCCGTTGCCATCTTTGCCTCTCGGCGACGCGGCGAGGTGGGGGTGTGGTGTAAGGTTAAAATTTTTTTTTTTGCCTTTTCCTTTTTTTTCTGTGCCTTGTGGGCACTCTTATTATTTCTTTGTCCTTTGTTAATCATTTTTTTTTCACTTTCATCCCCTAGTATCCATTTCTCTCATAGGCAGAAGAAAGGGGACTTATTGAAGCCCTCTCTCTTTAGAGAAAAACACTCATTTTAGAGCGTTTTTCTCCTAGAATTTGTCTCCAAACGGAGACAGGTATCCACAGGAACTGCTGTGTGTAATGGCAATTGCTTGCGCCTTTAATGGGGGAGTGTTTGGGTTTAGTATTTTTTCCTTTTGTTTCTTTCTCTCATGGAATTTCGTCCCATCTGTCGCCAAGAAAATACAATGATCGGTACTTCAGAGAGACAAAAGAAGTTGCTGTGGTAATTGATAAAAGATTAGTGTTAATCACAAAAGCGTTGGGGTTTGTATAAACCAGAATACTAAGCTCTGAAGTGAAGCATGGCCACCAGATAAAGGAAATTATATGATAAAATCATTCTGTTTAAAATCACCTTGTTATGTTATATTATGTTACGTTATATTATATTATGTTTTCCAAATAAGTTGTATCGGGTACTAGCTTGCAAAATCAGACTTCCCAATAGCCCTTGCTGCCTTTGTCTGATCAATACTGCTTATCTCAAGGAACAGACTTCCAGAACTTCTCTGGTGGTTATTTACAAGGACCAGATGGTTATCTGTGACTGATTATCGCTCGGAGGCTTTGTGAATTTGTGTTAGGATGTCTATTCGACCACCACTGCTTACCTGGCAAAATTATGACAGAAAAAAATCCAAAAATTATTGATTACAACGAGAAGCCATAGTATAAGAAGAGGCTGCAAACCAAGGTTCGATGGGGCGTGGTGTGCGCAGTGATCCCTCACGTTCCCCAGCGCGCTGTTTGCTCTGTCTATATCAAATAAAGCAATCTAAATGTTGCTAAATATTGAGACTTTTGTCTCTCATTTATAACATTGCCAAGCTCAGAGGAGGACCGTACCTGGCTGCGCTTCTCTTACCTGAGGGTTTCTCTCGGAGAAGCAGAGATACTGAGAGAATTGGGCTGGGGAAAACAGGGCTGGGCGCAGCTCCTTTGCAGCTCTTTTGCTTCCTCAGCTTTCAGAGGGGAAGGAGACTGCGGTCGGTATGGGAAGAATTCGCCACCACTGCGGCTTCTGTCTCCTGATGCCTTCTATCGTGAGTGGAGCTCTGATCCTAAGAGCGGCTGTTGCACTGGGACCTTATTAGAACCCTTCCTCACTAAAACAAGGGACTTGCACCATCTGCTCGCGTGCCTCAGGAGAAGAGCCCAGGGATCGCTGAGCCTCTTCCCCCTCCAAGGGAGTCGCTCCCGGCCCTGTTCGGGAGCCGGGCTGCTGCTGCCCAGCCCCTGCCATGCCTCCGCTACTGCTCCGGGGATTTTTTGCAAGACTGTAAGCCCGCACCCCCCGCCTGCTGGGACACCCCGCGGCTCCTGCTACAGCTGTCGAGTTTCTGCTGCCTCTTGCTTGCTATCCCAGGTGAGCTCGTTCCTGCCGTTTCAACTTGCCGCATCCGAGGTTCCTGCTGGGGCACGGGCATCACCTGTCCCTGGAGGTTTGTGAAGCAAACCCGATTTGTGGACCATCCCTTCCGCCGATGTGCCCGCCATCACGACGTGAGAGAGGCGACCGAGCCCTGCCCACAGCGCCCCCTGCAGGCGTGGAGGAACCATCGCACCCGCCCTGTCCACAGCGCCCCCTGCAGGCGTGGAGGAACCATCGCACCCGCCCTGCCCACTGCGAGCCACCAGCGCCCCTGCCGGCCGTGCCCGGAACTGCACCAAGGGGAAAATGCCCGAGGCCGAGTGAAGGCTGGGACTGGGTCTGTGGGGCTGTTTGTTGGGAATGCCAGGGTTGTTGTTTGTTTGCCTTGTTACACACACTAGTAAAGGACTGCTATTCCTTTCCCCATATCTTTGCCTGAAAGGCCCTTAATTTCAAAGTTATAATAATTCAGAGGGAAGCAAGTGATAGTCTCCAAGGGATGTTCCTGCCTTCCTTGGCAGACACCTGTCTTTCAAACGAAGATAATCTGAGAGCTCTGGCTGACAAAGTGTGTCAAGAAGTACTCTAAAAGGACAGGAACCACACAGTCCTCATTTCCTTGCTAAGAAGCAATTCTGGGCACTGAGGAACCTTTAGAAACTATGAACACCTCCAAAACTGCATGCACACACCCTTCAGCATTCTCCATCCAAACCAGATCAATGTTACTTTACACCTCTGCAGAGCTGTGCATGCAGGACATCCCCTCCATTTCCAAAGCATTTTAGTCCATAGCAATTATCAATAATTGACTAATTTCCCAGACACACTTGGTTTCTCCCAGTGACCCTCGCTGCCACACTGTCTTTACTTTCCCGCAGGCAAGAACGTCAGTCACCTGCTGTTCCTGCTGCTCTCAGAAGCAGATGCAAAGGGAATGTGGCAGAGAGCTTGAAGGAAAAATGCAGCCTCACTAGCAGAAATGAGCTGGCATGAAGCACCCCGCTGACAGCTCTGGGAGGAACTTCAAAAATGGAACACATAAAGAAGGGATTAAGCTGGCTATAAGAGAGGGGGAGGGAAATGTTAGGCAAAATGAAACTCATGTCCTTAGCATTTCTGCTGTAAGAAACCACTGAAAGTGAAGAGGAAGATTTAAGGGACCACCTGAGGCATCAAGAGGCTTAACTGCAGGATGGAGGTGTCATGACAGGGCTACAGGAAGGGGACAAGTTCTTGATGGCAGCTGGAACAACTTTCAAGATATGACAGGGACGTCCCTGTGTGATAGCAAGGAAGAACACCCATGGGAGAGGTGTGTGGTACACAGCTGTGGGGCAATCTCCATCCCTGATTTTAAGAGCTCAACAGGAAAATGTCCTGAACCATCTGATACAGCTTGGGAGTATACCCCACTTGGAGCAAGCAGTTTGGATCCCTTCTGGAGGCTTTCTGAGCCTGTGGGTTTTAGAGGTGTTACTAAAACCTGATGTTACACACAGATTTGCTTAATAAATTTACAGAAACAAAACCAAGAAAAAGAAAAAAGCAGCTGTAGAGGATTGCCTGAAAAGGTCTGAGAATTAAAAACTTGTTTTATTGGCACTTAAAAGTTCTTGGCTTGCTCCTCCTAGCAAAAAAACCTTGTTAGAAGATCAAAAAAATTAAATACATTAAAACACTAGAGTTAAAACTGGAACTGAGAAGTTCCACAGAACAGAGGGAAAAAAAACCCCAAATCTCAAAACAACTGCACTTTCCTAACATGAGAGAAGTAGGAAATCAAACTGTGCCGGGAAGCTCAAGAACTATGCAAGAGCTGTTAGCCCCATACTGGTGCCCTCTGGGTGTCAGAAATTACAGCCTGTGTGCAGTAGCAGCTCTGAACTGCCATATTACAAAATCTCCTTCTCTACAATATCTGCTGGCTTCTGGGAAGGACGAAGACTTCATCTTTCATCTTAATAAAAAATGCATCTTCTCCAGATTATTCTCACCAGAAACTGCAGTGTATCATCACAACTAACAAACCTCCAGTATGTGTGAGGAAATGGAGACTGGTGGAGCCTGCTCCTTTGTTTATGGAATGCTGCCCCTCTGTGCAGGAAGGTGTATGAGGATGGGGGAATACTCCTTACCTTCACTTATTGTGGCATGTCAGGCCCAGATTCTGGATGGAAGCAGTCAGTCTCACCGTGTGCTGTGACAAACACCTGGAATTCAGGTAATAAGCAAAAGCCTTCCCCCTCTTCTGTGGTGCATAGAAACTTGGGAGTTCTTCAGGACTATAAACAATTAGTGCCAAAGATTTTCTGTGCAACAGATATTTAATTTGGAAGGGTTTTCTGCAAAACATCTATTACACATCCAGGTGTCAACCCCAAGGGTCCATTCCACCTCATCTCCCCGATAGTAGGTACCTCTTGCTCATACCATGTTTCTCCAACCATCTGGCCTGCAAGGGACTCCAGTTTCTGAGCATGAGTCCACAGACACTTTGTCCTAGCAGGCCCAAGAAGCTCCTGGCCAGCTGACAAACTCTGACCAAGTCCTCTTGGCCACAAGTGGCCTACCAGGAGCTGGCTGCAGCTGAAGGATAAGGGACAGGTGTTTTCCTTGCTGCAGGCACAGGACCAGATGCCAATCAGTGGTGTAGAGCTCCAAAGGCTCCAAATAGCCTCTCTCTAATAATTAGAAATCTCTAATAATAAAATTACCTGGTAGAGCAAATTGATCAAAGCAACACAAATCTGAGGGGGTGACAATAGAACAGGGGTCACTTTATTGTCAGGCAGTCGAGGAGTTCTTCTGATGCTGTAATTATGTCTCAAAGAAGAAGCAGCAGAAGTGAGTGATAAAGTGACTGCAAGCAGAGAACCCGAACTCCAGCATTCTTCCTCTGATGCTCACAGCCCACTGTGAGCAGTCCAGGAGGTGACCCCTTTCTAGAAAGACCCTCAGCCTCTTAGCTGTTACCATGGTAGCAGTCACACCTACTTGCAGCGACCTCCTGTTCAGGAAGCACACTGCAGGTGCCAGTGCCAAATTTCTGAGTTCCACTGAGGTTCCATCCCCTGTGCTCACACTCATACATGGACAACTCCTTTCTATAGCTCCAGTTCATGGCTTGGCTTTCTCTAGCCCAAGTTAAATATCTTTCACAAAAAAAATCCTAAACCCCTCTGCTACAACTCAAGGCTTATTTTTTAATTGCTGTCAAGTTCTTACTGGAGAACCAGTAAGCTAAACAGGGTGCTCCAAGCTCCCAGGTTTAGCATATGAATATACTCAAGTTGCAAAAAGGATACTCACACTTCTACATCACTAAGAACACCCACTGTATCAGGCACAGTTCCCCTTTCTTTTAAAAATAAATATTTATAAACAAAAGGAAGAGATTCAGAGAACTACAAAGTTAAAAAATTTCCTGCCAACAGCACGAATATTTCTCTTGTACAGTCACAAGAACAAGTTGTACACCAACATGAGCACTGTCTAAAAAACTCTCTCCTCATCAGCTGCCCCAGTCCACCCGCAGAGACCCACATTGCCCTTTGCAGCAGCCAGCCCTTCTGCACCTCTCCAGGACTTGTACTGGAGCTGCTCAGTCTCCTTTCATGATCAAGTCCTCAATATATGCATCCAGTTCATCATCTGTATTAATATCAATGTCCTGAAATCAAAGCAACAAAGAACACCAGTGAGAAGTGAATCCTGAAGAACAGTGCAAGAAAAGAGGAGCCAGAGCAGCTTAGCATCCTCTGTTACATCTGGCCTGCTCAGTCTCTATGCCCCAACCTCCACCACCCTCCAGCTGCTGACAGCTGCAGTGACAGCACCCCCAGATTTCCCTGTCAGCATCTGAAAGAAAACCATGGAAACCCATCAGCACCTGGTGCTCAAACAATACACTCAAGTGATGGATTTACTGTACTGATTTCGGTCGAGGCAGGTTTGGTTTGGGTTATTTTAGATTTAACACGTTTTTCTAACAGGGAGCAACTGCTACTGATGCTTTCAATAGCCTTTCCAGGTTGATCCTGATTTTATTAAAGTAGTTTTATAATTTAAAGTGAGTTTATTTATTTAAATGTTTTAATTATATATCTTCTATTTTAATTTAATAGTATAGCTAATATATCAATTTTACCACAAGACTTTTTTATATTGTTTAAAGGTTTGCATTTCTAGATGTGGAGTTAAGAATCTGTGCAAGAACAGGGCAAAAATTCCCTGTTGAGCACTGCCTATGCCTGGGGAAATTCTCAAGCAGCCTCACAGCAGAGAACAAACAGAAGCTCTGCATTACATACACATCATTAGGAATCACTCTGTGAGAATTAACACACATCAGGACTCTCAGGGCCTGGATCCCAAAGGTGGGCAGTGACAGCCCAAGCTGTTCCCAGCTGAGGAAGCTGGAGCCCAATGAGACTCTGGACTGAAACACTTTTAATGCCTGGAGGGGAAGAGCCAGGTAGCTATGCTGAGGCAGCTCAGGGTTTGCTAGTCCACCCACCTCCTGCACTTTCTGCAAAAGGGCCATGATATTAGTCCTCAGCTTCTGCAGTTTCTCCTCCGTTTCCCTCAGCTTCCTCTCTGAGTTCTGCAGGTTTTCCTCGCAGGCTTTCGCCCGGGCATCGGCACGTGACTGATATGAATTGCACAGGTTCTGCAGACCCACCTCATACTGCTTAAAATATTCTTTCTGTAGTAGACAAAACCCAACAGATGTCACGTTAAGAGAAAGCATCAAGCATCACAAAAACATGAGCACTCATAGGCTGTAGAAGATCCAAACTCCTGACCCCCATGATCAAATCCTTCCCCTGCATGCCCTGCCCACACTCATATTTACATCTGATTTGCCTACAGCAGCCAGCACAAAATTCACACAGCTTTTCACATTCTTCCAATACCAGAACTGCCCCCAAAGCTGCTTGAATTTAGATTAATTTTTAAAAAGCCTGAACCCCTAGGTATGCTGCAGGCAAGGCCTGACATCCCCTGTACACTGTGAGTATCTGTGGTACAGATCACCCAGACAACACAGCCTTTCACTGCAAGGTAGGGACAGCACCAAACACCCCAGACACAACTCAGATGTCCTATGGAAGAAGCAGGAGTGGTAACTCCAGCAAATGCCAGCAGATGTCTGAGTTAATAGAGGGGGAGGAAACAAGAGAGAGACTGCCAATACACACACTGCAAGTGTGGGACTACAAAACAGAACTAACTGGCTTTGGTCATGTAGTTATCTGCAGGCGGCTTTTTACATGTGCCTCCTTGGAAAGGTCTCTCTTGGTAGTATATTGGAAAAGGAAAAAGTCAGAGGCCAGTTCTCTTGCCCTGCATTCCAGCCAGCACTGGTCCTCCCAGTACCAGGCTGCTGGTGGAAGCTCAGTCCCACCTGTCCTGTGCTCAAATAAACAGAGGTCGAAAGTCTTAAGGTGTGCAGCTGACTCGCTGGCAGTAAACCTGCTCTCCTGGGAAAGTGGGAAGGGGTTGGCTTCCATGTTCTCTCATACTAAAGTAAATGGCCTATAAAGGGATTGAATCCACACTAACGTTGTGAGTTAGACTCAAAGAGTTGGATTCTATGATCCTTGTGTCTTCCTTCCAACTCAGAATATTCTGTGAATCTGTGGGTAATTATTTGTTATTATTTATAATTTTTAAGATTGTCTCCAGGTAAGTTATAAGGCTGTGAGCAAAACAAGAGATATACCTACCTCCTGCTTCTACAAACCTCTAAATTGGTCTCTCTTTTTTAGAAGTTTAACAGCAATGGTTAAGAATTTAAGATAGTAGCAGCCAACAGCATTCCCACACAGATGCACGGTAATTAGAAAAATCCTCAGACAACTGTTACAAGACTCAAGGCATCTCTCAGAGCTCTCATTCTTTTCCTCAGCTATGTTAGTCTGCCAAGGATCAAAATTATCTTTTCAACAGTGCACTCCTGCATCAGCAAGATGAACATTTGCCGTAAGAATGGAGTATGTGTGGGGAAAACACACAAACTTACTTTTCTAGAAGTACTGAACTCACCAAGGGAAATGCCAATAACCCTTCTGAGCTCATGGAACTCAGCTCATTCTTCGAGATTGGAAAATTTGGAGGCAAGAAGTATCGCAAACAATTCCTGTGCGGGAAAACAAAACACAAAGCCAGAGTTGGGAGTTTACCAGACTGAAGCAATCAGACTGCAGAGCTCACAAGGTCTGCGGTGAACCCACCGAAGGATCTGGACTAGCAAGTCAACTGTTTCTTGGCTGCTGCTAGGACCAGTGGTGTCAGGCTCGATTCTCACGCAATCCGAGGTAGAAGGTTCAGCCATGACCACCTCCTCTTCCTGCTGTGTGTCTGGAGCCTGGTACTCAGGAGAGGGAGGCTTCATAAGCCTTACATCCTCACTGCCCTTCTCTACCCTGAGAAAAAGTATTAAACGGGAATGTCAGGAATTTTTTTCTACATTGGACATACCTGAAACACGGTTTCATCAGAACCTGTACCCAAGTGTCACAGAGACCTCTAGATACACAACAGCTGCCTCCAGGGCAGGCAGCAGTGACAGACTGATGGAGTCTGTCATGCCCATTCCTTATGAAGCCCTGGACAGTCCTGACCTCACATGTTTTCTGACATGACAGCAGCATATTTGTCTTCAGCATCTATGGCAATAAAATAGGCCCTTCCTCCCAAAAACAAAACAAGCCTCCAAAATCCAGTAACTTGAGATATTTACCAGCGATCCCTTGGTGTGGTGTCTGTAGGGACATAATCGAACTTCACCTTCCACCGGATTGCGTGCCTGACCCTTTCCACAGCTGTGACACGGCCTGTGAACCATTCCTTGTTCACACGCACCTCCACGTGCAGCCCCTTATCTGTGAGGGGGAAGCAAAGGTGTTTGCAAACATTCAGCTGCTGGAAAGCACATTCTACAGGAGCTCTAGAGATTCAGGCACATCAGCAGGGAGCATGCTTGAACCTGTGACAATGCCCTCAAACAGTACAGACACAATCAAAACACAAATGGGCACACAGGTCAGCTCCTGCTGAGAAACACGAAGATGCATGGAAATGAGCTGACAATTCCAGATGGAAGGTTTCTCTACTCCAAGCTGTTTGACATGGGCTTTGCAGTCTCACGATGGGCTCTAGGACAATTTGCCACATGTCCCTAGTGGGCCACTTCGCAAACAGCTCCCTGGAAGCATGCTGAAAAGATGCCATGCTCCGGCAGATGGTGCGGTACCACCCCAGCTATCACCTTTCCTGGAGTCTCCCAGCCCCTTTTCTCTCACAGCAGTGCATCAGATCTGGATACAGTCGCGAACATTTTCCAGCTGGCATGGCTGTGTGATCCACTCAGGAAGGGTGAACATGCCATCAACTACACCCTGCAGCCCAGCCCCACCTCTGTCAATGTGACACAGCCATCGATCACAGACCTTTCCACGCCACAGTTGCTCCTGGTCTAATCAAAAGGTTCCCAGCCAAAATGTTTCATGCAAGTTAGAGTAATCTTGGGGTTCGGAATTCAAATTTACACTATTTCTTATTTAAAAATCTCATTAATGAAATCACACCTTTAACTGGTACAACAGTTCTTTTCTATGTTAGATATTGGTGACAGCCTAAGGGCTCATTTCTCACCTTTCTGTGCTTTCTTCAGCTCCAACAACTCTTCCTCTCCAGCACTGTCTGTGAGCTGGGAGTAGAGAGAGCTCACATTAGTGGCCTCCCACCAAGATTATAAACATCTGACAAATACCTTCCTTCTGCTGGGGAAACCAGCACACTCTCACCTCCACCACCACCTCACTGGAATCCTTCTCTTCTTTCACTGCCAAAACTTTTCCTCGTTTTGTCCTCTCCTTTTTGGGCTCCCCCTCCTCCTCAGACCCATCCTCTGGGATGTTCAAGGCCCTCTTTCGAGTGCTGGAGGCCTGAAGGAAGCAAATAAGCTCTAGCTATTAATTCCAACCTGCTTCCAACCAAAACCTTCTTGTAGCCAAGTTAAAAAAAAAAAAAGCCCAACATCCAGTATTTAATTTGGTAGTTAATTAGCTTTTCTGGAAGGTTTTAGAGGCGCTACCCCACCACTCCACACACTTCTTTTTCCCTGGGGAAACAATCTGATCTAACAGGGAAGAGATGAGACCAGTCTTCTGGAGGGGTGCAAATGCACCCTAACCTAACCCAAGATTAAAATAAAAATTCTTTGTCCTGTGCAGCATCCACAGCACATACACCACAAGACAGAGCAGGCAGGCTGAGCAGGACAGTGGGTAAGGAGCTGAGGAGTTTCATCCCATTGATTCTTACCTGTAAACATCTGCCAGAGGCAGATTTCCTTACTGCTGGCACCTTGGCAGCTTTTGGATTGGGTGTCTCACATGGGCTTTTGGGGCTCTGCAGGCCAGAGAGGGACTTCATGCTTGTACCTGGTTTGGCAGGAGTTTTTAAAGTGCTGTTAGACTTCCCAGCTGTAACAGTGTGATGGTGTGTCCTGGAAGTGCTGGCCTCCTCCCTGAAGGGCATGCTGGCTAGCTTGGAAGAGCTGGTATTTGGAAGATCTGAAGGCCTCTTTTTCAGCTGACTGCAGGACTTGGGAGGAGGTGAAGATCCTGGTGGTCTGCTGGGAGCATTCTTGATTATATCAGGCAAAGGAGGAGATCGCGGGCGTTGAGTTTGGGTGTGCTGAAAACAAAGGAGGGTAGAGAGAAAGAAGGGTAGAACAGTGGGGAACTACTGTTCAGAACAGCTAAGGAAGCACAAAAGAGTAAAAGCCTATAGCAGGATCCCATTTACCTCCCTTGGAGGCCATGTGGTCACTTCCAGAGGTAGTTTCTTTAAATCAGCCTGAGATCGAATTGGAGTGGTTTTCTACAAGGAAAAAAAACCAAACAAAAGGTCATATTTACAAGCTGCCAGAGGCTGCCTGAAACCATCCCAGCAGTTTTCTAGGCTAAAACCAACAATTATGGTGTGTTTTGTTTCCTTCAAGAGACATCCCTTCAGCTGTCATTTCCATTTTCCCAATGGAAAATTAAATGCAAGCTGAGATGGTAAATTTCTGTTATTAGAACAGCCCTAGCCCCATGAAGGAACATAAATGGTTTCAGACTCAGCAGCAGCTCTTTGCAGAAGGAGGCCCATCACACCTGCTCTGCTTAGCTGGAGATCTCCAGACTCACCTGCAGAGCTTCCAGCTTTTTCTGCTGCTGGTGGATTTTCTCTGTCAATTGTTTCTGCTTTTCCTCTTTTGTTTTCAAGTCTTTTTTTAGAGTTCCCAGTGGTACCTTCTGCTTCTGCTCTGCAGCTTCACATCTAGCATGGAGGGAATGCAAGAAAACCTCAGTAAGGACAGAAGAACCTGTATTGTCTCATGCAGGATTATCCCAACATCCCATTCCAAATGCAGCAGGAAAGTCACTTGTCTTTCTGCAGTACCCACAATCTCAAAAGCAGTGGTATTCATCTTGAAAAACAGATATGAATTAAGGATCAAAAGCATAGTTGTTAGTAAAAGGGCATTTATGCTGGAAATCACCAATTCAGAGCCCAGGAACTATGACAGTTGTGATAGCTTCTGTACTGCATCTGTACTCCAGACTTTTTCAGCAATTTTCCTTCTTATCAGCTTATTCCTTCATATCAGTTCTTCTTTCTACAGACTTCTTTCCCTTCAGATAGGACAGCACAGTACCAGAAACCCATGACTAAGACATTACCACAAGACTTCCAGCCTCAGATGCCTTCTGCCTTGCCACTCAAGGCCAGGCAGTGTCCTTTGCAATATCCTGTAGCTATTTGCTTTTTCCATCCTGTTCAGCCTATGGCCTACAACAGTGGTGAGTATCCTACTCTCCCAGGTCCTCTCAGGTGCAGAATCCTGGAAGAGTTCTTGAGAGAGAAGGAAAACAGAGGTAGGAAATACTCTCTCAAATGGACTGGCATCATCTTTGAAGAGCTGGCTGAGCAGCTGGCCCTCAGGAGCACTGCCAGAGGAGGAAGAGGGGACTGAACCCAGGCTCATCTCTTATCAGCAAACGGAGTCATGGAAAGACAGATCAGGATCAGCCCTGCTAGGGTAAAGTCATGGAAGAATGGTTTGAGCCAGGAAAGCAGCAGACAGCCCCTTTACAACACAAGAGATCCAGCAGATCTCACTGCACTGGAACCAAGCTGGGAACCTGCAGATGTGCGTCTTATTAGTAAGGGAGAACCCAGCTCTCACTGTAGAACACTCAAAGCTCCAAAAAGCTGGGTAGAGGTGATTTTATCAAGATCTCTATCTACCAGATACACACTGATCAGCTCTGTGAGTGAGAAGGAGCACAAGCAGCACCTCCTCCATCAGCCTCTTCCCAGCTGAAGCACTGCTGCTGCTGTGTTGTTGTCCATAGAGTGGTTACTTCCTTGGCTTCCTTGGAAGTGTGTGTCACCACTGCAAAATGACTGCCTGACACAAAATCTGCAGTTCCCAAAGATAAAGTTGACAAGTGGCACCATATACAGGTTTCCCAGCACAGAAATGCATCTTCCAGCTCATGGCAAGGCTGGAAGCATTGCTAAACTGTGTCTTACACCACAGTGAAGAATGAAAGCACCTTGAGTTCTGCGACAAGAGAAATTCAGACTACTCATGGCATCCAAACCCATGATTGCATCACTGGAGGCAGCAAATCAGAACAAAGGAATTATCTTGGTAGTCAAAACGGATTAAAATCAAGACTCTAGTGGTGGTCAAGGAGCTTTGAGACATAAAATCACCTTCAGCTGGTGCTTTAGCTGCCCATTCAAATGACATTTAGGATCCAACTGGATATCAGATAGGAGAATAGAGGCAAGCAAGCCTGACACTATTTCATAGTGTGAAACAGGAACACTGCCTTCTCTCTAATAAGGTGAGTGATGGTGGCACTTGGTGCTGACTGCAACACAGACACTGGCACTGGAGGGAGTGACTGGTTCAGCATGACAGAGACTGAGAAGGGCATTCAGCTCCCATGATCTGAAACACCATGTCATGAGCAGCCACTGAAGTGTAGGTGGACAAACCAGAAGGGCGGGCAACAGCTCAATGCCAACAGTGGACACTGTGCTGACGCAGCCAAAACTACCATACAATCTCTGATACCAGGAGAGTCTCAAGACCTGACATTGCTCTGACATTGCTTCATTTCCAATTTGGCTGGATGAGACCCTGCGCAGACCCTCACAGTACACAAGCTTGAGGACCCTACCCATGTGCTTCTCAAATCCTGTCATCCTTCAGACACTACAAATACCTGGAATGGTCAGAATGTGAAGGTGTCCAAACTCTGCACAAGGACCCAACAGTGCAGCACTTGGAATTGGCCTCAGCCAAAAGCCAGAGGAATGCTGGAACAACTTCTGCTTCATGTAAAGGACACAACTGCACTCACTGCTGGAAAGCACATGTAAGCCTACTTAATAAAAAAATACCCTGGAGTTATTCTCCCAGGAGGTTACCTGGGAGCAAGGGAAGGGACATCTAAGAGTGACCTGCAGGAACTGATAACTGGAAGCACAGGTGAGTGCCAGCTGATGGAGATGGGTATAGGGGTGTAGGCGGAGCTGTGGGTGTCTCTAGGCAGAAAGCACCTGGGAAGAGCAAGGATCCCAATCCAATCAAGACAGAGAGATGCCCAGAGTGAGACACTCGGAGGTCTGTAGTGTGTGTGCGCTATGTGTAACCACAGAAGGAGGTCTGTACACCTCACCCCCTGGGACTGCAGGCCTCAGGGCCCATCTATCCCAGTGCAAGTAACCAGAGGCACGGGATCTGGAGGCCAGGTATGGACATGAGTATTTCCACTAGTGGCCCTTCATCCTGATGAACCAAGAGGGACTTTGCATTTTCCTGGTTGAATGTCAGGATAGGTTTCTGCTGGCCCATTTCTCCAACCTGCAGGTCCTTCTGGACGGATCTGTGACTGCCCGGTTTGTCACCTGCTCCTCCCAGTTTGGTATCACCTGTCACTTGCTGAGGATGTCATCTGCAATCTACATATTGCAAACGCCCACCCAGCATTCAGCTCCCTATACAATTGCCATTTCTGCCTTTTCACAGACTGCGAGCACAGCTTAAAGGTACAGAATCCTTCCAACTGTTTTCAAAGAACACACGACCAGAAAAAAGCTCCAAATGTGCAGATAAGTCACCCTGCAGTAAAGTCTTAATATTAACTGATTCTTACCTGTCTTGTTCAGGATCAGGGTTCATGGAGCACACCCAACTGTCAGGGTAGCTCTTTTCCACTGAGCTCAGCTGGAATGGGAGAGTCCGCCACTTCAGACAGACATCTGTTAGATAGATGCTTTGCAAGTCAGAAATACGCAGCCTGAGACACATTATTTTTTCCCATAGCCCCATTACTGCCCAAGGACTGCACCAAAGTGTATCCAACAACAGTAAGACTAGTGGCCGAAAAAAACCAGAGAGACAGTCACAGAATATATTGAGTCAATTCTTTCTTTGTGCTCACAAAACACTCGAATGAAACCCTCAAAGACAAGCCTAACAAGAATGCAATGAAGCCTGGCATCAACCAACACCAGAGGACCTCCCACTCCTGCTGCAACAATGACACATACAAGCTGAATTGAACAGCCAATCCTGACATCACAGCTCAGCCCAGCAGTCAGGCTGTCTCTTAATGATATCAAAGTAACATAAATCAGAGACTTATTCACTAAAAAAGACAAACTAACTATTAAATTTTTGATGAACCAGGAACTCAAATTTGTCTTCCAGAGTATTGCTGGCCTACCAGGAAACCAACACCTTCACAAAATCATGTTCTGCTAAGAAAATCCCAGCGTCCTTAAATCAGGCTCTGGAAGGATATCAACAAGAGAAGACAAGAAGGAGAGTAAAGCCCCTCCTCCTTCAGAAGTACCTTGAAAAGAATGAGACAACCATCAAGGCAGAAGAGCCTAAAAAAAAATTCCACAAGAATTGCCTTACATTCCTTCCTACAACCACATCCTCAAGTCCTGGGGAGAAAATAAGGGAGTTTGGTGTCCCTCCACCAGGTGACAAAATGATGGTGTTGAACTTCCTATTACTCTAACAAGGGCTTAGCTAGAGCTGTTGGAGGTGCACAGAAGAGAACTTGCATTAAATTCCAAGGTAACTGTAAAATGTTCCCACTGTGCTGATACAGTGCAGGCCAGTGCACCAGGGTACAAATTACTTGGCCATTTCCCATTGCCTGTGAGGATGTTTCAGATCTTATTCTGGTGCTGGGATGGGTGCCTTGTGTGAGTTCCAGTTCATATTACATTTGTAAGCCTTCTCTCAACACTGCTACTGGCCATAGCCACCCTGCTCTGTCAGCGCACCTGAAGATCAGTTAGTGAACTGAGCAGGAAAGGAGCCTTACACCAGGATGTCACAGAGCACCACTGAGTGCAGACAAAGGCAAACTGCAGAGGAGACGGGCCCTAGGAAGAAAATGATAGTCCATCCCAAATCTCCTAAGCATTTAACTGTCCCCATCTGCAGCCAGGAGTGTCCCCCCCTTCCCCAGGGAGAAGCAGCTGGATCAGACGCACCGCACTGAATTGTGGTGGGGATCTCCATGGCTCTCCTGCGCTTGTAGCGCAGTTCACTAGACGGAGGCTGGTTCCAGTTTGCTGATAAATAACCAAATTCATCCCAGAACTTGATGATACCTCTCTGGGCTGGAAAATAAACCACATCCTGCTCAATATGGAGCCACTACCACAAAATCACCGCCTGTTCTCTTGGCTGCCCTCCAGCCACCCAAATTTCTCCTTCTAGACCCTGGTAATCCCAAAGCTTCATTACCTATTGCAACATCCTTCCAATATTGAGCCAAATGCTCTCCCATGGCCTTCAGCAAGTGTCGATACTCCTTGGCATCAGCAAAGTCTTGTTTATTATGGGTTGGCTCCAGAACCAAATAGGGTACATCCACCACGCCCACCACTCCTCCACATGCCCTGGAAGAGGGACACAGAGTCACAAACATTATACTGACAGTCTGGCAACCTGAACCATCATGCAAAATGTAAGATGGGCTCAAATATTTGTATTTGCTATCAAGACCTATTTTGCCTGCTCTGGAATGGGGCACTATTACTACCAGCACTCATCAGCACCAAATGCCAAGAACCTCATACTGCTGCAGGGATGACTAAAATTTGTGTAGAGAACTCTCTATCAAGAAACCGGGGAAATACTAGGCAGTATTAAATATAATTTATTTGTCAGAATGCAAAGTGAAGGCTGACAAAATGAGCAAGCCTCAGGCTCATGAAGAATGATTAATGCAGAACACAGTTATTACACAGCCTAAGTCAGATGTAGAAATGCACCAGGCTTAAGCAAAAAGATTGCAGAAAAATCTGCAGGACTCACATGCCACCCTCCAGCTGTGGGCCCACCTTCTCATACATCTTGATCAGCCGACTGCAGTTATAAATGAACATGCCGTCCAGCTCGCGTTGCTCAATGTTCACCCCAAAGATAAAATTCAACTCCTTGGGCTCCTTCAGTGCCCTGTAGGAAATGAAACAGAGCCTCAAGAGATGCTGAAAATAAAGTGTATTCTTTGCTATTGTTAGAGAAGGTATGGAAATCCAGCACCCTTGAGCATTAAATTAATCCTGTAAACTGCTACTTCTGAAAAATACAAAACATTTGTTGAAAGAGCATTACAGCCGAATATGAACAAAATACAAAAACTTTGCAATACAGATACTAATTTAGGCTGGACAGATAATTTAATTATTCATCTGAATATGTTTTCTCCTTCAGAATGGATTCTGTTTTTTACTTCAGATGTTTTTATTCAGTGAACTAGTTTTATGAGAGCGCTGTTGCATCCAGATTGGCCCTTTCCCATGCTATTTTGGTTTGCTATATATCCCTTTCTAGATAAAGCATGGAAATTCAGATTTCAATATAAAACTACAGTCTTGATATTCCAATTCTAGAAGTTCTCCTAACTCCAAATTTCACAAGGCTGCTCCTTAAGTTGGAAACCTGGAGGATACAACACACTGCCCAGGCAGAGCTTTATATTCTGGAATGTCAGGATATCAATTTGCATTTCTCCCTTATCTATGCAGCAGATGACTCCAACAGAAGTTGGCCTTGAGTACGTTTGTGAGCCCATAGGGATTTCTCAATCTGAATCTTTTGTTACCAGGAATTCTATCTTCATTAAGGCCAAAAGCCTTGAGATTTTGATCTCTTTGTGCTATAAATCAAAGTGTCTCACAAACAGAAGTCCTGCTCTTCAACATACTAAATTAATCAGGTTCCACAGCTTCCCTGATAGCCATGCTGAGGATTTTTCATAAGAAGGATCCTCAGCTTCAGGAGGAAGGTATCCTCAAATGCGAGGTCCAAACCAGTAACTACTGCAAGGCAGAGACTATACCATGGTCTTGCCCACCCCTCTCAATTTTGACCTCCTTTATATTACCCACCTGCCTCCATCAAGTCCTTTGCAGTTATGTACTTTATCTTAATGAGGAATTTGACTTCTGCTCAAATGGTTAGCTGAAGATAGTGGAACTCTTTAAAACATTCTGTTGACTGTCTACTAGTATCAAATATTAGGAAGACGTGATCCATGCATGCATGAACCCTATACAATGATCACCTGCAGATATGAAATCTGAGTCTGTCTAAATGGTGAAACTTTGCAAAATAAATCCCAAAAATAAATTAAATTCATAGTCATTTTTTGTTTAAGGCCATCCTCCCTCACACAGATGCAATGGTACCCTGTGACACATGTTCATTTAAAACAGGTGACTGCACTACATTCCTAGGAAAACACCTGAAATAGCAGCTTTCAGTAATTTTAAATCTAAACCTTTGCCAAGAGGGGTTTTGAACACTGCTAACTGCTGGGCTGGAATGTGACCCTTTGGTCTCAACCCACTGAGGTAGACAACGGTGATTCAAGAGCATGAGAAAGTGTGGCAAAACACCCATCTCAGGGATTCATTTTCCTTTTCTAACTTCTAGAAAAGAATGTAGAGCCTTACACTTCAAGTAATAGCATGTACTCACCTACAAAACAAGGAGGACATCTCCTCATTTTTATCGAAAAGGACAGGAAGTAAAATTATCATGCAAACCATGGAGAACAAAGTGGTGGGTCAAAAGCCAGAGATTTCATTACTAGAAGTTTAGTACCTGTCCTATTGTTTGGATTCAGATTCAACCTGATCTTACACAGCCTTTGTAAACCAGAAAGCACTTCTTTCATTGATGCGCCCAGCATCAGGGAAACAGCAGAAAACTGTCCTAAAACATCCTCTGTAACTCAATAAATTTTCCAAAAGACAACAGGGATTGATTAGTACAGATTGTTAGCTCCAAGCTATCCTATTATACACATCTTTCAGGATTTTTTTTGGTTTTCTGAATGAAGCATAATGCTGTGGAAAAGCACGATCCTCTGAATTGCTTCTGATCACAAGTGATGAATGCAGGGATACAGGGAAAGCCACGTACCTGCCCAGAGCATTTTTTTTGCTGGTCAGCTGAGTTACAGGAAGGGCAGGAAGGGAAAAAGACTATTTACAAAATTTTTCATTGCACACTAATGGCACTAAACCCAAGAATTAAAGAACAAGGTGTAGATGGAAAAATGTGTGGAAGCTGAAGGAAACAGCTTCTCTCACAAGCTTCTGTATCATTCAGATCCTAGCTCTAGCACTTTTAAATTAAAACTGTATTTATTTATTTCATTCTGGCATCTTAAGATGAATTAGATCTATCTCCAGCAACAAGTCTGCGATAGTTCTGACCTAGACAGCCCTGTAAATGAGCATGGCACACATGGGTGGGAATGGAGACATGCTGTATCCCAGCTTCCTCAGGCTCCGCATTTGTTTTAAAAGCATTTGTTTCTGGTTTTCACTTCATTTGAAAAATGCAAAACAACTGTATATGAAGCCTGAAATATTCCTGTGAGTACATCAAAAACCAAAGTTAATTGCCACCAGAGCTAAACAAGAAGAATGCCTTGGGATTTCACAGCAGTGACTACACCAAAACTCAGCCTGTTTTGAGAAAACAACCCTAAAATTCCTAAAACTGTTTCATTGTAACCTATGAACATTTGTTCATCAGCCTGAATCTTATCTGAAGGTGAAAAAGCAAAAGAGTGAAAAAAAACAATGTGCGAACCAGGTAAACATCTACAGCAAACAACCCAATCCAGAGACCCACAGGTCTTTCAGCAGGTAAGAGGGGAATATCAGAGGTAAACAGAATAGTGCCTCAGCTGCTCGGTTTAACAGCCCAGGCAGATAAGATGCCCATGGATCTTATGGTTCAGCTTTGAGCTGAAAGAAACACACATGCAAAGCAGGAGAGATATACGAGCACCTAGAGCAAACAGCTTAGGTACTACAGTTTGGAAGCCCCTGCACTCACTGCTGCTTTGCATCCTTAATCCTTTTCTTGATGTCAGCCTCCCGCCGCATGGTGATGGCCGAGTTCTGGACCTGACGCAGTGTCACCTGTAAACAGGCATTGCATAGTCAAGCTGAGAAATTCATAAAATTCACTCAATTTGATTTACTGCTCTTTCATGAAGAGCTGAGAAATGTTTTAAATGTAAATAAGTGACAACCGGTAGACGGTGACAACCAGCGTGACTCCACATGTAGGGCACATTTATGCTAGGTTGTTTAAGTAGCTACACAGTCGCTTGGAGGAAAACATCTACACGTAATAACATGATTAAGGAAATTGAAACCAGTGACAATGGAGCACAAGGAAACATCCAGGGCACTTGGATACTGTTGTTTCCATGACATACCAATAGGAAGCTCAGCGATTTTAACGGGTGTTACTTGCTGACCTTCCTGGTGTCCCTGCCAGCCCTCCTCCCAACTCCTGCCACTGGGGCTCAGTCTCGTCTCCCTCAAAGCCACAATCCCACCGGAAGGAAGGGAAGAGGCCCTCTCCAAAAGCCCCTGCCCAAATGCCTCAGAGACAGCTGCCCAGGCAGCAGGAAACAGCCAAACAGCACGTAGCTCTAGTTCTGTTCCCCAGGCTGCTTCCACAGAGGCTGTCAGCAAACAGGACCTGGAGTCTGGAGGTCACCTTCCCAGGCAGGATGTATCTGGGGTGTAGGCAGGGGAATGCCAGCACACTTCTCACTTGGGCTGGACACCATGTGAAGATGGTGAAGCATATCCAGTGGTGCTGAGGCCATGGAGATGCCTAAACACTGCTGGAAGTTCACTGCTGACTGGAGCCACCACCTGCTTAACCAGCAGATGGCACGCTGCCATGGAGTGCTGCCCAGTCAGCATCACTCCACTGCCAGTGCTCCAAACCATCCCTTGGTGCCCAAAACAAGACACGCTGCCAAAAGCACAAGGCTCACCCTGGACTCCCGCGTGAGATCCCCTCCAAGGCGTAGCTCAAGGGCACGGGCTTTGCTCTCCGCCTCCCGAGCCTTCTCTTCCGCTGAAACATAAAAGGGACAAGGATGATGTCAGCCAGTTGGTACAAACAGACATTGTCAGACATTCACCCAAGGAGAGCAATTCCAGAGAGCCTTTGCTGCACTGATGTGTACAAGGGTACAAAGGGAACACAAAAATGTACAAAAATCAAACCTTACAGGAGAGGGTCCCACAGACACAGCATCTTAATCATGCTCAGAGGTCACAGTCAACACTGGCACAATAGCAATGATAAACTGTGCAAAAGCACATTTGAAGGAAGGATCCATGAGGAAGTCAACAAGGAACCGGAAAGTATAAGGATGCCCGTGGCCCTGCCTGCTCTGCCTGGTAATGTGATTCAGAGAAAGGTTCTCACAAAACCAGGACTAAGTTCAGGCTTGAAAAGGAGTTCCAAAGAGGTAATTTTCTTGCAGAGACTAAGAGAAAGGACTACTCTCAGAAACACTTTTATCTCTGATAATTGCTAAATTTTGCCTGGAAAAAAGACATATCTGTGCTACACACTAAATAGGACCCAGCATCTGGAAAACTTACCCTGCACGTGATCCTTGCATGCAAGAAACTTACCACATAAAAGGAACTCCCCTTTTTGCCTCTCTCTTAGACAAACAGCAATGCTGATGATAGGCACACCCTTGTATTACTTAAAGTTCATTCAATAAACCTCATTTTCTGCAAGGAGAATGGACTGAGAGCAATCCTGAGCAGAAGGACTTGAGGGTGCTGGTGAGTGAGAGCTGGCAGTGCCCCAGCTGTTTGCACTGGCCCCCAGAAACTTCCCATGCCCTGGGCCGATCCCACAGCATGGGCAGCAGGGGAGGGGGGGAGGAATTCTGCCCCGCTGCCCTGCCCAGGTGAGACCCCACCTGCAGAGCTGCCTCCAGCCCTGGGGCCCAGCACAGGAAGGACCTGGAGCTGCTGGAGAGAATCCAGAGGAGGCCACGGAGATGCTCCAAGTGCTGGAGCACCTCTGCTCTGGAGACAGGCTGGGAGAGCTGTGGATGTTCAGCCTGGAGAAGGCTTCAGGGAGACTTCAGACAAAATGAGCTTTAAATGATCCCTTCCAATCCAAGTCATTCTGTGATTCTGTAATTTGGTAATACAACGGGTGCATGCTGAGGGATGGCGCAGCTCACACCAAGGCAAACAACGCCTGAACCCCCACACCTGGGGGCGCAGCAGCCTGGTTACAGCACACCCAGAAGCACACACAGCACACACATCTCCCTCCCTGCTCTCCTCACAGGGAGATAAACTGTGGCTGTGAGACACTCAAAACAAGGAAACACAGCAGTGAAGGAGCAACCTTGCCTAAGATTTACATAGGACGAGGTAAGCGAGAAGATGACAGGCTAGCAATTGGCACCTAGGGACTACCAATATCTCTCCACAAAGCAGCACTCGGTTGCCAGCCAGAAGGAAACTGGAGTCTGTAGCTAGTCAGTTCACTTAGACCAATACAACAGAAATCCCTTTTCCTTTCTACATAGTGTCCCATTGGAGTTTTATTCACCTCATTCCCAAAGCAGCATGCTCTGGGGTTCACAGCTGCTTACCAAGGACTGCGCTGTGTGACTAGCCATCATCAAGAGACAACCTGGCTAAATCAAGCCAACAGGAGGCTGGAGGCTGCTTAAAGCACTTGGTCCACTTCAATCAGAGCTTGTAGGGAAGTTGCTGTTGGCTAAACATATTTGTGGCTAGTGGAAAGAACACAGTGGTAACCCAGAAGGGCATAGGTCAAACCTGCTCCACTAACGCAGTGACAACTGAGACAGCTGACAGGGACCGGTACAGTTACAGGGCTGAGGCCCTAAGGCATAAAGATGCAAGATGCGTGTCCTGTGCAGGACAGTGAGCATGCAGCAGCTGGAGCCCATACACACATCCTCCCAGGGGACAACAGGCATGGTGTACCCATAGCACTGCCAAGCAGGTCACTGAACACCCAAAATAACCTGAAATAATACCTAGAGCAGCACAGACCTGTTAGCTTCCAGTACCTGACACCTGTGTGACTCCTCATCTCTTCCATTTGTTTGCTTTCCAAACTTTGGAAGAGGATTTCAAGAAGCGAGGCAATGGCAATGCTAAGGTTTCTCAGTGCAGTACTCAGTCTCAGTTCAGAAGAACACAGAAAGCAGGTGATGGTCTTTCACAGCCACCTTGCCCAGGAATGGTACGTTTTTCCTAGGTCCACCCACTCACTTGGAGATCTGGATACTACAGCTCATTGCATGAGGCAGGAAGTTAGTTCCTGGAGAATGAAAAGTGGCTTTTCCTCATCTCAAATATATGTATGTCTTCACTCCGGAGCCATGGCTCTTTTTAGATAAGTGAAAGCCATGCCACTAATAGTCACTGCTCATACATCTTCCCCCTCCAGCTATTTTTTGGTTATCCTGTTTTGATTCCACAAGCTCATAACTACTTCCAGAGACTCAGCAACCTCTCAGCCTGACTTATTACAAAACATTCCTTACAGGCAGGTATTTCTGGCATTCTGGAACTGCTGTTTGCCCAGCTGAGACCCATCATTTCTCACAACGTACTCCTGGGTTTAAAAGAGAAAAATGCAAATCATTTCTGCATGAGGATCCCTCTGGAGTACTGGAGACCATGAGAAACTAATAATTTCTACCAGCAGAACAAGAAAGCTTGGTGCTACAGATTAAAACCATTTTCCTACAAGCTAAGCAATGAGATGTATGCCCCTGAGGATAATGCCCCAAGCATGTTTTAGTCCTGGAGGCTCCATGTGACCCAATCTTGCAGTAACAGTCTGAGGTCAGCTGGGAGTTTTCACCATAGTGTTCTAAGCCCTTTGCTCAGCACCCTCTTTCCCCTAGAGACACCAAGTCCGTTCAGTGATCACTGTATACTCCCTGAAGTACTGGGCTGGTTTGGTGATCCCTGCACACCAGAAGCACTGGGCCAGTTCACAGAATCACAGTATCCATTAGGTTGGAAAAGACCTCTGATACCATAGAGTCCAGCCCGTGACCAACACCATCATGTCAACCAGACCACAGCACTAAGTACTACAGTTCTTCCTTAAACACCTCCAGGTATGGTGACTCCACCACCTTCCTGGACAGTCCATTCCAATATCTAATGACCCTTCCTGTGAAGAAATTAATCCTAATGTCCAAATTAAACCTCTCCTGGTGCACCTTCAGACTATGTCTTTTCATCCTGTGACTACTTGCCTGGGAGCAGAGACCTACCCCCACCTGGCTACAGCCTCGTTTCAGGTAGTTTTACCTGAGCTTCCTTCTCTCTAAGCTAAACCACCCCAGTTTCTCCTCATAGGACATGAACTCCAGATCCTTCAGCAGCTCTGTTGCCCTTCTCTGGACTCACTCTTAACACCTCAATGTCCTTCTCAAAATGAGGGGCCCAGAACTGGATACTACTTGAGGTGTGACCTCAGCAGTGCTGAGTACCAGGCAGGGAGGAAGAATCACTTCCCTGGTCCTACTGGCCACACTATTTCTAGCACAGGCTAGGATGCCATTTGCCTTCTTGGGCACACTGCAGGTTCAGTGACACCTGCATACCCAAAGGCACCAGGCTGGTTTGGTGACAGAAATGTGTGACATTTTAGTGCCAGTGGGACCTGTTCTCAGCACTGGGACAATGGGCACCATTTTTCAGTGCCAGACACTAAACTCCATTTTTAAGTGTCATGAAAGCCTCATAGACTGCTTCAGGGAAGAAGCCTCTCTAAACCCTGCTCTATGCATCTTCTTGAAAAGCAGTGAGAGTGTGTGCTCAAGACCTGCCCTGGCTATTGGACTCGATCTAAAAATAAATTCACCTATGAGGATTGAGGCACACAATAAAATCTGCTGAAGCTTCATTTTATCAAGTCTATCTTGCCAGGCTGTACTTGGAACAGTACAGGAGGAACGGGGAACATGGCAATTCACACCATTTCACTCTGCTGCTTTTCTTTGGGGCAGGGTCACAGTCACACTGCCCCCTGTGACGCTGTACAGGCTGAATGTGGCACCATCCCTTGTGCATCTGACCTGCAGCCACACACAGATGTGCCTAAAGCAGCTCTGACACAGGGACAAAGGACACATGCCTCCAAGTGATTTATGTAGTTGATTTATGAAACCTACCAGAAGACACAGGTCACATATAAATCACTTACAACTTCCAAGTTTCTTCCTTCACTACAGCATTTTTCCATCAAGGGTTAGGGAAGGACACTGCTTTGTGTGTTAAATTTCTGGAGATTTAATGCAGTTTAATACAGTTTAATGTTGTTGGGGGTTGAACTGTTCCCTTTTCTTTCTGTGGAATTTTTTCCATTGTTATGCTAAGTATTTGTGGCTACACCTTAGTAGCAATAGTTTTCCCTCACAGGGGGTGGGGGATAAGGGGAGACCGGAAAAAGAAAGGTGGGACAGGGGCCTGGGCTCGCTCTCACTCGCTCGCTGGTTCGTGGGGTGGAAGGAAGACGGCCGGGACTCCTACCTAGCATCTTCCCTGCCATCCCAACGCCGGGAGCCACGTTGCCTGCTGTCGGACATCGCACTGCTGCCTTCCCGCTTCATCCTACTACCTCCAGGTACTCTGCCGAGCACCACGACTGACACCGTGAGGAGGGAGTCTCCCCTCCATCCCCCTCTCACACCTGGGCCGCCGCCGCCATCACCCAGCCCCCTTCAGCTGCACGGGACCTGCCCTGCCCACACAGCACCGGTAACTGAGCGCAGAGAGAGAGGGGCTGTGGCCAGAGGGACACGAACTAAGCTGTACTGTTCTGTTTTGTTGTCAATCTTTATAGCTGTTGTTGTTTCTGCTGTTTGCCTTGCTAGATATATTAGTAAAGAACTGTTATTCCTATCCCCGTATCTTCTGCCTGAAAGCCTCTGATTTGCAACTATAGTAATTAGAAGGGAGGGGGGTTGCATTCTCCATCTCAGAGAAAAGGGGTTCTTGCCTTTCCTTAGCAAATACCTGTCTTTCAAACCAAGACAAATGTATTTATATGCTTGTGTGATTTCTATATGCAGAATATCCAATAATGACAAATCGAGTTTTTCCTGAGGATTACAGGACTTAACAGGAAAGGAAAATTAGATGGGCAAAAGGTATGTCTGGAAGGGTTAAAACTGAACAAACCAGGGCTCCCTTGTACACCCAGACCAATCCCTTTACACTAAAGTGACAGAAAAAAAAATCTACTTTTTTAAATGCCTTAACAGGAAAGGCACAGAACAAAAACACAACTAAAAGCCCATAGCATGTTAAAGGTGAGAGAAGAGCTGCAGGGCAACAGGGCTCAGCCAGGCTTTTGCTGGAGTGAGGGCAAACTGCTGGGACTCCAAGGGTTACCTTGTACATCTGCTACTCAGATGAAATGATCTCTGGGAACAATGTACATTTCTTCCATTGCATGAATGTAAGTCTGTGTCATCTGCAGCTGCTGCAATAATTGAGTTCCTGAGCAATCCCAAAGATCCCAGATGAAAGCAATCCCAGGTCACACCAATCAAGGGTTTGGTCCTCCCCTTAGCAACAGCTGAATGAGGGCACATGCACACCCTGACGACTCACCTATCCTTGCCATGTGCTCTGCTTTCTTCACCTCTTGCTCTGCACGGGTCTTGAAACGGTGTGAAGTGTATTTGTACATCCTGTGATGATCAAAATTTATTAATCAGCAAACTCAGCAGTAAGGTCAAACCAAAATTTCATCACTGCACGAGAGAACAAAGAACCCACATGGTATTCTACTCCTTCCAAAAGATTAAATAAATGGAGGAGGTTTACGTATCACGAACTGGACATTCTTGGATGAAGCTAGGCAAAATCTTTTTAAAGTCGGAGATATCTTAGTAGTAGCTGCAACCACAATACCCTCTCTTCTTCTGCATTAACAGTGGAGGTGAAATATATCCATATTCTTATCTCAAGACTTAGAAAAACAATTTCTTCAGAAGTAGAAAGGAGGAGTGAATATATATGGAAAGCTTCTCAAAACCCTCCCACCACAGCTAAATAAGCTTTCCTATGAACAGCTGTCCACAGGTGCAGTCTGACAGGTCCATCTCACATAGGGCTACCTCAAAGCAGAGCAATAATTTGACCAGAATTTCAAGTTTCAGGACACTTCTGTGTACTTCACATCTGATTCACAACCTTGTAAATTGTGCTGGAGACGGAGCAGCTTGTTTCACCTTCCCTGTATCCTAACATGCCAAATACAGATCCAAATTCACTGACTGCTGCAGAGTGAGAGATGGGTATTTGTGAGGCAGAAGCTCATGAATGGGTATCACCTCTAAGCATGTCATGAAGAAAGATGACACCTAGAACAAGCAGAGCCTGCAGGAACTCAGATCACCTTAAGACATGAGGTTTTGGATATACCAAGAAGAAAATCCCATCCCAAATGGACGGGATAAAATTTTCCAGTATTCAGCTAAAGCAAAAGCCACTAGAAACGCTGTCATTACAGAGAGGCAAAAAAACACAGGTGGAGATGTAATGCTTGACTGACCAACTGATTGGAATCACACTTAGATACTACTGAGAGACAAAATTCCCCACCAATGGCTGATAAACTGTCAGGATTTGTGAGAAACAAGCTTGTACTGATGAAAAGTTCTGCTTAAGTTTGTTTCCGTGGGTGAGCACACATGGATATTAGTACTGACATCAGACACAGTCTCACCAACAGGAATCCCTTGCCCCCAAATCTAGAAAATTAATACCACAAGCACAGTTCCCAGAAATACATTTTGCTAAACATTTTTTCTGCTATTTATAAGGATTTCCTCCCTGGGGAAAAACCAGGCAGGTGCTAAGACTTCCAGAAATCACAGTTGGTGATTTCATCGTGTCAGGAGCTACAGAGTCAGGATTTTGGTGGCGCCATCTCTAACCTATGTAAGGTTGATGAAAGCTATCTGGGGCCAGGAGACAGCATACTCTGAAAGCCAAGCTGCTTTCAACATGTAGGCATAACTACATACTTTACCCAATTCTGCCTGACTTCTAAGGAGAAAATAAAAAGACAGAGAAGCAGAGTGAAGCTGAAGTATCCCCCCATGTCCAGCTCAGCGGGCAGGGCAGCACTTGGGGGGACCATAGGGACAGCGCTCCTTTGGTGTAGTGAGCACTGCAAGCAACTGCAGTGTTGCCCTAGATGCTGGTGTGTGTGTGTCCTAGATGATGGCACTGTGAGCCATCACCAGCTTCAAGATACTCATTCCAACTGTCTTGGAGTATCCTCATGAAGGCACATGACTTGCATGTGACCTGGTTATTTCTACCTGCACAGCCCTTATTGCTAAACAAGCTCCAACAGGTACTGGAGAAGAGAAGAGATGGAAGCAATCCTTCAGGAGACACAGGCCATTCCCAGGGAAGCTGGGAATGTGGTAACACAACTGCAAATGCTGATGAAGGATCTGCACAAAACCAGCCTGTCCCTGCCACTAGGATGTTATCAGCTCCAAAGTGGTGAGGAGAAGCCTCTCCCACAGAAACATGGGTGGTGACAAACAGAAAACAGGTGTCCTGCTCAGGAGATGCACTGTTATTCCTGGAAACAGTGCAAGGGCTGCAAAACCTTTTTTTCAGTAAAGCCACTTACATACCCTAAATCCACAGCAGATTTCCATTCACTGTCCACTAACAACACTGGAACCTGCAGACAAGCCACTGCACAGGCTTTTCCTTCAGAGATAAAGACAACCTGACTGACAGCAGGAGGGAGCCCCCACTAAAAGAAAAGAGCCCTTCAGATGTCCCACAAAAGCATACCAGTTACTCAGGCTGTAGGGCAGCAGCACCTCCACTGTCTATCCCCCATCCCTTTGCTTGACCAGGAAGGTTCAACACTTACCTGGCCCGAGCTACTGGCCCAGAAACACAGCCAAGCTAAAGAGCTGCACATCACTGCTACATCAACTGACCCCAAAGGAGCACCATAATGGAGGTCCCTTCTGTGCACTCACACACAAAGCAGTGCCTGTACAAGTGCAAGGGATTAACCCAGTATTAACCTCCAGAGCACTCAAAGCCTAGTAGATAAATGCAGATGGTGAGCTCTGGCTCCAGCTCTAAAGGGAAAGCGAGGGCATAAGCAACCCTTTTCAGAAGGTTCAGGGAGAAAAATGTAAAAAAATCCTGCGCCTATGGCAGTAAAAGCAGAGTAACTCCACTTTCAGAATGGACCAATTTACTGGTTTTCTCTTTGAAAAGAGCTACCCAGGGCAGATTTGAGCTCTCTTTAGAAAAAAGGCTGAGTTTCCTCCACCTGCCCAGGGCAGAGCGTGACATCTACCCCGAGAGCTGTGCTGGCTCTCAGAACCCATAGTGAAGGCTTTGATGGCTTGTCCTGATGGCCACACAGCTTCTGGAGCCCAAACATTGACATTGGGAAGTCCAGCCACAAGGGAGCAGTCTGGACACTCTCCAGAGAGGCCCAGTAAAGCCACAATAATTGCCACAAATCTGAGAAAATTTACACTGTGCTCTACAGGAAGGCCTTGCAGTCTTTACTGCCCTGTTGTAGGAATGGGGATTTTAAATGTTAATGTCTTCACAGTGCTCGGGAATTTGTACTGGCTTATCACCATAAGCAGATCTACAGAGTCTGCTCAGATGTGGCACAAGCAGATCTGAGATACACCTGCCACCAGCACTAATCCATCAGCTTGGGGCTCCTTAGAATAGCTACTGACCACTTGAACAAAAAGACACTGAGGTAGATGAACATCTGGGGTGACCTGGGACACCTAATATTGTCATAACGCCAGCAGCATCACCCACAATGACGGCATCTTGTCTATGAGTCTCATAAGAAGCTTGCCTCTGATGAGATAAAAACCTCTGTCCCCCTCTGGTTTCTCTCCCTAGTACTTTTGATGGACTGCAGCACAAGCGAAAGAAGCACAAGGCCCTCACATGTAGGTAAAACAGTCAAAAATCCGGAAATCCAGAGATTGTCTATCCAGTAAATCAGGATTTACAGTGGTAAGTTCCCTGCCTTCTGCAGGGAAACAACTGGCCTGGCCAGCATGAGCAGTGAGTTTAACATTCTTTTATTTTGGTCAAGTTTCTGATACCATTTCACACAGTCTCATGTAAGGAGCTGAGGAAGCCTAAGTTAAAAACCAGCCAGGCTCTTCAGGCACTGTCAGCGGCATGACACTGGCCTGTGGCTGCTAATAGCACCTGGCAGGCTGAGAGTGAGCCCAAAATGCTATACTAAAAAATCCACAAACACTCTACAAAATTACTACTATTTTATTCAAATAAATTATGCCAGGGTATCTAGAATGCAGACTGTGTGCTCCCAGAGAGAGTCTGCCTCAAGCAGACTTAAATACAGGTTTCCCTTTCCCGTCCCATCTCAGTAACTTTTTCCAGTCTCTGTTCAGCCAACTGACGGCACACCCCAGCTCACTGTCACATTTTTTATTTAAGGAAATTTAAAGAGAATATAGGGAAAGCTTTTTCTCAATCTCTATTCAAACCTAGATTAACTACATATAAAAGCAACTGTTTCAAAGTGCTTAGTCTAACTTCTTTTTGGAAATAATCCTAACACCCACCATATCTATTTCCTTCTTCTGCTCAAAAAAACAACAGTTACCCAACAGTTTCTGTGAATATGGCAGTTCATCCAACCAGGATCTTGATTTCTTTGTTTCTGCTGAAAGGGAGCCAAATTGCACCAATGACTCATGCAATCTTCAAAGGCATTAGATTTTCCACTATGTATCTCTCTTCCCATGATGTCAACAGCACATGCCATTCTCTTATGGTCTGATTCTGTGGCTTTAAGGTTACGGTTAGGAATGGAATTATGCAAGATACACCTGGAGAGCAAAACACTACACCTTTTCTATAACTCCAAATGGTCCCAGACATCCGCAGATTTTTGAACCAACACTTACCTTGGTTTGTAGAGACAGCATGAGAGTCGTTTGGTTCGTACTTTGTGTCCGTTGATGAAGATCCTCATCCTGGGATCAATATAAAGCACAGCAGCATAGGCACGGAAGGAGCGGCGCTCTGGCTTGCTGCAAGAGAGCCATCTACTTCAGAACATGCCCAAGAGATACCCTCAGCAAAACAGACAGGTGAAAGAAAAGGTCTTTCTATTTGAATTACTATGAAGCTACATAACAAAGCTTTTCTTTAAATTTTTTTCTGTGTCTTCTCCAGACTCTTTGTTGAGCTGTACATCACAACTACTGCTACTGATAGTAGACACTGATACACATTACTGCGACCTGAAGAGAGAGTTTGAATACATCTGCATAATAATGGCCAAAGCTATAAACCAGATATTTAACACTAAAAGTGTGCCCACCTACCAGAGCTTTTCTACTCTTCAGTGAGTCAGCAGTATGCTGCCACAGAACCTGCACTACTCACTGACACCCATGGTACCACAACATCAGAGGGAAGAGGCAGTGAAAAGTGGCAATCACACCCGCCTTATAAACAGGCATTAAAGACGCTGAGGTCCCTTGGAGGGCCCCAAGGAATTCGCTCAGTATCATCACTCTAATACACTCTAAGACAGGGTCTGAAACTCCCTATGGAAAATTCAAGCGAAGAAACATGTAATCTCATCAAAAAGGTAGAGCTTGCTATGTGTGCCCATGCAGTTCTGGGATTTAATCAAGCATTTGGGTCATTTCAGCTCAGTTTTTCATTTTCAGGCTACAGGTGATCAACTCAGCAAACACTCCACTCTCTCTAAACAGGGCCCTGTGCTCCTCCAACTGCTCTCTGAGCACATCCTTCTTGCCCTTCTGCAGGGAGAAGTGCTCCCTGACAGATGTGATGATACCCCCCACCTGCCTCCTGTACTATCCACCTACAGAGGCTGACCTGCGCAGCACCTCATGTTTTGCCACAAAATCACAAAACTGAACAGCAGTTTGGGAGCAGCACTGACCCACAACCAGCTCTCATTCCGACAAAAACGTCTTTGACAGGTGAAGAAAATGAAACATATAAACTTAAAGCTCCTTTTTTTATGGTATCTAAAGGACACTGAGTCTGCTGCTTTGGCTAAGCTGAGATCAGCCAGTGCAGGCATTCACCCCAAACACAGCCACAATGTCCATGGGCTGACACACACATGAATTCCAAACTGCTAAAGAACAAACTACAGATCTTCTAAATTCTCTAATTCACTACAAAAAGAGAAGCTTAAAAAAACTCCATGCACACAGTATACAGCCAAATCTTACACCAAATTTGATCCGCCTGTTACAGCAGTCACACTTACGTTCCCTCTGGGGGTGTTTCTGCCATCTGAATATCTTGAGGGTCAGAAGTCACATCCAGCTCTGGCTCTCCATTATCCATTAGTTTGAGGTTAAAGATGATCACCAGGGTGCCTGAGCAAGTAACAAGTCAACAGGTGAATCCCAGCCAAACCCCAAATATCTCACTTGTGACCTGCACCATCCACATGTACCTTTCTCACCACGTATCTTATCGAACTGGTCCATCACCTCCCATTCTGATTTGAAAGGGGAATACTTGTAAATGAGCTCCGTCTCAATAGCAAATTTCTCCATGTTGTCCGTCACAGGTTCACGACTCCGTGCGTTCCAGGTGGGCAGGGGAACAATGACCTGCAAATCCCATTATACTGAGAGCGGCTCAGGCTCTCCCCTCCAGTCAGCCCCTCCTGCAGGTCATTATCCAGTGACTCACCCCTCCCAATAGACCTCTAAGTCACCATGAGAGTCTTTTCCAGCTTTTCAGTAGTTTGCATGTCTGTCAAATGCTCACAGACCCTCTTTGCCAGCCTCTGTGTTGCCTTCCTACAATACCAGTCTCAGAGTGAAACATTCCCAAGTCACATGTACAGAATACTGGCTACTCACACACCCAATGGCTTTTTTTCCCCTTCCCATGTAGCAACTTCCGTAATACTAAAAAGACCACTCTGGCTTAACTTCTTTCTTGAACTCAGATATCCTTCACTCATACTTATCGTGATCTCAGTCTTTGATTTTTCTGCCATTTAGAGCAAAAATACAGATAGAATTATAAACTGCAGTTGCACATCAAGGACACAAATCCCATTCCAGAACTGTGGTCAAGCCAAAAATGTAGCCAGAGCTGCTGTGGGAATTACAGTTACTTTACTGTTCCCAACCTGTTTCAGTCATGGGCTGGCTAACAGCATCCAGTGCCCCTCCCCAGCTTCTCTGCACAGGTCCCTTCAATCCCTTCCTCATAATGGAAGATGCTTTCTGAGATACCACCCCAGTGCAAATTTAAAACTTTTCATTATTAACCTTGCCCAGAACAACAATGCCTGAGTTATCTATTAAAATATACAAATTTTTCATAGGTAGAACTACACTGACTTTTTATTAAAATCCAAAAATATCTGTAAGAAGTGACACACCTGCAGTTAATGACCTGTGGGTAGCAACTTCAAAATTAAAACACCTTTAATTCTCTACACAAAATCAAATCAGAGCACTAAAATTTAATATATCTCAAACTCAAATTTTGTGGGAAAAGGAAAACGCAAGATCCGTGGGCATGTCCTGAACTCAGCATAAGCACACCTTTAAGCGACTGAAACAAGCCCTTCAAACTTGCTCTACTCTAGAGAGACTTCTCAATTAGAATTAAAATCAAAAGGAAAAAAATTCTGTTGACTTTGCAGAAGGCCTAGAAGCATAATGCCAAAAGAAAACCACACACTGATCTCACCAGAGTCGTAACCAGCCCTGACACAGACTCTTCTGTGAGAGCTGGGCACGTTCAGATGAGGCAGCACTCACTATATTAGTTCATTACAAGAAGCACATGCAAACCTCATCGATGCCTTCGTCCTCATGGAATGTCCGTGACAAGAGGAGGCAAGTCATGGTGTTATCTTTCTTTGTGAACAGGATAAAATCCTTCCCAATCCGCATGGAACCCCTGTAGACAGAGGTCAGAGTGTGTGTTACACCTGATGTACCACACTGTTCAGAACACAGGCCACATTACTGAGCTTTCTTGCCATCGTGTTCAGTTATGAGACGACAAAACCAGGTTAGGCAGAAAGGCTGAAACAGCAACTACCATTTCTCTCTAAACATCTCATTCCTTTCAGAAGGCATATCAATCTGGGCATTTTCACAATGTTTCAAAATACTTAACACCATCACAATTAAAAGGTGCACAGCATTGCAAATTCATATTATGTAGAAAGTTTAAACAAAAATTTTTAAAAAATTAAAAAGACAATTGAAGTGGGATGCAACAATAACCTTCAAATCTCTGAGCAGAAATGTCAGTGAGAAAGAAAGCACATTCCTCATTTCATTGTACCTAGAATCAAGTGCAGCAGTCTGGAGACAGAAAATTCATTTCCTAATCTATCTAAAGCCTTACTGACATTCCAGCTAAGGCAGCTTAGCAACTTGCTGTCACAAAAAGGGACAGTCCCTTCTTCCTCCCCACTCTCCTATCACAAATGGTGTCTTTGCACCTTCTCTATCTTCTCTACCAAGTTATCCTGCTACGAAACTCATCCAAAACACCTTGACAGATAACAATTAACACTGCATCAAAAGAAGTATTAGTGTTATGTCAGCGCATTTCTCTTCTGACCGGCTTAAATCAATACCACAGCAATACCACAACCTACCTTTCACATGCTGGGGCTTCAGGCAGCATTTCTCAGATGTAATACAGTACACCTCTTGCTCAAGGTTAAGAAGGGACAGAGATCTGTCCTGGAAGCATACAGTCAGGATCTAGGATCTGTCCTGCACTGCAGCTGAACGAACAGTGTCTCAAGATCTCCTAACCCTGGATTTTTTTCCCCCAGGTTATAGATTTCCCAGTAGGATGCATATAATCAAGCCACATAGGTAAGCACAAAGCAGAACAGCCAGATTAAGTCACAAAGCCCTGTAACTTTTCCAAAGACACAGAAAACTTCTTCCTATTTCCTAGCAAATCCACTCCAACCAGTAGGATTCCCTTGCCACATGGGCTCCTCTGCACTTAATCCCACACCTCCTCTCATTGCTTCCATCATTCCCCTTCTACCTGCATTTGTTTGGTTTAAGAACAAAAAGAAAAGGCTTAAGTCCATCTGCCTTGCACCAGACAACTTTCCTGTCGGGAGGCTGCAGCACTCAAATTTTACTACCTGACTGTAACAGGGAGATAACTAACCATTTTGTTTCCAGCTCTTCTATTCTTTTCCCCGAGCTCTGACCTGTACCCTCTGCTTTATGCAAACACAGTGCCAAACCACTGTCATTAGCTGCACAGAGCCTTCCTGGCCACTGGAAAACTATAGCAGATGTGACAGAGCTCCTGTCTACCAAACCAGGGTATCTTAAGAGTTCATCTGGTTTTGGGTTTTTTTTCTGGAAAAAAGCTATACACCTCTGAGCAAAAAGTACATTGATCACCTCGACTACGACCTCCCCAACCTCAGGAGGCTGGCTCTTGTTGTACCTACGATTTCAAGCCGTTCCCATACTGCCCAATTTGAGTGGACTCAGGTGATCGCTTGGCTGATTTACCAAACTGGATAACACTGGCCGCTTCATCTGCAACAAGAGACAGGGAACAAAAAAGGCTTATTTCAGTGTACAGACACACATACACACACCTTTTAGATAAAGAAGGAAGATAACTCCTTTGGCACTGGAAACAGGCCAGAAAAGAGGCCAGAAGCCCAAGCTGAAGTTCCATCCTGAAGCTGTACCAGAGCCCTGTGAGATACATGCTGCTTGAGGGCACTGATGTTACCAGAAGCTGTGAACAGGTGCCACGATGCTGACAAAAAGAATTTTAAATTTCAGTCTAGTTCACTGTCCCATCTGAACTGCATGAAGACGTTTCTTTTTGGAAAAAAAAAAACAAACATACACAAAAAAGGTCTATTGTGTCCATCACAGTTGTCAATTCTCATAAATTAAGACTCTAGGGTGCAGGGGGTCTGTTGCACCCCATGTCCCACTGACACCACACACTTGAGAGCCCTGGCACTAGAACATAAGTCGGGACTACTAAAAAGGTCAGGAATTCAGAATAAACACTGCTATTTCTTCACAGTGCTGAACTGAACACTCTGGTTAATTAAAGCACTAGTAGGACACAAGCTTTGGCAGCAGATTGCACGAGCCCTGGCAGCAGGACAGCTGGGGAGAAAGTCAACACAAGAAGGTCCTACAGCAATTAGCAGATGATTTCATTAGCACAAGACACAATGAAAGGACACAATGGCTTTACAACTGAGAGGGTCTGTGATTTTTAGTTTCAGCCTTTCTATTGTTCAAGGGATAAAGCCTTTTAACATCATCCTAGGACAGAATGATTCCTTTCCTTTCCTTCAAGAGACAGTAATCATTTCACCAGAGAGTTTACTGGGAAAAATAAAGTTTAATTCCAGAGACAAGGAACACAAAGTGCCTTACCGTGAGGGCTAAAAACAAATGCACACACAAGCTATAAGGGAGCACAAGACATCACTCACCCCACGAGACAACTACGGGGAGGCTAAGCCCATGGACAAGCTAGATTTCAGCAGGCTTATCAGCATTAACCAATTTTACTGTAAAATATTCAGTACTAACACCATTAGTCTGACATGACATCACTGAGCTGGTGTCAGAATGCCATTTTCATTTGAAATTATATTCAGATTTAAAGACACAAATACAGGAGAACTCCTGTTATAATGTGCCAACACCTCATTGCCTCAACTGCAGTTGCTCTTAACGGAGCTCCACAGCTATTCCAGAAACAGCTTTGGACTGGATAAGGATACCTCTGCTTTCCCTTCACCCTACTATAGTATCTTCTAGCCAAAGAAAGAAAACACTGGAATGTCTAGCATTTGAGATCTGGGTAAGGATGTCAGTGATGATGACGATATTATTATTATTATTATTATTACTCTAACTACTATTACTGTGTTATTTTTAAAACCTGGTAAGGAAAGCAGATAAGGGATAGTCTAAAAAGAGAAGGAGTATTGGAACCCTTTTGCTCCACAAATATTTTTCAGTAACTATTTTTAAGAAACTTTTAGGAAGCCTAAAAATAGTAAAGAGTAATTATCCAAAGCATTTCCCGTCTCAGGAAAGGTGACCAGATGGTTTATCACTCAATGCTGGATATCTGAAATCACCCCATTATAATTCTTCTTTTAGGGCAGAGGGATGAAGGTGATGCTGAGCAGAGGGGACTGTGAGGTAGCACCTCTCTCCAGGCTGTCTTTAGGAGAGATTTAATACTTATATCCTCCCAAAAATCAAGATACAATTTTTTTTTCCAGCTCTTTATAAGCTCTGGAGGGTGTTTCACTTAAGGCTATCTTAGTGACACTATTTTTGTTTCGTTGTGTCTCAGAGTTACTGGATTAAAAAAAGCCAAACTCCCCAGCACAAAAAATGGGGGAGGGAGATCTATGCAAAACAAAGAAGATAAAAAACAAGCTGAAGAAATTCACTCAAGATGGTCAAGATAGCAGGTTCATCTTCAAAGCCCAAGAAATTAAGGCCACATATAAAAAGATTCTTTGTAAGAAACACTGGATGCCTGGAATTAAGGAACTGGTGGATGGAGCTGTTCAGTTCCTGAGTGTTCCTGAAGACAGAGCTCGCTTCGTTCGTTGAGCAGAGCCCTCTTTTATCTCCAAGTTCTTCAGCTGAGAATGCACAAAAGAAAGTCCCAATCTGAGCAGAGAAAATTATGCTTCCTGCCTTCTCCACAAATTCATCTGCTACATTCACATTAGGTGGAGTATTCTCAGTGGACTCAACAGCATCCTCAAAAGATATCCCAGAGCTAAAGAATTTAATTCACTACCCGGGGGGGAAATAAGCCAAATCCAAGTTAAACTTTCCCGAGGATAGGGGAACAAGAGAGAAGCTGTGAGGTCCTTTGTCACTGTAACAAACACAGGATACCAACCCCCATGGGGCAATGACTAGAAATAGACAGCGACTGACAAATCACTTTGATATATGTTCCTGTAATTTATTTTTTCAAATCTGTTAACTTTAGAGGAAATATCAACGTTTAGGTTAAAGATATAACCTTAAACAAGGTTAAACAGACATCTTCTCCTGAGAATTGTGTAGACTGCTCCCCTGAAAGTGGCCCCCAAGAGTCACTGCCCACACACACAAGTGTGTACACTAAAGTAAACCAACTCTAAAATAGGAGTTGGAGTTCCAGCTAAACAGTGTTCCTCACCATTATGAGCCTTGGATAAACAGTATTTTTAAAATACAAGATCTAATAAAGCAACCAAGACACTACTACTTAATTAACCACTTCCATTAAAACAAAAGCTGTTTTGAACTTCCAAACTTCAAAAATACAGTTGAAAAAAGCAAGATCTGATACATTTGCTTCAATCTCTCAAAAAGCAATGGAATAATCCCTCTCAAAAATATTAGAAGCGAGACAAGGCAGGAGACTGGGCTAAATCTGCAGAAATTTACAAAGTCAAGTCACACCTGACTGATTTGGTCACCTTCTACAAGGCACCACTTTCTGTCCATATGGAGAGAGCAGTGGGTGCTGTTTGGCTGGACTTCAACAAAGTGTTGGACACAGTTTACCACAGCCTGTTCCTGGACAAACTGGGGAGACACAGACCAGGCAAGTGGTATACAACACAAGTAGGGAACTGGCTCATGGGTCATGCCCAGAAGCGATCATCAATGGTTTTCACTCCTGCTGGCAGCCCACCACAAGCAGAGACCCCAGGGATTGATGCTGTGCCCCGCATTGCTCAACCTCTCCATACAGGATCTGGATACTGGGGTGCTTTTGCACCCTCACCAGCTTTGTTGATGGGGGTAAATTGGGGACATAAGGAATGCTTTCTTAGACACCCAGACAGGCTGGAATAGTGGGCAAGGAAGATTGTGTCTGAAGTTCAAGGGAAGTGTAAAGTCCTGCACCTGGGATTAAGTAACCCAAGAGCCCAGCACAGACTGGAATCTGCAGGTTGGGAGGAACAGCCTTGCTGGAAGGGTCCTGGTGGACAACAAACTGAGTATCATCCAGCAGCATCCCACAGTAGCAACTGAGGTAAACATGATCCTGGACTGTATCCACAGGGACATTGCCAAAGAGATGGAAATGTGATTATCCCACTCAACGTCGTGTTTGTCAGGCCCCACCTGCAGTACTGTGTCCAGTTCTGTGTCCTCAATTCAGGAAAGATGCAGACAGACCGAACAGGACGCAAAGGAGATGAGCAGAGAGCTGCAGAATCTGCGTATGAGGAGAACTTGGTCTCTCCTTCCTTGAGAAGGCCCGGGGGACCTCATCATAGTATTACAGTACTTGAAGGGTAGCTACAAAGAGGATGAAGGCCCTCCCTTCCTAGAAGCCACATGAAAAAGAGGCAATAGATACAAGTTGCATTGGGAGAGGTTTCTTCTTAAAATAAATAAGAAATTTTTTAGAGATCAATTAGTCATTTAATCAATCACTGGAACAACCTCCTCAGGTATGTGGTGGAGTTCTCAGCACTGGAGAAACAGGGTGCTAAGTCATCTCTTCCCTTTCCCACAAAAGGCTGGAACAAATGATCTTTGAGGTACTTTCCATCCTGAGTACTTCTATGATGAAAATGCCAGGTAGAGACTTATTTTCTTCAATTGCTAAAGAATAAAACTACAGTCACTTCCTAAACTAGTTGTTATACCTTCTCAACCTACAAGTTGATCTACTGAATCATTCAACCTGCATTTTGATTCACTAAATTCATGTAGCACTTTCAGAGCCAGGCATTAGGTAAAATTTCAAGCCTGAGTAGTGATTTCATTGATAGTATGAGAAATCTGATGTGCTGCATGAGATCTATTTTTTGGTTTTCTATGGACTCCTATCTAGTTCCTTACAAAAAAAGCCAACTTTTGGGCCAGTATTATTATTCTCTGTGTTGGGGGAAGAGGGTATTTATTGGATAATAATGTATTTTCTAATATTGGAAACTAGGAAAAGGTTCTTCACCAAAGCGGTGGTCAGGCATTGGAACAGGCTCCCCAGGGCAGTGGTCATGGTCTCAAGCCTGACAGAGCTTCAGGAGCATTTGCACAACTCTCTCAGGCACAGAGTGGAATTCTGGAGTGTCCTGTGCAGGGCAAGGAAACAGACTCCATGATCCTTGTGGGTCCTTTCCAACTGAAAAGATTCTATGATTGTGATACCTCTCTGCAGGACATGATAGTTCTTTTCAAAAGAGCTGTCCTGTGACATCACTGAATCCTTGGACCTTATGATAACTCATACTACAGTGTGAGATGTTTGCAGCTTGAGTACAAATGTATTTTGATCTTGAGACCACACAACTCAGAGTGATCTTTAAGAGAGCCAATGCAGTGAGTACTGAATGCAACTGCAGCAGGAATCACTTGACAAACACCCCTAATTTTTAGAAACGAGGAGTTGTCATTTGGCTTGCTAACCAGAAGCCATCAGACAAAGCACTCAAATTGGACCAACTGCCTTACTATACCCTTCGGTTTTCAGAGCCTGCCAGACAAATCTAGAATTGTCCAAGACAGAACAAGACCACATAGAACAGCAACAAGACAGAGTCACATACACAATGTGTTACTGGAACAGTTAACTTGAGCTCTTCAGCTCTTCCCTCCGTTTAGAAGTGCCCAGACACAATTGGGTTTATTCACTCATCATCCCCAGATGGTGCCTCATCCAGCCTACAATCCTTTCAGTTGACTTGGGAAGATCCCATGCTAGCATGGGCTCCAACAGCACTATAGCAAGTCATGGAGGTATTCTTTTTAACATGTTGGCTTTATGTACAATAAAAACAATTTTTAATAAAAGTTACCATGCACAGAAATAAAATACTCCCAAGATCCATGATTTCTGTTGAAGGGAGAAAAGTCCAATAAAGATTTTCTGCTGACATCTCTTAAAATCAGACAGGAGATCTTCAGGACATCACTAAAACTGGTAGACCCTGCATTACAAGAAATTGAAGCTGAGATCCCTACAACCAGGGATGGAACCAGAGTCCCATACAGGGACCTGGAACGAAAGACTCTCCTTAGCTGCTTCTGTCCATGCTGACAGGCAAATGGTGCAGAACACAGAGCTGCTATCTGGCTGCCCTTGGTCAAGCATCAAGACAGTCAAATGAAATTAATTACATGGTATGTGCCATATAAAATGCACAGAGCACTGTGAAATACCCCTGCAATGCACAGTATCTGCCTATCTTCTTTACTGAGCGTTTCAGGCTATCAGGATAAAATTCTTCAATATTTAGCTGAAAGATTAGTCAAAAGAAGCCACTTAATAGCTCTCCTGGGTAACCCAAGGATTATGGTATTCCATATCCATCTGTGTCCAAAACTGATAGTCTCTTTAAGACCTGGCGGTGCGGCCAGAATCAGAACCACAGGGTTGGGGGTGGGGGCAGGCGAGTGTCAAGCTCTTTAAAGTAAAGGCACTCAGAGCTTCCTCTCTCCCATCACAGCTTTTTTGCTCAAGGCAGAGGCTCTGCTTTGGGTTTTTTTTCCCTCTGTTTCTCTCTGACCTCCAGAAGGGGTTGTTTCAGGTACGTTTTCTGTGCTTACAACAGTAGCAACTGTTGCTACAAAATGAGAAGCTTCATTTCACAATCAAAAACTGTTTCAGAGTGAATTTTGCAACATCTGTCTGCAGCTGTAGCATGGTGCTGAGAGGAGTGAGGAGGCCCCACTACCTGCAGTTGCTGCAGCCACCAGCAGCACCTGGCCAATGCGAGAAGGCACAGAGTCTGAGCCACCTTAGCTGGCTGCTTTGCCATCCTCCACGAAGAGGAAGGTGAAGTCCTTCCACAGGTTCTGGTCCTTGACCAAGTACCAGCCGCTGGAATGTGTCAGCCATATACACCCATGGAGCTGCTGCCACCAGAGAGATAAGAGAGAGAGCTGCCACCATTTTCCCCTTGTCTCCCCACATGCAGTTGCCCATGGCAAGCATCATCTTGGGGAAAGGGGTCACTGCCATTTTGAGTTTCTCTTTGTTCCCAAGGAGTCCATGAGATTTAGCAATTTTGTATCTAGTGATTATTTAGTGTTATTTTGTGCCTGTTGCTGTTTTGCTTGTTAGTAAACTGTTATTTTTTCACTTATATTTACACATACTCATTTCCTGTGGAAAGAGATCAGTTAAAACTAAGGGGATGAAACTCATTTCAGAGCATCCCCCTTAAATTGTCTTAAACCAAGACAATAGCCAATACTTAAATCCCATTTTGTCACAAAAACAGCAATACAGAAGCAATAACACTATAAAAGCTTCCATGAAATTCTGTGGCATTAGAACACACACCTGGCACCTTCCAGAGAAACACACAGTTTTCAACACAGCAGAGAAGATTATATTTCCTCTCCCTGATCCTAAGGATTATGAGATGGCCACACTTCAATCTCAGAGTTTTTTTTATGGATGGGGCTTCATTGTTTCCTTCAGTTACACTGGTGGCAGAAAAGTACTCTTGGGAGACCTGTTTAGCATCCTTAATCGTATTCCAAAGAATATACAGAAGGTACCTACAATTCAAACCAATTCCCTTATGGAAATCACAAATCTGTGTATCAAAACACAAATCAAATTGAACTAAATGCTTTTTATCTGTCTGGGTTGGGCTGGGATAGAGTTCAATCTCTCCATGTTAACTTGCATGGGACTGTGTTTTAGAGAAGAGTGCTGCTAATACAGGGGTATTTTCATTAGCACTGAGCACAGCTTACACAGCATCAAGGCCTTTTCTACTCCTCAAACTGTACCACCAGCAAGTGGGCTGCACAAGGAGTTGGGAGGGGACAAGTGTGGAATAGCTGATCCCAACTGACCCAAGGGATTCCAGACATTATCATAAAATCCCAAAATGGTCTGGATTAGAAGAGGCCATATTGTTCTATCCCCTGCCATGGGCAGGGATGCCTTCCACTAGACCAGGCTGCTCCAAGCCTCATGCAACCTGGTGTAATGCTCCCCAGATAAAGCTGGGGAAGTAGGAGGAAGAGGGGCACATGTGGCCTTACAGCATTCGCCTTCCCAAGTCACTGTTTCACATGATGGAGGCCTGCTATCCTGGGTATGGCTGAACACTTGCCTGCCCATAGGAAGTGGGGAATGAATTCCTTGGTTTGCTGTGCTTGTGTGCATGGCTTTTGTTTACTGAACTGTCTTTATCTCAACCCATGGGGTTTTCTCACTTTTTACCCTTCTGATTCTCTCCACCATCCCAGTGGAAAAGGAATAAGCAGCTGCATGGGGCTGAGTTGCCAGCTAGGATTAAGCTATAAAAATATCACAAGAGGAACTTAAAGTACTGAGAAATCAGTGCAAAAATATTAGTGGTTGCTTATTTATCCATTTCCTTTGTCTTCTCCAAATCCACCTCCCAATTTCACACTATTTTTCTGCCCTGTATAGAGCTCCTCACATGATCATTTATCAGTCCTCAAGACTCAAAGGTGGGTTGACAGTGCTGCTCATTGATGCTAAATATAAAGCAGAAAAGCTTTTCGCTTTCTCCTGCTAGATACAACACCAATTTACATCAGTATTTACAAGGCAGAAATACATTTGTTATATTCTTCGCATATTACTAAGATTTTATATTGTCCAGTATTGATCTCAGACACAATGTGCAAGATGAAACAATGGTAAACTGTTTTCAAAGCAGAACCTTTAATTTCTATCATGGCACACCTTCTGGTTAGAGCTGAGATACACTCATCACCTGGCAGGCAGATGGGGAAAAGGGTTATGCCATCAAACCTTGTACTTGCTCCCCTTCTTGCTCCACTATTCTCCCTTCAGCCCCAAGGCCAACTTTACTGTACTGGGAAACTTCAGGCCCAGCTGACCCAACTCTATAATGCAGGAAAACAATTTTCTTTTGACCAGATTAGTTTCCTGCTATGGAAGAGGTAAATGGTTTGATATGTAATATGGTGTGAAAGAGCCAGTGAAGAGGCAGGAACATGTATACAGGCGTGGAACACGTTCCACTTTCAATGGAACTAAGTTGTTAATTCAACTTAAACCATAACATGAAACCCCAGCTTGCAAATGCAAGTATAACTTTCTGTCACTTACTTGAATCCATTCCTGTTCCGTCATCCAAAAAACACAGCATGAATCCACCTCGTAGGTCCTCTCGTTGCTCTGCAACAGAAGAGTTACTCACTAATCCCATAAGCAGAAGTTAAAAATTCCATAAAATGGGATCGATTGGTGTTAACAACAAAAGTAACACAACAAATGGGACTTTTACACCTGCAATATGGCTAAGCCGTAAGAAAGAGCACCACGCTTTTGTTACAGAATGACTAAGAACTTCTCCACTTCTGCGCTACAAAACTGTATCGTGTCAGTGGAGTTTTTTAGCATCCATTACAGTGACTCACTTCACCTGACCCCATGTGAAGGCTTGCTTCCCCAAGGTATTTGTAAAGACAACAGGCACTATGGCACAGAGAAATGGTAGAACAATAGAATTATTCAGGTTGGAAACAACCCTCAAGATCACCAAGTCCAACCACAAACATAACACAGCTGAGCTCATTAAACCATGTCCCTAAACACCAGATATACATATTTTTTAAATATGGGTAGATACTGACTCCTGCACTGCCCTGGGCAGCCTGTTCCAGTGTCTGACTACACTTCCAGAGAAAAAATTTTCCCAAATATCCAATCTAAACTTCTCCTGGCACAACATAAGGCTGTTTTCTCTTGTTCCTGTCACTTGCTACCCAGGAGAAGAACCCAACCCCCACCTGACTGCATCCTTCTGTCAGGGAGTTGTCAGAGCAAGAAGGCCCCCCCAAGCCTCCTTTTCTCCAAGCTGACCCCCCAGCTTCCTTAGCCACTTCTCATCAGACTTGTGCTTCAGCTGCTTCTTCAGTGCCCTTGCCCTTCTCTGGACATGCTCCAGCCCTTCAATGTCTTCCTTGTCTGGAGAGGCCCAGTACTGACCCCAGGATTGGGCATAAGCACCCTCACTCTTATTCTATCAAGGACAACATACATTTGCAGCCTAAATCCAAGTTAAGCACTGACTTAATTGCTGACATGCTAGGAAGCAGCAGGAGTGACTTACCAGTATAAATGTCTATTCTCGTGGCATCTGCGTCTCTACAAAGAAATAAAACCACAATTGCTATTCAAGTGTTAGACAGAAATTAAGCTAAAAATCCAGGCATATACAATCATTTCCAAAACAACTGACTGCACAGATCAAAGTCCACAAAGGCCCCACAACCATCACTGACAGAAAACACTGTCTTACTTTTTGTCTATTTGAACCTATACTCCAGCATAAGACATTGCTGGCACATGAACAGTTCTGGTGACATGAAGTACCACTGGCATTCTAACAAAAGTCATTCCGGGACTGGGAATCAAATGACTACACACTTCTCAGCTCCCTCCTGTACAAAGCAACACCTATAGTTTTCTGTTGAGCTGCATACAAAAGGTTTAGTAACTCCACATAAAGCTTCATCCCAATACATTCAAGATCGTTACAGGAAACCGTCATTACAAGATTACTGAAGTGAGGTCCCTTCACACACTGCATCCTCCCCTGTATTTGAAGGTACAGCATGTACAGCACTACTGCCCTCTTCTCAAACCAACCTTGGTTTACTGACAAGAAGTGTGGAGCTGCAGTGCTATAAGAAAACCCCACTTGACAAATGCCACAGCCACTTTGTTTCAATTTTGTACCTCCAGCCCAGCCCAGCTACCTTCTTCCCAGAAGACAACCTCATAGCCAGAGGGGAACCAAGAGGTGAATGGAAAAACCACCCCCAAAGACCCCACTTTTTATTACCTTGTAGCAACCCTGAACACAGCACCAGTTCGCACGGGTGCACACACGCACACAGACACATATACACAGACACACACACAGCTGATTCCCTAAAGAGAAGATTTCCAGCTCAAAAATGCCCCAGTTTCAGCTCCTTACATCACAAAACGTACACTGTGACAAATCACATTTGAGAGAAAACAGTTCCAAAATATTTCCATAGTGTTTCATGACAGTACTTCCTGCAGCTCTAGAGAAAAGCATGCAAGGCTTGGGGGACTGCTATAGCAGGGAGTCTCCACACACGCGTGAAGACAGGTGACCCAACACCTGCAATTTCCAAAGACCATATCTCCGCAAGCGTCAAAATTCCTTCAGCTGTTACTGCTCTATTTTTCAGCAACCCACTTCCGATTCGATTTTCATTGTCATTTTTGATACTATGATTATTTAGCTATCAGAAGAGTCACAGCTCCTGTAATATTTATTTTAGCAATTTCTTTACACAAAGGCAGACTAGTTTTTTCTTTAAATCTATCTTCTGTTTGCTATCAATTTCCTTTGCAATATGAGTTGTTCCAGTATTCATTCAAACCTGCCTTTCCAGGAATAATTTTCTTTTAGCAGTTTGATGTGGCAGCATAAGAGGAGCAAGTGAAATATTCATGCTAAATTGCAGCAATGTCTTCTATTTTCTTGTAAAGTCTACTAGAAGTGAAAATTGCTTAAGATCAACTAATATATAGGTGAATTAAACTTTAACCAAAGTTACCTTGAGAATCAGGTGGTCTCAGGTACATACCTGGCATTATCTACAAGTTCAGCAAGGGCACCAAACAAGAACTCATGGGTAGTTCTGCAATGAAACACAGAAGTCAGCAGAGTCACACCAACACTTAAAAAATGAGAGACCTTTAAATAAACAAGAATTTCAACTACACTTTAAACAAATCCAGTCAAATGGGTACAATGCTATGGTCTGGCTGACAGCAGACTAGGTCCATGCAGCAGCCAGTCTGCCCCAAACTGCAGCTCACTATGGTCTAAAACATATCGCAGCTATACAGACACGATGGAGAACAGGATGATCCAATGAACCAGCCTACGACCCAGTCATCAGATCATGGAAGTCCTTATTCAGCACACTGACAGGTCTTTTCATGGCAACTAAATACTTTTCATGGCAACTAAATATAAGTAAATATGGCCAGATTAGGATTATCATAGAACGATAGAATAGTTTGAGTTGAAAGGGACCTTAAAGCTCATTTCATTCCAGTCCTCCTGCCATGGGTAAGGACACCTTGCTCCAAGCCCTACCCAACACCTTGAACACTTCTGGGGACGTGGTAGCCACAGCTGCTCTGGGCAACAAGACATGCACAACATGTTGAACAAGATGAGTCTCCCCCATGCATACAGTCCAATTGCAGAAGTTATTTGTGACAGAAAAAAGCTTCCAGATCCTGGCTAACGTCCAGCAGGTGCAACTGCAACTAATCCAGAGAAAGAGTCTTCTGATACCACTGTACCACGCCACCTTCCCAAGTTAACGCTAAAATCATGAACCCAGCTACCACTTCAGCACAATCTCAAGAGACATGTTTAGTTTCCAGCCTCTTAACTGCCACCTCTTATAAGCAGCTCCCAATTCAAAGCCATTAGTTATATGCCTCAACATTGAAAGAATATAGACGGCGAGGAAAACTTACGCAGCTAATAAAAATCATTATAATACATTGCTGTCAACATAAATGCTGTATCTCCACTCCATGCCTAAGCTGGCAACCTAACTTCAAAATCTAACAATTATCTCAAACATAGATGAGCCAAATCCACCATGATGTTCACAGCAAAGATGTGGAGAAACAGTTGATAGAATCTGTTGCTCCTCTAGGCTGTTCAATTATCAAGACCTCAGAAATTAGTCTTATCAACATGTTTCAGTTTGCACAAAACCCTCACATACAGCCAACCGGTGACCAAAGAGAAGATATTTATTCATATTTTCAGCCTTCCAAGAACAGACACATAAGTACATCCCACACATAAAATATACAGTTGTCCACACTGTTAATAACCGCAAAACAAGCTTTCATATCCATCTTCAAGGTGATCACACTGAACCCATCAACACAGCTCCACCCAGAGGAAAACACATCAGCCTTCGAAGTTATCACTAAAATCATGGGAACAGAGATTTCCGTATCTCCACTCTCCTGCAGAGACAAGACCAATGGGAACAGTGTTCGGAAGAGCATCTACCCAATCAGAAAGCTTCCATAGAGACACAATCTTGGCATTCCCTCCTTTGAACAGGATTTCCTGCTGTCCTGGTTTCAGCAGGCATTGAGTTAATTTTCTTCTCAGTATGTGTTACAGAGTTGTGTTTTGTATTTAGTGTGAGAATAATGTTGATAACACACCAATGTCTGGTGCGAAGCCATGCATACCCTAAGACAAGGACTTTTTAGTGTCCTATGCTAGTCAGCCATACAGGAAGCTGGAGGGGAGCATGGCCAGGACAGCTGACCCAAATCAGCCAGAGGAATATTCCACACCACAGAATGTTCTGCTCAGTCTACAAACTGGTGGAGCTGGCCAAGAGGGGTCAATCGCTGCTGGGGGACAGGCTGGGCATGGGTCAGTGGGTGCTGAGCAATTGTATTGAGCATCACTTGACTTTTGGGGTCTATTCCTCTCACTCTTTTTCCTATTATTATCATGTGTTTCTTCACTCCAATTTTTGAACTGCTCTTATCTCAGCCCATGGGTCATAGCCTTGTACAATTCACCTCCCCATCCCACTGGGGAGGTGAGTGAGCAGATATATAAAATGATTACAGATTTCAAGTGTTCTCTTGAGTTTACAAGTGTCTATTCAGCTCCACAGGTCAACATCACAGGTCAACATCACATACTTCCTTATTTAGGAAGTAATCCACAAGCAAATGGATGTTACCACTAGTAATTATGTTTCATGAGCACCTTTTACTCCACAATTTTAGGAACACTTCAAAGAAAAGATGCAAATAAAATACAAATCAAGATTTCCAAACAAAGATGCTGGAACAAAACAACTGATAACACAGCTACAGATGATAAGAAAGGCAAAACAAAACATCTCCACATAGCCTGACACTGTACTGATCTCGACCATCTCCCAAAACAACAACCTCTTGTGCTGACACAAGCAAAGGGAAACCTTGCCACAGGCCAACGAAATTCACTCCAGCTATTTATCACTAACAGAAATGAATATATGTGATAAAAGTCTTCTATTCAATTTATGAGTTTGAACACACTAATCAATATCTAACTAAAGTCACATGAAGTGCGCCAGTCTGATTTAATCAACTAATCTCAAACAAACCCCACGGTCTTGCCTTACAGTCACAAGTGCCTGAAATACTTCACATCCATCACGATCAACCAGTGACCATCTCTCACACCTCCCCAACAAAGTTTGGGATTATTTTACTTGCAACACGACTTTAAAAAAAGAAGACAAGCTGTTGGCAAAACGAAGTCTATCAGAGCTTGCAAGTAACCTGCAAACATTGCGAGCTTATTTTAGATAGGCATCATCAGAGGCAACAGCCTGCATCAGAGCATCCAAATCACACACATAGAATCACACATACACAGAATCACAAGGTTGGAAGAGACCTCCAAGGTCATCAAGTCCAACCCAACCCAACACCTCAACTACAGTGCCACATCCAGTCTTTTTTTAAACACATCCAGAGATGGTGACTCCACCACCTCCCTGGGCAAACCATTCCAATACTTTATCACCCTTTCTACAACTATTACTGCCATACAATGGTCGAAACAACATATAGAAGGGAGGAAAGTATTATCAAAATCCATAGTGTCAACAACAGCTCATCTGGGTAGACATAGACTAGCCTGGACCATCCCACAATGTGCATCTTCCATTTGAGCCAGCTCCACACAGAACTGGAGGCTTGACAAGGAATAGAACAAGGGAGTCCAACACTGGCAGTTTATTGAAACATAGATGACAAAAGGTCAAGTTAGACGGCTCTTAAATACAACCAACTTCAAACACCTCTACAAAGAATCATTTTGAGTAATGTCCAAAAGGAAGAAAAGCTTCTTTAGTGAGCAGTTCCTACAGGAACCCCCTGCCTGAACCTAGTCGGACTCCAGACCCTGTAGACAAGTACCTAATAACTAATGAGAGACTTAAGACCACTTTTGCTCTGAAGGAGGGCACATCTGGGAAAATGTTTTATTTTGGCACATGCGTCAGGAACAACAGCCATTCTCTAAGTAATGCACTCTGTTTCAGGCCAAAACAGACAAAAAGCACAAGAGGGAATTTAGGGGGTAGGGAGATATTGTTGGTCTGTTATTACTAACTTTCCTCAAGTCCATAATTTAGTCATCCTGAAGTCTATTTGAGTGACCTTCTTCCATTCCAACTGTATTCACCAGGAGAATTCTAGTTACACAACAACATACAAGTTACAAGCTAAAGGCTATCTACTGCTAGAAGACAATTTCAGGTCCTCAACTTTTAACAAACTCCTTCCATTTTTTATTATAAATATTCAAAATATGCAAATACTGATTGACTTGTCTCTGTTATATTTTTGGCATCATCTCAAAGAATACCTTCAGAAGTATCTTATTGCAACAGCATTTAATTGTTAATGAAAACCAGCAGGTGACTGGAAAGTCATAAAACAATGCACGTGTAATCTTCATGGGCTCATGCACATTGATTTTTATTCTAGGATCTAAAAGAACTTTAACATAGAAACATTAAGGGTTGAAAAAGACCTTTAAAGGTCATCTAGTCCAACCTCCAGCCATAGGAAGAAACACCTTCCACTAGGCCAGGCTGCTCTAAGCCCCATCCAACCTGGCCTTGGACACTTTGAGGGATGGGGCAGCCACAGCTTCTCTGGACAACCTGTGCCAGGGCCTCCCCACCCTCACAAGGAAGAATGTCTTCCTCCTATCTAGCCTGAATATACACTCTTAGGTTAAAGCCATTACCATTATCATCACTACAGAACTTCCTAAAAAGTCTGTCTCCAAGTAAAGAACTTGGAAAAGCACGGTGACACTTTTACTTTTAAAAAAATATAGCAACTGAATCAACTCATGTAGATCCTGGAGGCTCAACTCTATGTGCCATCAGACATGTAAGCAGTAAGCCACTATGGGAAAGATCTGCTGAAGGTCCTCAAGCTCAAGGACTGTCTCCCATAAAGCACTTCAGACCAAGCGCTCAGAGTTAGACATAAAGAAACTTTTCTGAAAGGCCTTAAAAAGAAAGAAAGAGAAGAAAAAAGACATGGTTTTCTTCTGCATCCTAACAGCCAGATGGTTGGTCTTTCACTGCAATTTAAAGAATTTCTACTTCCTTGACTATAAGAACACGCTTAGCATTGAACTGAATTTATCTATGAAGGGATGGTCTTCCTCAGCAAGAGAGAACAGTCCAAAAGACCAGTTTCCTTTATCAAAATCCCTATGCTGGCCTTGGGTTGATTTGGGGATTGGTTCTTTTTATTTTTTTTAGCTTTTTTTTTTTTTACTAGAGGAGCAGGAGAGGTTATTTGTAACGGGTTAGTTTGGCGCTTTCTTCATTTTTATGACTTCCATTACTCCCATTGCCATTCTTAGGGAAGCATTTGACTTATGCACTGATTCCCATAACATCAAAAGGCTCTTTGTTCACAATGGACAAGAAACTCTGGCTTTGGCTTATCCAAGCATTAGCTTCCAGCTCCTCCCAAGAATTTGGTAATGCAGGTATCACTGTAGACGTGCAGCACACCACAAGCAGACAGCAGCGTAAGCACAATGGCAACATGAAGTAGCTTAAATATACTTGAGAGCAGCAGCAACAACTCAGTCTTTTCTACAGCACAGGCTTTATCTTCTTATGAAGATGGACAGAGTTCTGGAGCTTTGCAGGCGAACACAACCTGCTCACAGAGCATTGCCATCATCTGCACAGTCTTCTAATCCATAAAAAAAGATTGTCTTCTGCAGCTGGACATGAGAATTTCACAAATCAACAACCGCACCACAACATGACTCAGTATTGTCCATCTTCAGGCACCAGACTGTTCAGTCCATGTGCAACTGCTACCAGCCAAGCTAGAGAGCAGACCCAAATGTGACATGGAGCCATTACTAGGTTTAATCCCCTGTTCAAAGCCCATTACTTTCCTGATTCTGAAAATAAATGGATTGCAATGGTCTTGGCATAGGTAAGTGAGATTAGTCTCAACTCTTCTTGCAGATGTATCTCATTACCAACAGAATCAGACAAAAATACTTTGAAACCAAGTTGCTGTGTTTCTGTGCCATCTTCTGACTGCTGTAGACCACTGTGATCCTTCACATGTTGAAAAGGGAAACAAAAATATAAACCCGCACTTTATTTGTTCTTCTATTGATGGATAACAGTAAGTCAACTCTTCCATAAAACATCAGCAGACAATCTTACGCTGGTGACCGACCAGCTGATCAAAATGAAGCAATGCCAAGTGGTTCCACAGAGTTCTTCCAGTTTGGGCAGAACACACTCTTTCATCTCCTCTATATATGGTATTACAAGGCTTAGAAGCAGAAGGCAGTTGTTAACGGGTGCCTGATCCCGCTAAGCACTGCCTCCTGATGGTGCTTCTCATTTTCTAGACATGCGCTCAGAAGAAATTCATTTCAAATAACGGCTTTGCCTCTTCTCAAGAGGTGTTATTTTGGGGGGTTCACTGGCGACATGCAAAAATTTGACTGGAAAAAGAGTATCATAATCCTGTTAAAAATAAACCTGCAAAACACTCAGTCACACACAAAGCCAGATGGCTGCAGATGCGGGTGGCTGGCATGGCAGCGCACAAACTGCTCTGCAGAGGTCCGGCCGTGCGGGTTTGGTTGCCCAAAGGGCCTCCCCGTTCCTCCCGGAGCCTCCTGTCCCCATGCACTGACTCTCCGTGACCTGCGGACTTGCCCGCGGTGAACCAGCCGGTCCCTGGAGGGACCACGAGGCGCCGAGGCCGGGGGCCGCTCAGCCCCACTGGCCCGCGTGGCTTCGGCCAGGCCCATCACACCCTACCGGTGAAGGCCCGCTCCACCCCAGCCGGTACTCACGAGTTGGTGTGCAGGTATTCGAAGGTAAGCTGGGCCCGGTTCAGGCTGCTGTAATTGCCCAGGGACATGGCGGCAGTGGCCGCCATCGGGCCTGGGCCCGTGCCGCATGCACCGGCGGCCGCGCGCGCCTCGAGCCCTCCCCGCCCCCTGCCAGTCACGGCCCCCGCCGGAGGAGCAGCCGGCGCTGCACTGCACTCCGTTATGCCGCGCCCCACCACCCCCTCGTGGTGCGGCGCGGCGCGGCGCGGTGCGGCGCCGTCCCGACGCGGGCCCGCTTTGTCTCCGCCGCGCAGCAATCGCACCCGGCGCCGCAACTTCCCCCCGCGGGGCGGAGACACGCGGCTGCTACCCATTGGTCAAGAAGAGGCACGTGATGCAAGTGCCTCGGCGCGGCCAATGTGGGCTCTGCGCCGCCGCGTGACGGGCGTGCGCGGCCGGGAGGAAGCGGCGCAGGTGGGTGAGTGCGGGCCGCGCGGCCGCTCCGGGACCCTCCGAGACCCTTGGCGGGACCCCCATTTTCCCCCAGGCACCGTCCCGGCGGCAGCCGAGCGCTTCAGCGCCGCGGGACAGGCCGCCGCGGCCTCCTAGGGCGGGAGAGCGGGTGTGGTGGGGCCGGGCCCGGGAGCGGGAGCCCCGTCCGGCCCTGCGCGAACTCGCCGATCGCCGCGGTACCGGCAGCGTGCGCGGGGGGGCACCAGCTGGCGGGGACTGCTGGATGCCGGGTTGGAGCGGGTGAGGCCCGCCGGTCCCGAACGTCGGAAGCGACTCCAAGACGCATCTGGATGGAAGGATCGCGCCGCTGAGCTCTTAGGGAAGCTCCGCGGGGATTTCGGCGCGTGCAGGTCCTGCTGCGCCGGTGAAGACTCTGGGAAGTCACCGAAGAGAAGCTCCTGAACGTGCTTGTACTTCCCAAAAACATTAATGTAAAGGATATATAAAATCGTAAATATTGTTGCTTCAATTCTGTGCCTTTGGTTCATCTTGAAATGTGAAGGGATTGAGCTCAGGGGCTGTACTACCTCTGTCCTGTCCGCACCATGCTCCCCAAAAATGCAGCCGGAACACGGGAACTCTGAAGGCCAGGAATACTTGTCTGAGCACCTGAGTTGTCCGGTGGAAAAACACCCCCAATTGTCCTTCTGAAATGGACACTGAAACAGCATGACTGTGTCTGCTGTGTTGTAGATAATAGGAATCTGAACTTAATATCCAAAATCTGAAGGAATTCAGTCTGTGCAGAAATTATTATGGCATATTTCTTCTTGAAGAATGTCCAGCAAGAATGAAACATGTAAGATTTCAGCTTTAAAAAGCATAAACATGATTTGATACTTTATTTATAGAGAACCACAGGGAAAAGGTAATGGTTTTGTTGAAAAAAAAAAAAGCACTTTATTTTGTCTGATAATTTTCCAACAATAAAATCTAACGCATCAGAGAAAAAATAAAAGGCTATGGGAGTTGGGATTATTCAGCCTGGGGAAGAGAAGCATCCAGGGTGACCTTACTGCAGCCTCTCAGTACATGGGGGGGCTCCAAGTGAGCTGGAGAGGGACTTTGGAGAAGGAGGAATGCCTTCCCACTGCCGGAGGACAGGGTTATTGGGACACTGAGAAGAACTTTCTGGGAGGATGGGGAGGCACAGGGTGCCCAGAGAAGCTGTGGCTGCTCTATCCGTCAAAGTATGCAAGGCCGGGTTGGCCGGGGCTTTTTGAAGCAACCTGGCCTAGTGGAAGGTGTACCTGCCCATGGCAGGGGATATAACAAGATGAGTTTTAAGATCCTTTCCAATCCAAACCATTCCATGATTCTGTGGTTCTATGGTATCCAAGCTATGTGGTGAAAAATTAAATCTGTTACTCATGATTAGTAAATGGCTAAAATCTGAGTTTCATATTTGAGTTGTTTGACCCCCCCCATCCCCAGTGGTCTGTGAGCCTGAGCTAACAAGTCTGTAGCTTTGGCCTGAGAACTTCCCAGAATAGTATTTAGTTCTGTTTACCCTCAGTTTGGCTTGTTCAGGCCAGCAAGTTGTATCATTCCTCCTGGCAGGGATTAGTCTGTGTGTTCTTGTGAAGGCATCAAAAAATCACTGTGCATGTGTGTGCAGTGGCTCTTGTAGGCCTTATCTCTGAAAAGCTGTGCAGAGCAGGACATCAAACTGCATGAAAGAATTAGGAAAATTACTGTTGAGAGCTGTGTTTAGGTGTATTAGGTATATGACAATGAATGAGTCTGTTAAAGATTGTAGCATTGTCTGTTGTGCTTTTATTTTGTCACATTATAGTCAATATCAGCAGCAGGTGTTCAAAAGCAATATAAATCCTGTCAGTATAAGGGCAAGGTGATTACCCAAATATGTGTTCCTGAGGAATATGAACCTGAACTTACGCATCATATCAACCTTGTCCTCTTAGGCAATCAGGAGTGTCTCTGTGCCTACCAGGAACTTTGTCTCAATATCTTACCTTCAGGGAGGAACCAATGTTTCTTTCCTGATGTTGGAGAGGTTTACAACATCATGCAAGTACTGCAGCACTGTGGACAGAGCAGTTGAACACCTTCTGGGTGCTCCTATGGGATCTGACCTGTTCTGATGATGGGCTGGCTGTATGCCAGGTCCTTTCCATCTGGCCCTTGGTAGAAGACATTGCAGGAAATTGCTCATTGCCATCTCACCATTTGCTGGTGATCAATTGGACAAAAGAGAAGTGAGAATTTCATTCTTACACTTTCCCTAGCTGTTCTGCAGTAAGTTTCAGACATGTTCCTGACTCTGCTCTTTGGTCTCTCTTGCCCAAGTCCTGGAAGATTTATACCTTCATTTGCTGGCTCTCTGAGTTGCCAGACATTGGCCCAAGGTATAATGAAATTAATTCATCTTTTGCAAACCTGCATTTAGATTACATCACAGTTCTGTCTTGGCCGTGGCAGAGCTATGCTTTGGTAGGAACCTCTCTGTCCTTGGATAGAGACATAACAAGCTTGTTTGGCCTGTGTAACACTGTTGCAAACTGCTGAATTTCTCAGTACTTTAGAGATTAAAGTCTTCCCACTGGAAATTCACATTTATCCTCTTTTTGTGGCTGCTATTTTTCCTTGGAAACTCTCTCCCTAAACGTTCTTTAGATAGTTCTAGATCTTTCAGTTATACTGGTTATGACAGGCAACCTCACTTTTTTTTCTTCTGCTACCAGCACCATTTCTCTGAGTTTCTGTTCAGTCCTAGGATCTCTGCAAAACAAGTCTGAGGCAGGTACTTTCTCAGAGGCAGTACCCCCTCATTTTTAAAGTCTCCAGTGCAGTAGAAGGCAGCAGTTTGCTCTGGTGCACATAACTTTCCTCATAAATGACCTGTGGTTTGGTGGTTTATCCAGCCTGTACAAGTGGAGCTTGGGGCAAACTGTACTGCTATTCTTTAACCCTAAGGCAGAGGTTTTACTCTGAAATAATCCCTAAGTCCCCTTGTAAAACTAGTATTTTGATTCCATACTGTTCAAAATCTGTTTCTAGGCTGTGGTGTGAGTTCCCATGCAGTGTGGTGTTTGCTGGGTCCTTACTCTGGCGTAGCATTTTGTTAAGCCTCTTTCCACTGGACTCCAGGCCATAGCCTGAGGTCATTGAAGAGTTTATTTATGTGGCCATTGTTCTGCAAGTTGAAAGTAACTGCTTCTACACCTGTGTGGGCCTTGAGTCAACAATTGTTCTTTTTCTCCCCTGTTTTTTAAGAAGCTATCCTTCTAAGCCAGTACTTAATGCAGGAGTCATTATAGTGGTAAGTACTAGATTCTGCACCAGACAAGTGCCATGAGTGCATCTGTGTGTCTTTTCCACATACCTTTGAGGTCTCCTAAGTTAATTGTAGCTTTGGTCTGTGCTTACGTACATGAAAAAATATAAAACTTTGCATTGTAAAAATGAGGTTTTCAGTGTCAGAGTGAGATAAGCAGGCAGTGAAAAATAAATCTGAGACATCAGCAGTAGTTCTCATGTGTTTACTGGTCCTTCCTTTATCCTTCATTTTTCTGGAAGGGAAAAATGGCATTGCCTTTGGATGCAAGGTCCTCTGCCTATGTCATGACAGAAGCTGCTGAAGTTTTAGATCAGTGCTGTTCTACTGAGTGTTCACCTTGGTACTTCTAAGAAGATTGGGTGCAGTTGCAAGCTCCAGTAACCAGATTGGTATGGATCTCTTTTATATTGCCCTGAGTTTGTAGAAAGAATGTCAAGGCAGCTTCCTTTAATGGGCGTGAAATCATGTTGCCTCACAGCTTTTTGGTTCATTCTTTCGTGTCATGCCGTATGCTGCCTCTGCTGTGTGATGAGTTCTCATTGTCTCCCTGTACAGAATGGGAACTTCTGCTGTGAAATATGCTGCTGCCTCCAATGTGGGATGTTCTCCCTCAGACAGAGCATGCCAGTCTTACTGACAGAGAAGAGCTGCGTCAAAAAGCGTCAAAAGCATTCTGCCTTTTCTTGGGCATGAGTTGCATCTCCATGTCAATTCGATACAATCCAAGAACACAACCCTGAAGTCAAGCATTTAGAAGGAAGGGTTGTCCTCCTGGCTTCTCCTAGTAAGGAGTTTTTCCCTGTATGACCTGAGGCAGCCCTGTTTCTTGTGTTCATAGCCATGTCTGCCCAGCCTCTCCATCATTCACATCAAGTAGCAGAGCAATTTGCTGACTAAACGTAAGTATCATGAAGTTGGACCTCTCTTCATGGAAGTGTCTTTTTCTCCTATGTTGGGAAGCCTAAATCCTGTGATTCTTCTCTGGAACAGTAGTTTTATGAACAGTCTGTGTATCAGTCCTTACAAGACATGCAGAGCAAGATGTTCAAAGATGAGTGCCTCAACATGTGTGGAAGGTACTGGCATAGCAGGTCAGAGACCTTTTCTGTAGTGCCAGGTGTCAGCCTCCTGATGCTTTGTTTTCAGGGAAAGTCATGTCATGGATTTAAATTCCTTATTTCAGTCTAGGTACTATTCTCAGTGAGACATTGATTGTCAGAAATTACTTTGTAAATATGAGTTTTCAGAAGAGTGGAAAGGGTAAGATTAGGTGAGAGCAGGGAGACATCTTGGAGTGAATTGGCAGCGGAATGGTGCACAGGGAGGATCCTCCATTGCCAGTCAGGCTCCCAGTGTCCTGAGCCCAGGTTTGATTAATGAATTAATAACATGCAAAAATGTCACAGCTGTTACAGGATTGTGCCATCACCTCAGGCCTACTGCAGAAAACACTCTGTGCCTTTGCAGGAAAGACAGGCAGAAGAGCCTATGAGAAGATGGTAGAAAAGGAGCGATGGTGGTGTCTTACAAGAATTTTCCTCACAATCTTGAAAGAGTTATGGATGGCATGAATTCATTGTCATAAATTGATAGTTTGGTCAAAGTTGGATGGTTTTCCACAGGGATGCTGCAAAGGACCCAAGCCCAGAGGCTTTCTGCTCTGAACTGTAACAGGATGATGTTTTTAGTGGCTTCAACCGACATGAGAAGCTGTACAGACTTCTTAACAAGGTGACTAACTAGTACAATTATTTTCATTAATAAATAGTTTTCCCTGTCTCATTATTTGAAATATGTGGACTGTGTTTCTTTGTGGGTTTGGTCCAATTCAGTGTGCCTGTTTAACCCAGGCTGATGGATGTGTGCCTGACATGGGCAGTTCAGGTAATTTCAGTCTGGCGACTTGAAAGCAACGGAAAACATACTCTTACAGTGAAAAGCTTACGGAAATCTCTTGTGTGCCTCATGGAAGCAGCATCCAAGTAGATTGTGCTGTAATACCAATGAAGAGATGAACAGATGTATCGCCACATCTGGCACAGAACACGCTTGGGGAGTGCTATGGAGAGAGCAGGGCTTTGCCAGTCATTCCCACCAAAGCATCTCTCAAGAGGTGACTGGATAGCTGCTCCTCTAGCATGTGCTGGGAATGCCACCATGGATCAAATGTCTTTTGTCATCTCTGAAGGCATTCATCTCACCTAGCTTTAGCTCTAGACAAGTGCAAGGTGCATGAGAACCCTGGGCTGCCCTTCTGTTTTAGAGGAATCTGACATCAACATGAAGGGCTGACTGCCTTGGTGGGAGAGGATGAGGGGAACTTCACAGATGTGTAATATATTCCCTGGAATGTCATAGTTTGAGAGAAGGTGGTCAGTTTGGCAGTCAAGAGATGGTGTGAGGATCAAAAGTACTGTAGGAAAAAGCTGTCAGCACTCTGTCAGTACACAGCTCCGGAGACTGTCCCTAGCCTGAGATGGGACTATCAGGAAGCAGGGAAGTTCTTGGGAGGCCAAAGAAGAAGAATCTGTGAGGCAGTGTCATTTTTTCAGCATCTTCACCCAGAAGTTATTTCTTGTCACTCAGATCTTCCATCCAAATCTAGTTATTTTCTTGACGAGAAACAAACTCAGGAAGTGCTTTATGAGCCCAGTTGGATCATCTCATGATGGTTTGACCAGTCCTCATCAATCCTATAATCCCATCCATTTGTAGGATGTGTGGTGTCATCATGCTTGTTCAATACATACTAAGACTTTCTTCTTTGTCCTACATTGGTAATCTGCATAATACATAATCTGCATATTTTTAAAAGATGAAGGATTTTGTGTTGTGAAAGTAGTTTTGCCTCTCCCAAACTCTTCCCCTAACCCCACCCCACCTAATGTAAAGAAGAGCAGAATATCCATAGGCTCACAAGGAGTGTCATGGTGGCTTGTTTCCTTCTGGCATGTGGGATAATGGGTATGTGAAAGCCATTGAAGAGAGACTCCAGATTGTGTTGAAAGTCAGTTTTGGTGTCTCATCAGGTGGCAGTGGCTGAAATGTGGGAAAATACCAGCATTAATGACAGTAGTGCAAAATTGCAAGGAGGTGTCTGACTCTGGGCTGAGGTTAAATGGAGAAGTGACTGCCAGGCCAAAGAGAGGCCAGCCCTGTCCAGGGGCTGAGCAAAAAGTAAGAAACAGCCAAAGAGGTGAGAGTATCAGCAGTGCTGCCTGACTGGGATCACTCACCAAAGCTACAGTCACTGAACAAGGGTGCAAAATCAGAAAAAAATGAGCCTGAGAGAGAAAGAACTGGGCTAGGTTGTTCATATGCTGGGGAGAAATGGGGGCAAAAAAGAAGGCAAAGCACTTGGGGGCTGCTCAGGGCCAGGGTGGGCATCAGCTCAGGAGCATGACACCAAATTGCTAGGCTTCTCTGGGTGGGTTTGCCTTGTTTCTGCAGCCATGGTAGTGGGAATTGTACCCTAGCATCAGTGAACAAGTCCCGTAATACAGCAGCAGTGAGTATGACTTAAATTTGCAGCTCAGTTCATCAGAATCTCAGAAAAGGCCATTTAAGGAATCTCATTTTTGTCCACATCCCTCTGCAGCCCTCCATACAGTACTGAAAGACAGAGGAAGGTCACAAACTTCCCTCCCTCTTCCCAGGAAGAGCTTTGCAGGCCCTTTCCCAAACTGCTGCTGACAGGGTCTTTGAAATCGACAGCACATCTCACACTCCAGCACACCCCACTCTCCAGCACACCCAGCTGTTTGGTTCAAACTGGGAGATGACCGTTGCCAAGAGGGCTTCACCATTTCCAAGCAGCATGGACACATGCCACCATACCTGTGAGTGCATCTCAGTCCCACCAGAAGTCATCCCAACTCCAAACACTAAACGAGGAAGCTGCCTGAAAAATGAGGGAACTCTTTTGCATCAGGAATTACTCAAGGCTTTGGTATATAGTGTTCTCAAATATTTATTTCAGTGCTCTTATAAATGTTCTATTTGAAGAAAAATATTGTAATTGGCCAATATTGCACAGAATCAAAATATTTTGCTCTAAGACAGTACTTCCTTCCCCTGCCTCATAGAGATTTAATTCTTTGCTGATTATGTGGCCCAGGTTCTGGCCATGATGAGGGCTTCTCTCCACTGTTCACATGTAGCCAAGGTCTTAATCCAGCCACTGTCATAGCAAGGGGGAGAAAAGAATTTATCCTTAGTTAATCCTGGGGAAAGCTTTTCATCTGACAGGCTTATCCACTGAGAATGAGGTGTATGAAAGAACGCACATCGGAGGAGAATGGGACAATTGGAGGACAGAAGCCAAGCCTCCCTGCCCCTTGCATCAGCTGTGCAGGGAAGGGGTCACTTGCCAGAGATGGGGAGCCCTTGAAAGAGAGGCTATGAGATCTCAGAGCTTGTGGGATCCCTGGAGCTCACAGCATGGTGAAGAGCAGGCAGTGTGGGTCAAGTGCCACAACTGGAACTTGTCCCTGCCAGCTCCTCCCTGAGGTTCTCCAAAGCCTTTGCTTGTTGAGGAGCTTGCCTTCCGCCTGGGTGGCAAAGGTGTTGCCCAGTTTCATATAGACACACCACATGGTCCCTGCTGTGGAGAAACATCCTGCCCTGCACCCAAGGCTCTGCAGCGTTCACAAGTGTCTGCTGGATTCATGGTCTGGAGATGCACAAGGCAGAGAGGAGTGTGTGCGTGCACTGAGGGACACACCTTGGCAGGACTGCCATCAGAGCACACAAGTGGTTGGCCATGCTCTCCCCTCTCCCAAGTTTGTGGCAGAGCTGAGGTCAGGCTGCTGGGCTGTAGCTGTTGTAACAAGCAGGCACCAGCTTCCAGGTATGCAGACAGGTGAAGCCAAACTTCCTTTTGGGATGCCAGTATCTGATAGAAGCTGGGTGTCTCTTGAGCAAGTGCCTCCCTGAAACAAGGAGAAAGATGAGAGAACTGGAGACCAAAGGATTCAAGCGCAGAAGTAACAGCATGCAGCATGTTGGTGCAAGTTCTGCCCAGCACAGGGAAGCACATTCAGCTGGGAGCCCACCATCCCAGCCTGGTGTTGAGCTGTAGCTGATGGGTTTTGGACCAGCTGGGGGCTCCTGCTGCCACTGAGGCTGAGCCACAAGGCTAGGCATACGATATGGTTGTTAAGGGAACCTGGAGCAATGGCGTCTGTCACACATGGTAATTGGTGGGACAAGCTGCCTGCTCCTTTTGCTTTCAGTGGGAAGTTTGGCAGTTACAGTGTATGTTCTGTGGTGTTTCCTCAGTGACCAGTCTGGCAGTACCTGCTGGGTTTCCATGGGGTGGTTTGAGAAGTCCACTGTAGAAGCATCTTAAGAATTGTGAGGAATTTTTGTAACATCAGACAGAGACTTTGATCCATTTTATGATCTTGGTGGGTATTGATGATATCCTTCGTTATTCTGCTGGTTCACTTTACCATGTGTACCTAAGGCCAGGAACATCTTAACAGGTACTGGGAGAAGAGGAGCCTTTTAACAACCACCTGCTGATATGCAGGATGTTAGAGGTGTGTGGATGTTAAGAACAAAACATAAATGCTGTGAGGTGATTGGGAGAAGCTTTGCCTTGTCACAGCTGGCTTTTGTGTCCTGCATCACAACTGCTGGAGTGGGGACAGGAATGGGGCACAGTTTGGGTGGAAGGTAGAGCAGCTTCTTGAGGGACCAAACACAGCATAAGGGGCATCAAAATGGAGGCACAACTTGTGAGGAATGGGAGAATTTTTGTGAAAGGTTATTTTAATACTTCTCTGTGTGCCATCATATCACTGAAGAGTGATAAGGAATATAATGGAAGGAGATAACTGGATTGGGATGCACCTGACAGCTGTAAATGAGTCAAAAGGAGCAAAGTGCTGGTTTGTAACTGCCATACATGATGGAGCTGCAGTTGACCCTAGTTCAGTTACTGAAGTTGAGACTTAAGAGAATGACCTCCAGAAAAAAAAAAAGAAAAGGGAAGGGTGGGAAAGCACTTCACAGGGAGCCAGAAGAGCGCCATGGGATGCTGGTGGTAGCTTTTGCTGCATACTTGTTCATACTGGCTTTGCAGTGGATAAATTAATCTTCCATCTCCAAAGTTAATTGGAGACCACATGTGAAATGCTGAATGGAGTACTAGAAATCTCAGTTGGTCAGGGCATGGTGCTAGTAACTTCAAGGCTGTGGGTTTGATCCCCCTATGGGCCATTCACTTAAGAGTTGGACTTGATGATCCTTCTGGGTCCCTTCCATCTCAGAATATTCTGTGATTCTGTGAAAAGCTCTGTGGATTTCATTGTGTGTGGACAGGGCATTTTAATGCAACAACTCAGCCTGCCTGCAGTATATTTGGCATAGAAGCAAGGATTAGGAGTCCAATGCAAGAGCTGGCAGAGTCACAGCTGGGCAGGGAAGACTCTCGACCAGGTGGCTGTTTGGTTCTTTCTTATGTAAGCCGTCTAGACAAGAGGACAAGAAGAAGCAATGCCCTGGCATGAGAGTATTGCTCCCTACAGAGATGGTCTCCTGTTCTACAGCTTTCGTATCTGGGCTGGTGCGAAGCAAGGAGGGAACAGAAAAAGGATGCTGGTAGTGCATCCAGCTATGCATCAGAAAAAAGTCTATGAACTGCTATGAAAAGAATGGAAAATAACAGTAACTAGTGAGACTTATTACATCTGGAAAACATCTGATGTTTTGCACACAGAAGGTGCAGTATTGCCAAGAAATATCTCCTCATGGTGAGCCCACAAAGCTCAGGTAGTGCAAGAGGACACAGCATGGAGCTGCAGGTAAGAAGGATGGTCCTGGGGAGGAGCAGCCCTGAAGAGCATACTCAGGAATATTTTTCCAAGTCTTCTTAATTCCTTGTGACTGTCCTGGGGAGAATCAAGTGTCTGTAAGGAGAAAATACGTTCAGAAAAGAGTCTGGTCTTGAAATAGTTCACATGGTAAATGAGACAGAAGGTACAGAGGCAAACAGAGCTGTCAGCAGAGAGCAGCAGATGAAAGCTCATCCTTTTGATCCATGAGGACATGATAGTCCTGGAGCATGGGGCAGCCATCACCACAGGCAGTAGAAAGCCCAGAGGTGTGACACACAGCCAGGCCCTCCACCACTTGGTAGGACATGACCCATTGGGAGCGGCACACCCAACTGTCTTTTGTCAGTATGTGATGTGGCTCATTAGCAAATACCAGGTCTGGTCATGTACAGTGCTCCATAACATTACAGCTTCCAGGTTTCTTGGAGTCATATGGCACTGGTTCCTGTGATGCAGTTCCCATGCTGCACAAGAGAGCAGCCTCTGAGTGCTGAGGCATATTTGGCTCTTCAGTCCTGAAAGAGTAATTGTGCCTGTAGCCAGGGCTGCCCATAGCCAGGGCTGCCTGCAGCCAGCCTGTGGGTGTGGGCCATGCTGAACCTTGCACTTGGACTTGGTTGAGTCTCCCTCCATGCAGGCAGTGTCGCAGCTCCAGGACAAGCAGTCTGTTTGTCTTGGCACAAGGCTGCAGAGAGGACCTGGACAGTCAAGGGGGTTTGGCCACGTCTAGCCAGGTCTGTTTGGCCTTGATTGTGGCACAGTAGTGCCACTTTGATCCCTAGTCCCAGTGATTTGGGGGACCTTCCCAAACCCATCACTGCAAGAAGAGTCGTCTTGCTGTTGACATACAGCTTGGGAATAAAGCCATTTTTTAGGGCAGTCTGGAAAACAATTCCTTGATTGCCTCCCAGCCTATTTTGACCTAGGGGTCAAAATAACTCCTAATTCCTAACTGACAGGGAGGATTCTTGGATGCAGATGGCTTCTCAAGTCTTCTGGGAAAGCTCTGAAAGGGTTGGCATGTTTCACAGAATAGTTTGGGCTGGAAGGGACCTCAAAGCTCATTTCATTTCATTCCCCTGCCGTGGGCAGGAGCAACTTTCACTATCCCAGGTTGCTCCATGACCTGTCCAACCTGGCCCAGAACACTTACAGAGATGGGGCATCCACAGCTTCTCTGGGCAGCATGCCAGTGCTTTACCATCCTTACAGGGAAGAATTTCTTCCTAACATCTTATCTAAATCTCTCCTCTGTCAGTTTAAAACCATTCCCCCTTATCCTATCACTATCTGCCCCCCAATGTACTGGAAGGCTTCAATGAGGTTTCCCTAGAGCCTTCTCTTCTCCAGGCTGAGCAGTATTTGAAGATGTCTGGAGCCTGGGTTTGAGGGTGAGTGACCAGGAGTGGCATCTTTCCTGAACTCCTGTTCTTTTTCCAAATCCTTCGTTTCTTGGCCACAGCAGATCTCAACTTTCATGGGCTATTTATGATTTATGGGCTTTTGAGGTGTCTCAAAAAGGTAAAAAAAAAAAAGTGTTGTGTTCATTCAGTGTGACAAAGAAATTGGAAAGGTGGGAGGGAAGATTGCTGTCAGGTCACCTCTCAGGAATGTCCTGTCTGTGGAAATACTGAAGCCACCTCCCACACAGCCAGGGCTTCACGTGAGCTCTCAGAGCTGCAGCTGAGCTGAAGCCTCCCTCTGTTCTGATAGCACAAAGATATTTCTCTCCAGCTCCAGGTGGAGCTCCTGATGTGGTCAGGAGCTGAGGTACCCCTGGGATGCTGTTTCTCACCACTGGTCAAGGAGCAGAGAAAAGCAGGATGAGAGTCCTGTGGGTCAGCACAGCAGGAGGGATACAACCCCTTGGAGGAAGGACAGTCAGACAAAGGATATTTGGAGGTCTGGCCAGGTTGGAGGGGAAACTCTGCAGCCTACCAGTGCCATCTAAGCAGGGGCACAGCTCCGTGGAAAGTTCAGATGCCACAGAGTGCTTCTGCAGGCCGTGGCAGCAGTGGCTGTGCAGCAGGACAGAGACCATGCGCTCAGCCTGGACCATGCACAGATCCATTTGGGAATGTCAGCATACAGCAGGAAAGGGAGGTTCCGCTCTTCTTTGCAGACTGGCAGCCCTGTTGTTGCTGGAGATGCTGACACCACGGCTCTGCCCATTTTCAAGCACTCTAGTCCTCTGGGCCCACTGCCAGGGAACAGGCTGCAGCCTGGGGAGTCATGTCCTGAGCAGATGCTAGTTCTTTGGCAGACTTGGCCTGCAGGCTCCCTCTGCTCTTCGTGGACATGGTGCTCTGCTTGTGGCTGCATCCTGCACTGTGGGATGCTGTGCAGTGCCCTGGGCTCCTGCAGTGCTGGGTACTGAGAGTGTTTCCCTCTCTCCTCCTTCCTGAGGCAGAGGCAAGGTGGACTCACGGCCAAGAGGTGCCCAGGTAGGAGCAGGCTGTGTCAGAGGCACTGCAGCAGAAGCAGATCCAGGCTCCTGTGATAGGGATGTGGTGCTGCAGGATAGACCCACTGACTCCTGTGGCAGGGCAGGAAATGGGACAGATCCTTGGGGGATTCTGTGCAGGACAGGGGCCAAAGGTCAGTGGAGGGAAATGGATTCACTTATCTGGGCTTTAACTCCTACAAGCCAAGGCTGTGGTAGGGCAAGAGCTCAGTGCCCCAGTGCTGCAACCCCCACAGCAGAAATTGAGCTGGACCAGGGTGGACATGGGCAGGAAGGGTGCTAACCCAGCACCTCGTGTGTGGGTCTACCTGTGTGTGGATCTACCACCTGGAGAGGCTCCACCAAGAGCACAGGTGCATGCCTTGAACAGGCTGAGCCCCTGGGTACTCACCAGCATTGCTCCTGTACCAGCATGAGCAACAGACGAGAGCCTGCAGATAGATGGATAGACCTACCTGTTCTCTTCCTCTGTGCAGGTAAAGAGGTACAACAGAGATCCAGCCCTTGAGATCCGCATCTGGTGCAAATTGCTTCTAGCTCATAGGTGGTGTGTGCTTTCCACATGCTGGTCCCCATACCAGCCAGCCAAGTGGGACAACTGAAGCCCTCAGTGTATGTGGCAGCACTGATCCTCCTTGGGCAATGTAACACCCCAGAAGTGGGACCTTCCTTGTCACATGGCTCCTTCCTATCCCAGATGAAGCAGCACTCCTGGGCAGGTAGGAGGCTGCTCAGTGCCCCTGGCAGCAGCAGGATATGAGGGATCCATCACTCTGGCTCCCAGCAGGATGTGAATCATACCTGAGAAATGGGGATGTGTTTGGGCATGAATGCCCTGTCCTAAGCATGTGCCACCATTTCTGTGCAGGCTGGTGTTCCCTGTGGCTGGTCTGGCTGCAGCAGAGCTGCCATACTGCTGCCTTCCAGCTGCTGCTGCCCTCCAGCTGCCCAGGTCCTGCCACCTCTCAGAGGGCACAGCACTACATCCACCCCAGGTCCTGCTGCTCTGGCCTCTCTTCATGCCATCCTCTGAACTAAACAAACTGCATAGTTCCCAGGGACTTACTGTCAAAGAGGATCTTGGCACATTATCACACCCAAGGCTGCAATTCTCAGGAGCAAGAGGAGGAAGAGGAGGCAGGGGAAGCCCAACTTCTCCTGCAGCCCCAGGCAGGTGGAGGATCTTCTCTCCTGCCCAGAGGAGATGGGAGCAGGGGGGTACTCTGCTATGGGGGACCCTGGGAAGTAGGCCTGAGAGCCCCAAAACTCAACCACCATGATGCTGCAGCTGCTGCTCCTCGTCCTCTCCTCCTCCTTGCCCAAACATCCACCTGGGGTGACAGGTCCCCCCTCCCTGGCTTACTCTGGGATTGAGGCCAGCCAGGTCAAGCCAATTTGTGATTTTGGGAGCAGTCACAAAGTATTGGATGTGCGGACAGTGGGATGGACAAAGGTCTATGGGTGTCAGAAGTTCACAGGAGAGGAGGCATGAAACCAGGAAAGCTTCAGGAGGAAGAAGAGATGGATTCCAGGACCCTCGTGTGCCCACTGCAGCCTGGATGGCGCTGCACTGCCAGTGGGTCTGTGCTGCCAGAACAGCAGGGTGATGCTGGCTCCACACTGTGCTCCTGTGCCCAGAAGAAGGGCTATGCCCCAAATAAGATTGAATTCTCCCTGCCTGGCACTACAGTCATGTCCCTACCCTTGTCTGCCTTGTCCCATCCCTGAGTCAGGCAGGTGCCCAGACCAGTTCTAGACACGTGCTTGCGCAATAAAATTCCATCAGTGGTATTATGTTTAGCATCCCCAAAGGGAACCCAAAGGATTCCCACCCCTTCTCCTCTTGCTGCACTTGTCCCCTGGCAAGGGGGGCCCCTAGGATCTGTGCACCTACCCAGGCCTCTGCCCCTTGGTGCAGGTTCCTCCCATGTACTGGGTGATATGACTGCCTTTGTCAGCACAGAACACACACAACAGCACGCTGTGATTGCTGAAAACTGGTGAGATCACTCCCTCACCTCACCTGCACAGGGCAGCCTCCCCTCAGCCCTCCTAGAGCCAGGCCTGGAGCTGGAGCCCTGGGCTCTCCGAGGGGTTTGTAAATATCTCCTTGCTCCACTTCATGGAATAAGGAGGTCTGCTGGGAGTCTGTGCTTGGCTGTCTGCATGCCCACCTCACCCCTGGGTAGCCCTGCATATGGTGGGTGGTGATCCTGGGGATGTGGCAGTGGGTCAGTGAGGATGTGACAGGATCACTGCCTGGGGGGATGGAGCCAGGAGTGGTGCAGACATGTGGGAGCACAGGCATGGTAAGTGCCGCTGCACATGCTGAGAGCTGTGCACCCACGGCTACTTTATCCACACAGCTCAGCATGCTTCTGCTTCTGGGTGCTCCATGTGGAAGAGCCACCATCCATGCTGCCAGCCACGCACCAGTATCCATTGCCCTGCCCGGTGCTGCTGCTGGCAGAGGGTCTGGGGAACAAACCTGATGTACCTTCAACAGCTGAAGGTTGGCAGTGGGGTCCCCCCCATATCCCAAGGGCAGATGAGTTGCTGCCAGCTGTGCTGCCTGAAGGCCAGGAGCTGGGTATTTGGCAGTGCCTGCTCCCACGTGACAGCAGAGTTGCAAGTGACGCAGACCCCTGAGTGTGCTGATGCTTGGTCCCTGAGGGGCTGTATGACAGCAGAAATGCAGGGCAGGGCAGACCCTAGATCCCTGTGTAGCAGCTCTGTGGCAGACATGGCAGGGATCATCCAGCAAGTGAAGATGATGTTACTGCTGCGACTGGCAGAGGATGATGTTATGTTAGAGGGCACAGTGCTTGGAGAGGTTGGCTTTAGGGTGGTTCCTTGGGCAGGGGCTGTCATGCTCCAGTGGAGCCCAATGCTGCTCAGGCCTGCAGAGTGGAGACCTGCTGAGGAACCTAGGGGAGCAGAAGGCTCTGGGATGCCTGTGCAGCTGGAGACCCACCCTGCCAAGCAGGCCCGAAGTGAGACATTTGAACCAACACTCCCAATATGGAAACTCCTGTACCTTCTAGGCACCTCTACCACACCCCATCTTTCCAGCCTACAGTGGTGGGTCCTTCCCTGTGTCAGATGATGCTGTGGTCCTGCTCCATCTCATCCATCTTCCCAGATTGCTGGGAACTCCCAGAAGAGCAGTGAACTTAATCTTGGTGACCTCCTCTGGAGAAGCCCCTTGGTCTCTGGGTTGCTGGTCAAGGCAGGGAGCAGCACCTCTCCCCCTCACCTAGAAGCTGGAAGCAGATGGTAGCTGTCTGCTTTGCAGAGCCCACAGCACCTCTGGGTTACATCATGTACTTGGTCCTCTCCAGGGAATACTTCTGGCCTTTGCCTAGAAACAAGATTGAGGCCCAAGTTTATCCTCTGCAGAGCAGGGCTTCACTTCAACAGCAGGTGAGGAGCTTGGGGTCTCCAGGGGAACCTCTCGACAGCGAGACACCAGAGCTTGGCTGTGCTGGCACTGCCTTCTGGGACCTGGGACAGGATGTAAGGACAAGGACACCACAAGCAGCTGTTGAGTTGGAGCAAGCAGTAGGACCATGTGGGGGGGACAAGGGAACCCTCGCAGGGTTTTGGGGGTGCCCTGGGCATGAATCTTGCAGCGGTGTCAGGGAGCAGCTCAAACAGCTCCCCAGTGCATGCAGGGGCATCCCATGGTGTGATCCCCCGGGCCTGGTGGGGAGGGCCTCTGGGCCGGAGGTGCTGGTGGCTCTCTGTCCCGCATCCCGCAAGCCGGGGGGTGCAGCAGCTCCTGCGGGTGGGGAGTCCCCGCGCCGGGCTGGGCTCAGGAACACTCTACGGGCAGCGATACACCCTGGGGTGCCACCCCAAGCGGGACAGGCTCGAGTTCCGCTACACCGGCATCGGCGTGGGGACCGGGACGGGAGTGAGTCGGGAGCAGCGCGGCGCGGCACGGCACAACACGACACGACGGCTCGTCTCGGTGCCGGTGCACGGTGCCGGGACAGGGCTGGGCACCGGGATACGGGACCCGCAGGTCCGGCGGGGCCGGGCCGGCGGCGGCGGGGCGGGGCGATGGGAAGCGGCGTGGCGGCTGGAAGCGGCGGGGCTGCGGCGCTGCAGGAGCACGAACGGGAGCGGAGCGGAGCCGAAGCAGGGGGGCGGGGCGGGGAGGGGAGGGAGCGCAGTCGAGCCCAGCGCGGGGCCGCGCCGCCCCGGCCGCACTTTGTTGTCTCGGCCGCCACCGAGTCCCGGCTGCAGCAGCGTGGGCCCGGCGGTCAGGATGTCCCAGGAGAGCCTCCTCGGGATGGACGAGGGAGCGCTTCGGAAGCTAGTGAGTCCTGCGGCTGCTCCGGGGCTCGGGGTACGGTGCGCGCTCGCGGCAGTTCCGGGGGCAGATCGTGCCTGGAGGTGCCTCGGCTCCTTGAACCCCCCGGGCCGGGGACCGCTGTCCCAGGCGCGGGCAGAACGGGACCGGGCGGGCCTCGGGGTCTGTCGCTCGGCCGGGGGATTCCGGAGCCATGTTTCCCGAATGGAGGGAGCGGATGCAGAGCTGGAGACCCAGCGCTGGTCCCAGGCGGCAGCATCTGGAGGGACCAGCGCTGGCCCGGGTCGGGCTCTGGGCGGGGGTGAGTTCCAGCACGAATCCCCGCTCTACTCCGGTGATTCCGAAGGCTCTGGCCCCGCTGCTCTGGCTGCGCTTGGCCCTTTGCTCGTAACCGCGCCCGGCCGTACCTCCTGTCCCGGCTCCATCTTCTCGGCCGGCGGATCCCGGGGAATCAATCGTTCCCCGATGCCGGCGCAGTTCCCTGCTCCCCGCTGTCCATTTGCGGGTTCTCGCGCTGCCGGGGGCTGGCGCGGTGCCAGGCGCGCTTCCCGGGTTCTGCCCGCATGGTTTTGCATCCCATCCCCTCCTGTGCGGCGGCTTCTGGAGCACCGGCCGGAGCGCTGCCCCAGGAGCGAGGGCTGCAGTCGTGCGCTGCCGCGGCCGGTGGGCTTTGGAGGACGAGCGCCTCCGTGTCCCGAAGACGGGACTCAGGATACTCAGCCGGGGCTGGTGTCCCGGGAAGCCCCTACAAATGCCCAGCTTTGGGCAACCCCAGGGACCCCCGGCCCGGGGCTAGGACTGTGCTGGCTGTCCCGGGGGTTGAGCCGGGGTGGGCCAGGCCAGCGATGGGGAATGATCACAGCAGGAAGCTGAGTCAGCCGGGAAGGCAGGTCTGCTGGAACAGGAAAGAGTCGGGATGCCGAAGGGAAGTGAGGGCTCTGCTGTGGGTCGACACGGGGGTTGCCCCCGGCTGAGCCTCCTGTCCTGCCACCCTCAGCCAACTCTGAGTGATGACACGCAGACCTGCCCGTGGTCCGAGCTGAGAAGCCCACTTGTTTCTTGTGGGGTGATGTCGGGGCCAACGGACCACCCATCCAGAGGTTTGGGGATGGGTGGTCAGGGTGTCTCCCCATCCTGCCAGTGCTCCAGCTCTGTCATATCCCAGCTGAGGTCTCTGATCTGAGATGGAGCCTCAGGAGCGGTGGTGGGTTCCTGGTGTCCAGCCAGCCCAGGGACGTGGATCTCATCCTGCAGCAAGCACTGCTTCTATAGATGCTTTTTCTTTGGCATGCTGAGGCTTTGCCTCCCCAGGGCACTGTGCTTGTGACCCACATCTCCATGTGCTGTGTGGCGCAGGCTGAGAAAAGCCTCATCTGAGCTGACGTGAGACAAGGAAGGAGTTATTTTTCTTCTGGTTAGGTTTTTGGCTCCACTCAGCTGGGAGAGGATTAGTCCATATAAGGGAAAACTGCCTCTCCCACCACTTCCTCCCTTCTTCTCTGCTCTTCCCAGCCCTCCACTCTGCCTTGCTTCTCCTTTCTCCCAAGTGACACCTAGGCAGCAGCATCTGATACCCCAGGGAAATTGGAAGAAGGAGGCTAGGGGACTTGAGGAGATACCTGCAGCCCCCTCACTCCTGTGCTAGCTGGGCTTGAAGCCTCTGTCCTGCAACTCCTGTCATAGGCATCCATATGATTCCCTCTCAGCACTGTTATCCTAGTCCCAGGAAGACCAGCTGGAATGAACCAATGGTGCACCATAAAGGTGACCAAGGGCTTGGAGAAGCCAGAGGAGGGAGCTGTGGGGGATGGGGTGGGTGCTACTGCAGGGTGGTCCTTAGGTGGATGTCCAGAAGCAAGGGATTGAGCACTCATGGCTGTACTGAGCTCCAGGCTGAGGTCTGCTGGCCTTGGGCCGGGGAATGCTTCCTCTCCGAGCCCCTCCAGCTCTTAGTCTGGTTAATTAAGGAGGATGTAAATACCTCTGGAGACAGCGGAAGGGCAGGCTTGAGCTAGGAAAGTCACTGCCATGAGATTCCCTTCTTCTTATACCCAGTAGCCTTTGGCAAATCTTCAATGGCCCTAAGAAGCACTGGATCCCTGCCATGTCCCTGTCATCCAGTGTCCTTCCTGCTTTCCTCTGCTTGGGGGGCAGCCATGCTCCCCATGGCTCTTTCCAAAGGTGACGGTGAAGCTTTGGGCTGTAGGAGGTGCTCGATGTGCCAGGCTCTTTCGATGTCCCAAAGTGGTTTCCCTGTGGCCAGGCTCCAGCCTCCAAAGTGCTGCACCCCAAAGAGCAGGATGGATGCATGCATGCTGGGCTAATTGCAGCCATCCTGGGGGAGCTGCCCACTGTGTCGGGCTCTTAGCACTGCTGTGTTGGGCACCAGTGGGGAAAGCAGCCTATGGGTGCTGCGCCAGTGCCCTTTCACAAAGGCACTCTGTGTGCTGAGGAGGGTGTTTGCTTGGAACCATTAATTTGCTGGCAGCTGGGCAGGGCCCATGGGGCCCAAGCATGTGCCAATCCCTGAGCCTGGCTGTGCTGGCAGGGTTGGGCCCCTTGGTCCCTTTGCAGCTGTTGTGGTTTCCATCATGCTTTCCCCTGCCACTGTCTATGGAGCTTCCAAAGCTGCTCATTTGCCTCATCCCAGATCCCTGCTGACATGGGCTTGGAATAAAGCATTTTCTCCTGCCCTGCCATTTGTCCTGGGGGGGGAGGGGGAGAAGCCTTCCAGGACCTGGGTGCAGGTCAGGTCCCAGCTGGAGCCTCCTGGGTAGGGCAGACCCCAGAGCTGGCAGGTGGGTGCCACACAGCACACACTGGTGCCTGTTTCCTGCACCAGGGTCTGCAGGGCTGGTGTCCCATTGTGTCCCCCTTTTCTGGCACTCAGGACTTCTGCAGCTGCTGTGCACATGCCCTTTCTCCTCCCTCCTCCCACCTTTCTCTCTGCCCTGACCAAGCTACTGGGGCCAAGCCCAGCTTGTCCCTCACTGCCAGCAGCTTATTTAGGGAAGGGCCAAGGCCTTGGCCACCCAATATGCAGTTGAGGACTATTTTCCTGTCCTCAAAGCCTTTGGATGGCTGCAGAGAGAGCTGTCCTTACTGCAAAGCTCTGCCTCCAGCCCCTCATTTTGAACTGAACCAAATTCCACCGCTTCCCCACCCATCGATGCTGCCCTGTTTGCAGGGAGCCAGGCTTCCTGGCTGGCCAGAGTGGCTGCCATTGCTGCTAGACCATGCCTTTGTCCTGGCAGTAGCTGCCCCCACTGTAGTGGCATCCTTGGGATGCCAGCAGCCATCCAGGGCAGATGGAAAATGAGAGGCCCATGAGGTTGGAGGGCCTGGTTTTCTCTCCAACACTCCCCACTGCTCTGGCAGTGCCGTGGCTCCTGCTCTTCCCAGCCACTTCCCTGGCTTTGTGGTGGCAGACATGCCTGCACTTGATAAAAGCTCAGAGTAAGCTGCAGGCCTCAGCTCTAGCTGAGGGATGGAAAGGATGGTACTGCCTGCTGGCATGGTGAGGGCTGCTAGGGTAAGAGGGAAAGAGCACCCCAACTCCAGGCAGTTTCCCCAGAGGTTATGTGTATTTTTAGAGTTGGTCTGCCATAGGGGTTGGTAGTCCCAGCCACTGGGATCTTCCCAGCTGGGAAAGGATAATGCTCCCAGTTGGGCTTTGCGGCTGGCAAGGGTTGGAGTACCACAGTTTTGGCTGCCGCTGGGATGACACATTGCGTCTCTGTGCCTGCTCTGTGCTTGCTGGATTCATTAAGATGGGAATACCCTCCCATGTCACCAAGCTCCAAGCAGAGAGGGCAAAGGGCAATAGCTTCTCAAGGTCTCTGCAGAGAAGTCTGTGTACAGGTGGTGGTGTGGGGCCCTCAGTGTGCCTCAATTCAGGTCCAGTCAAGGGACTGACCCTGGATCCCTGCTGCAGCGGAACCCAGAGAGCCTGGATGGGTGGTCTGTCAGTGACAGGGACATGGGACAGGAAGGGACTGATACTCTTGTCCTGTGGCACAGCCATGGCTTCTCCCAGCGTGATGGGGCTTGATGATAACAGCAGCTGCCATTGGTCATGGGGTTTATTTTTAATGAGTTTCATGGGAAATCACCTCCTGGGTTCTCAGTGTCAGGGCAGTCTTGATGTCCTACAGCAGGACAATTTGAGGATAGCGGGGCCATGCCTGCCATGGCTGATCTTTCACTGCAGATCTGGCTGCCTTCTGCCCCTTCAACATCAGGAGGTGTGTTCATGGCCCTCTGGAAAAACTGGAGCTCGTAGTGGGGCTGGGCTGTGACCTGCTTTGGAAGAGGGGGAGCAGCTCTGGGTGCCCATGCCAGGTGCTGGCCTTGGATGCGCTGAGGAGCACCTGAAACACCTATGAGATATTCATGGGGGGCATTTGTGGGGGAGTTGTGGCTGTGCTTCCCACACATAGAGGGTTGGACTTGGATTTAGGACAGATCCCACTCATGGATTTGGTTCCAAGAGCCGCCTGCCATCTGCTAGCAGTGGATGAGGGTGGGGAGGGCTGCAGGGTGGACAAGATGACCCCTTGGTGGGATGATGGGGCCCTTTAAACCAGCACCTCCTGGGGAACATGGGATGGAAAGAGAATGGGCTCTCTTGTCCCTTCGCTGCTGGAGGGGCTGGCGTGGGTAGGAAAACTCATTCCAGAGCTGGTGGCACTGGGAGGGGCAGAGCTGCAGGGCATCAACCCTGCTGGCGGCAGGATCACTGCTAGGTGTTCATTTTGCATGCTCGTCTCTTTGACCTTTACATGCCCAGAGGTCTTGGTGCCACCATGGCAGCCCCATCTCACCATGGTTGGTCCCAGCATCCTGCCCTGGGGGGGGCTGTGCCCACTTCCCGCAGTGCCAGGCAGCGTAGACTGGGCATGTGGGTGCCACACACAGACAGTGCCTTTGTCTAGAGTGTGGGCAGCTCATGGCAGTGTGGCAGAGGGCAGCACCAGGGCTGAGATGGGGGCTTAGTGGCCAGAGCCAGTGCTGAGCCCTGCCCTGTGCATCCAGCTGGAGGCCACACTGGACCTGGCTGAGCGGCGCCGCATCCGCTCAGCTATCCGGGAGCTGCAGCGGCAGGAGTTGGAGCAGGATGAGGAGACGTTAGCATCCAAGCGCTTCCGCCCAGAACGCAGCAGCCGCCGACAGGACGACAAGGAGAATTGGCCACAGTGAGTCCTGTTGGGAGCTGAGGTCATTCGCTGCCTCTGCCCTGGGAGATGGGGTCTGCGGTACCTGGCCCCACTGTGGCTGGGACAGATTTGAGTGAACAGGAGGGTGGTAGCAGTGTGGCACAGAGCAGTTTGGCTCATGGTGGGGCCTGTTGCCTGCATCTGCCAGCTGCCCACAAGGGGACTTTGCTCACAAGCACCCATGACAGCTCCCAGATGGCCACTGCTCCCACCCTGCTCAGGTCCCGGCACCTGGAAGAGGAGCAGCAGGCAGCCCTGACTGCCTTGTCTGAGCAGCTCGAAGCCATCACCAGCGTGGAGGAACTGACAAAACTGGTGAGCGACCATGTGCCAGGGCAGACCGTTTGCTGGGATGGAACTTGTGCTGGGGCTGACTCTGCTTCTTTCCTGGGTCCTTCCCTCTTGCAGCTGCGGGCAGCAGGTGAGTATGAGGAGCGCAAGCTGATCCGAGCTGCCATCCGTAAGCTGCGGGCTGAGGAGATTGAAGGTGAGGCACCATTCCCATGTTCCGGGGGGGGCAATGCCCTGGAGAGTCTGGGATGTGGGCAGCTCCTTCCTGAACACCATCTTTGCTCCCATCCAGCTGCGACCCTGGCTGGAAATGTGCAGAGCAGCCAGAGGGATGGCAGCAAGATTCCCCCCACTGTGCCTGGGGAAACGAAAATTGTCCAGAGGGACAATGCTGAAACACCAGCCCTTACTGGGAGTGAAGAGAGCTGTGGTGAGGGCAGCACCAAGTTTCCAGGCACAGACAAGAGTGGGGAGAGCAGCCAGCAGGATGATGCAGAGCCAGCACTGGCTGGGCCAGAGGAGAGTGGGTACAGAGAGGCTGTGGAGCAGACCCCCGCCCAGGAGCCCGAAGGCTCAGCGGTGAGTGTGTAGAGCATTGCAGGGGGTGGGACTGTTCAAGATTTCACCCTTTCCTGGGGTTCCTGTTGCCAGCCTGTCTGGAGCACAGAGCCCTGGGCAAGCTGTGCTTGCCTGCCCAAAGGGACTGAGACAGGTGGGGCTGGGATCTTTGGGGACAGGAGAAGCATGGCTGGGCTGTGACGGCATGGCCCCAGCAGTGGTGAGCTGGGTCTGGGGCTTCAGGCCACGGTGCCCCTTGGGCTTCTCCCAAGGATGCAATCTGGTAGGGATCTGGGAGCCCCTTGGTGCATGTGGTGCACTCATCTCTGCTCCAGTTCTTGGGGATGGGGCTCTTTGGAGGCAACAGCCATTCATCTCTCCTGCAGCAGTTCCCTTGCATGGGTAGAAACCTTGATTCCCTGTCCCCCTTCTCATGATGGCTGTTTCTGCCAGCTCTTGAGGGGCCAGGGCTCATTCTGGAGTGAAACCAGTGGCTTTCTGGATGGGGGAGGGATAAGCTCGTGAACAGAGCTGGGAAGAATGAGAACAAGCCAGGTTTTCAGTGCAGCAGGGATGAGCCTGCAGGGACTGTGGTGGTAGGAGATCTGTGCACCCAGCCCTGTGGGGTTGCCCTTTGAGGGTGAGGGTGGAAAAAGGAGAAGCAATGGGTGTACCAGCAGCCTGGTGAGAAGGCGTGGGTTCCCCCACCTGCCTCTGTCCAGCCCTGCTTCTTCCTCCACTTGCCCCAGGGCCGTAGCAGGAGACTGCCAAAGGGATGTGGCCTTGTGCCACCTTTCAGCACTGTCTGCCTCCCCATCCAGATGTGCTGGCATGCTGCCCCCAAGCCCTGGCTGGGCTGGGACATCACTGAGCATCTGAGAGGGATGTCTCACTCAATCTGGCTGATTACTACAAACCCAAGGCCATTTCCATACTTGGGTTTGGGGCCTGGTTCTTCTGTGCCCCCTCAGGGTACGGGCCCCTCTTTGTCTCCCCCTGCCATAAAGTCGTGGTGCTGCTAGAGGCACTGGCACAGCCAGGACTGGCACCTTGTTCCCTAGCTGACACCAGGGCACCCTAACCCTGTTCAGACTTACATCAGAGACACATCTGTCATCTGTGTGTGGTTCTGTGTCTAGAGTATTTCATCATTTGCCAAGCAGAGGTGCAGGTGCTATGGACAGGGTAATGTAAAACTGGGTGTTCCCTGCACCACAGAGTCCTGGAGTGCCTGGGCTGGGGGCATAGGGCATAGGTTTGGGGTCCCCCTTCACTAGACACTGTCTCCCTCCCTGCCCACAAGATGCAGCAGTGTGTGGGGAGACTGGTCCCCCCTGTGAGCCTCTTGCAGACCCCTGTGCAGGGACTGGCTTGTCAATTCCAGGCAGCATGCAAGCAGGGACCTGGATAGGATGGGAAGAGACCACAGCCTATGCATCTCTGGCTGGAATGGGCCATGGTGGCCCAGTCAGAGACTGGACCCGGGCTGGTTCTACTCTCCCCAGGCCCACAAGCGAGAGGATGTGGTGGAGCAGGAGCATGTCCGAGCTGGGAGGCAGGAGCTGTGCAGCCAGCAAGCGGGAGACCCCCAGAAACCCAGTGCTCAGGGTGAGTTCCCACAAATGTCCATGGCAAAGTCCTGTCTAGGTGTGTGCCTGGGGCCAGAGCTATGCCTGGCCAGCTGCAGCACGATTGAGTGCATACCATCTCACAATGGTGGCCAGGGCAGCTGGGTGCCTGGGAGTGGCTGCAGGAGTAGGGATGCATTGCAGGCAGCCGCAGGCTTCCTGAGCAGAGTGTCTTCTCACCCACAGCCGTGGTTTCAGGGACCCTTGTGCTCATGGAGCTGCAGCCTACCCCAGAGCCCAATCCAGAGCCTGAGGATGGTGGTGAGGACCTGCAGCAGGCCCAGACCCAAGGGCAGCCCCAGGCAGCCTGGAAGGAAGGGAACCTGGGTAGTCCTGCCAGCACCCCAGAGCCCAGTGTCGCACAAAGCCCCAGAGGGGAGCAACTCATCCCAGGCCAGCCCAGTGCTGGCAGCCAGGTACAAAACTGGTGGCAGCTGCTGCTGCCCTCCTTGCCCAGGGCTGGCAGTCTGTGGGTGAAGGCAACTTTAATGGGGGGACTGCATGTAGCACTCAGCTGAGTGCTCTTCCCCTCTACTCCCATAGCTTCATGTTGGGGTGCACTGCCAGGTGCTGGAGCCAGGTGGGAGACACGAGAGGCCATCAGTGGGTAAGTGTAGCCCTGAGGGGGGTGACATGAGAGCTGTGTCCCCCTGACAGCTGGGCAGTGCTGCCCCAGAGCCCCCCCAGCTCCCCTGTCCTGCAGCATGTACATCCCAGGCAGTCCTGGGGATATGACTCCAGCCCATGTGTGCTGGGCCAGGAATGTGAGTGCAGGACATGGCCAGGCCAAAGGCCACCCCTAGCTGGGGGCTGATTGCTGCCTAGCCAAGTGGTGGCAATGCCCACACCAGCCAGGGAACTGAGTGCCAGGCAGGCTGTTTACTGGGGCTCCCACTCTGGCCGGGTTACTGCAGGGCCATGAAAGGGAATCGGTGCCAGTAGCAAACCCTGGCCTTTTGCATTCTTTGTCCCAATAAGGCTGGGAGCTGTGCTTGGCTGGCCCTGACCACCCCCACCCTGGGCCCAGCACCCTGCAGGGCCTCCTCACATCCCTGAGGGATTCCAGTGGCCAGCAGTTGCCCTCTTCCTACTGCTGGGAAAACCATCCCCATGGCTGTCCCAGGAGGAAATGGGGAAAAAACCAAAACACAGCTCTCTGCTTCCAGGGGTGCTGCCCTGGCAGGTGGAGGTTGCTGTCCCTCTGAGGAGACCATGGAGTCTGCTGGCTCCTGGGAAGATGCTGGAGGTGGTGGGTTGCAGCGTGGCACAGCCCTGGGGTAGAGGAAGGTGTGCAGGATCTGACCGCCCCCCCTTGCCTCACAGGGGGCTTAAACCTGGGTTCTGAGGAGAAGCTGAGCCCCCTCCCTCCATGGGCATCAATGACTCCAGCCCCAGGGCAGAGCCCTGCCCGCACCCTTGAAGGCTGAGCCACCTGGTCCCCTCAGTGTCTCTCTAGAGGCAATGGTGTGCCACAGCATGGTGAGGACAGGGGTGATCCCAACCTTTCAACACAGACCCTAGGGACCCCCACTGCACTGCTGGGCGCAGAGCCTACCCTCCTCTGTAGTGTGGTTTTGCATTGCAGGACAGTCCATGCCTGGGGTGCAGGGCAGCCTACAAGTGCTGATGAATTTTGGCACTAAGCTCTGGGGGAGTGTGGAGTGATGGGGAGGGAGACCGCAGGGTGCTGTGCTGGGGTGGGAGGATGCCAGCAGCACCTATGCCATGCTCACCCTCTGCTCCCTTTGTGTTATTTCTTCCTTGGCCTGTCTCTTCCCAAGCATCAGTGCCCACTCAGGAGGTAATGGGGACCCCGGCTCGCCTGAATACTCACCGGTGGGAGCTGGCGCCCTCCTCCCTTTACCTTGCTGGCCCCACGGGTAAGATCCTAGTTGGGGCTGCCTCCATCCTCTGCTTCCCGGTGGCGGGATGTCCCCGGTGGAGCCTGGGCAGGTGTGGAGCTTTGCAGTGCCAGGATGCTGCTGGCTGCCCACCTGCTCTTTTGCTTCCTGCCCAGAAGCCCTCTCTCCCTCCCAGCCATGTGCACAAGCATCCGGCAGCAGTGGGGGGAGGGAGCAGAGGCTTTGAGGGGCTGCAGCCACCCTGGAAAATGCTGGGTGCATGATGGGATCTCTGGGGGGCAGCAATACGTCCCGTGAGCACTTTGGGGTTGCATGCATGGTCAGGCACTCCGGGGGCCTTGCGCGTCGTGTGGGCAACCTATGGGGTCTGCATGCACATTGTAGCATCCTGGGGCGGGGGCAGCATGCATCGCAGGGGGCACCCCAGGGTGGGGGACAGCGTGTATCGCAGGGGGCACCGCGGGGCGCCGCACGCAGAGTGCGGGGCCAAGTCCCGGCGGGGACACGCGCAGGCGGCCGCAGTCCGGTGACCCCGCGCCCATCCCCGCAGCGCCGCGCCCCGCCGGACCCCCACCTTCCCCCGCCACNGGGCCCCGCACGGCCCCGCCGACGCCCGCTCAAAACGCGCGGGGCAGCGGCGGCGCAGAGCAGCGCCCGGCCCCGCGCCCCGCCGGATCCCGCCTCGACGCCATGAAGACCTTCTTCACCATCGAGATCAAGGATGGGCGCGTGCAGCCTCTGGCGCCCCGCATCACGGCCGCCCCCGGCAGCCAGCGGGCAGGTGGGCACTGATGGGTACGGGGTGCGCAGGACAGGTCCAGTGGGCAGATGGCATCTGTCGTGAGGCTTGACGCTGTAGGGGCAATGGGGATGGGTGTTATGCAGGGAGGTGGGACTGGAAAAGGTGGGGATCTCTCAGGAAGGTGGGCATCGTGGGGGAATGCACCCGGGGAATCCACCGGGCTGTAAGCACTACAGGACTGTGCTCCTAGTATGACAAGGTGCACAGCTGGGCAGTGGAGCAGGTGGGTGCCAGTGGACAGTTGGGCACAAATGGGCAGCTGGAGGTGGGCAGGCTGAGCCACGCCAGGTGGGTGCTGATAAGCAGCAGTGGCATTTAAGTGCTGGCAGCCCAGATGTTGAGCACAGGTGCTGCCAGAAGAACAAAGTGTGCCTGGTAGTCCTCATCCTTTGGCCTGCACTCTCAGACTGCTTGGGGCATCTGAGTTCGGGGAGACCGTCTGTCCCCAACCCTAGTGTCTTACCGTGTTTATGTTTGGGGTCATTCCCCAATCCCTGCCCCAGCCCTGCCCCATCCTCTCCCCACTGACCTGCTGGTTCAGGGGAGCTCACGCCATCATGCTCTGTCCCATCTCACCACTGCACCACGCCTGTTCCAGCCCTGCCCCAACCCTGCTTGCCCGCAGATGTGGCTGGCTCAGGTACTCCTGTGGCCATCCCTCTCACCAGGGGGTCTCGGCTCCAGCTGAAATACTGCATAAAGTGTCCTTTCTTGGGGAGGATGATAAACCAGGGCAGTGAGGGGTCTCAACTTTCCCATCTCTTGATTGCTCCCAAAGCCCTTTCCCTGTGCTAGAGTTCAGTGCTCACTGCCAGGACAGGATGTGTGGGGCAGGCAGATAGCCCAGCCAGAGCCACTCCCCTGTGGCTCAGCTCAGCTGAGCTGACTCCCACTCAGCTGTGGGGCTGAGCCTGTGGGCTGGGTCAGACCCCACATGCCTCCTGCTTCCCCTTGCAGAGGTGACTCTGGGTCTGCGGAGCACCCCCATCCGTATCACCACCATCCCCAGTAGCGTCAGCAGCATCTGCAACATCAGCAGTGTTAGCAGCAATGTCACCAAGGTGAGTGCCCAGGGGGTCTATGGGGCCGTGCCCCATCTGGCCATTGCTTGGCAGTTTCAGGGCTTGGGGTGGGGACCAGGGACCAAAGAGTTAGCGTAGGCAGCATGGTCCAGAGGCTCTGTCTGGTTTTGGTTGTTGCTTTTGTTTTGGTAGGGTTTTTTTCATCAAGAGACCCTGGACTTTGTGTGGTGTGTGGTTGCACAGCCCCAGATGAGCTCCCTGCACTCTGGACTGTGCCACCATGTACTCAGACACTTGGGGAGGTGGGCGGAGGGGGACAAGGAATCTTTTGTGGGTCTCTCTTTGTCTTAAACACCTTTAAGTGTGGCAGCAGCTCAGGGGAAAACCCACTGCCAATCACCCCTCTGTTTTTCTTCACGGGGATGAACCTTGGCCATGTGTCTGCGGAGCCTGCCTTGGAGGGGGGCTACTCCTCAAAGGTCTTTAAAGCACCTTGGAGCTGTGGGATGAGGTCTTGCCTGTTCCTGCTATGCCATCCTGAGTGGAGAGTGCCCAAAGCCCCAGCCCACCTAGGAGGGATTCTTGGGTGCAACTGGAGGAAAAAAACAAGAATCAACCCCTCTGCAGTGTCTTGCGGGGAGGGCAGGCTGTGGCCACCCTGGGGCTGGGTGCACACAGGAGACAGCCTTTGAAGTGCTTTAATCTGCTCGTGCCCATCTAGGGTAATGCGAGGCGCCCGTGTGCCGCCTTGGCAGGAGCCAGGATGTCAAACATGGCTCTGTCTCACTCATGGCCGTGCACATGCCTGGCTGCCTCTGCAGGAACAGCACTGTGGGTGGCCTGTGTCACTGCCAGTGGCTGTGGTATCACCTGTGGTCTGGGGCATACTGATGGCTGTGGTACCACTGGCTTCACCCCATCCTCAACCCAGCCCTTGCCAGCATGAGGCAGGCAGTGCCCACAGGTGCTGCCCACACCTGCCAGCAGGTCCTGCCTGTGGGCAGCTGGCTGTGGCAGGGTGACTTCCCTGTGCTGGTGCACTTGGGCAGGCTTGGCCCGAGCACTTGTCAGCTCTCATTAAGGTATTAGTGGCTCTGTCCAATGAGGTGGGGGACCTGAGACCTTCTGGCTGCCTGGCAGGAGACACAGCCTCCCGGTATGCTCCCAGTGAGCAGGGAGGAGGATGAGGCAGTGGTGCTGGCAGCCCTGCCACATAGGGCTTGGTTGGAGGACCAGCAGGCTGCAGGGACCTGGGGGCAGTAGCCATGGCAGCATGTCTTCTTGTTGGTGGGGTGCTGCCTGTGCCTGTACAGGGACCTGCTCCCCCTGGGGCAGGCACTGGGCAGCACGGAGGTATGAAAACCTAAAATCCATGCTGTGACTAGGGCCCTTGCACCAATGCCAGCCTGGGGCTGGAGATGTGCTCTGGGTGACATTGGCCCAGAGTGGGAAGGCACTTGGGCAAAAGAACACAGCAGTGGTTAACCTTTTCACTCACCCAGCACTGCAGTGGTCAGGGCTTTGTCCCACAGCCCCCAGGCTGGTATCTGGCCCTGACAGCCTCCAGGGGCGGGGGGGCCACTTGCAGGGCTCCCCTTGCTGAGCCACCTGGTCTCACAGCCGGATGTGCTGCCAAGTGTGGTGCCTGGCTCAGCACCCCTGCACGGGACCCCCAGCTGCTGGGACCAGAATAGCCCACAGGCAGGGAGCGGGCCAGCCTCCAGCCGGGGGGGTGCCTGGGCCCCTATAAAGGGCAGTGGACAGCTGAGCGGGCCTTGCCGCAGTGCCTGCACCGCCACCATGCCGGGGCTCAGCTTGGAGGGGCTGGTGCAAGCTGGGGCAGCTGAGCTGGCAGAGCTGCGGCAGGAGCTGGTGGCATTCCGGGGGGCAGCAGAGAGGCAACTGGAGTGGGCTCTGCAGCAAGTGCAGACGCTGGCGCAGGCACTGCAGACATTGGAGCAGGAGCACTTGGAGTTGCGGGCAGAGCTGGGGAGTCTGGGCCGCCGCCTCGATCTGCTGGCACCAGGGCTGCAGACGCTCCCCGGGGAGGACATCAGCGCCCTCTTTCTGGAAGCACAGGACCCTTGCGCCCACTTTGAGGGCACTGAGGAGCCCAGTGGCCCTGTGGCCCATCCACCCACTTTCTCCAGTACACGCCAGCAATCGGCCCTGCATCTCTCCCGAAGCAACAGCAGCGTGAGTGTGGGCAGCCCTGCCCCATGACCGGGGGAAGGGAGGGGGTCACCAGCCCCCAGGGCTCTTGGGGGTGTCTATAGCCCTGGCACAAGGCGTGATTGGCAGTGGTGCACAAGGACATGGCACCATGGAGATCTACCACTCCTTGGGCTCGCTGTGGTGGGGCTGTGCACCCACCTGTTTCACATTCCCAGTGTGCCAGGTGGGAGGCTGCAGGCAGCTGTCTTGCCCCCACCACAGCACCAGGCACAGGTGGTGGCATGGGTGCACGTGGCCAACATCAGCTCCCACTGATGACTTTGCCATGCATCGGTTACCGGGCCACAGGATGCAGGGTGGGGTGTGTTTGTGGCTGTTCTGATCCCCCTTTGTCATCCCTGGTGCCTGGTGCCTATTCCGGGCCTGGCCCACTGCCTGCTATGCATTGCTGGGGGGTTGTGCTGAAAGGGACTTGGCATCCTGGCTGTGCTTGGGCAGGGGCCGAACTGGCCTAGATCCTGGCAGGGATCTGGGGCGAGGCTCTTCTCTACACTAAGTCCCTTAATTCCATGGAAATCCCTGTGCTGCTAATGGCATGCACTGGCCTTGCCAGCACCTTGCTTACTGCTGGGTAACAGCTGCTGCCCAGCCCAGAGCCCTGGGCAACCCCTGCCTGCTGGAAGACCCAGCCACCTCCTACCAGAGAGCAGGGAGGATTTGGAGCTATTATGGCAGCCAGACTGGAAGGAAGAGAGGGACTGCTGGGCCCTCCTGGGGCATGGGGTGCTGCAGATTGCCATGTTCCCCTGCCTGCCTTGGGTGCTGCAGATGCTTGTGGCATCCCACCAGCTGAGAGCACTTAGGCCCTAGGATCTTCTCTAGGGTCCTCACTGCCTGTAGCACTGGGCAGGTGTCAGGGTGATGAGGGCCTGGACCCTGATGAGAGGTGGGGGGGTGGCCAAGCTGGCAGGGGCTCAGCTGCACGGTGATGTCCTTGCAGATGGAGCCAGAGGTGGTGGAGCAGCACCAGGCACCAAGGCGAGAACCAGAGCTGACAAACGGCATGGAGAAGGTGCAAGTGAGGGAGGTGGAGAGAAGGAACAAGCTGAATGTTGAGGAGCTGAGCAAGATTGAGGATGAGGATGTTCTGGATAAGATGGTACCTCCTTCTCTAGTTTGGGCTCCTGCAAGAAGGTAAAGGGACCTCAAGCTGATGGCAGAAGACTAATGATGACTTCCCCCTCCTGCAGCTGGATCGGACAACAGACTTTGAGGAGCGACGGCTGATTAGAAATGCCATGCGTGAGCTGCGCCAACGCAAACGAGGTACTCAGGGATGGTGACCCCTGCTAGAGTCGGAAGTGGTGGTGGCAATATAGGGCGCTGAAGTGGGGCTGTCCAGCCACAGGGAAGCAGTAGGGTGTGTGCTGGGTCTTCTATTGGCTTTGCAAGGCCAAGGACGTCATCCTTCCCATGAACCAGTTGTGGGCCAGCAGCAGCTGCAAGACCCCTAGTGTAGCAGGAACCATGCCCACCACCCCACCTCCCCGCTGATGCCATCTCCCACTCGTGTTTGCAGACCAGCGGGAGAAGGAGCGAGACCAGCGGCTGCAGGAGGCTAGGAGCCAATCTGTGGCAGGAAGGCCTGGCCATGCCACAGAGACCACCACCAGGCAGAGCACTCAGTCAGCCGATGGCTCGGCATGCAGCACCATCACCAAGACTGAGCGTCTTGTCCAGTCTAGTATGGGCTGGGGGGGTGTGCCAGCCCTTTGGGGGCCTTGCAGAATCCTTCCCAGTGCTCTGCCACCACAGCTCCTTTGCCATTCACTGCCTGTCCTGAGTCTGGCTTAACTGTGTTGGGAGCAGGACAGTGTTTCAGAGAGCTGAGTCTCTGGCTTGCCCAGAGCCTGCCTGGGGATAAATAAGGGTTCTGCTCTGGTGACTTCCCTCTGAATCCCAAACCCTATCAGGATGGCAGGGCCCCATCTGCACCTTTGGCCTGTGTCTTGTCTCCTATACCCCTGCTCTCCCAGTCCCTGGGTGGCTCAAACTGAGTGGCTGCAGGGGCTGAGAGATGCCCCAGCTCCCTGCTGCTTTGCACTTGCCTCTTTGTTCTCTGCCTGAGGAGCACATGCCCTTTGTCCTCCCTCTACCTGCCTCCCTCTGCCTACCACGTGGGATTTCTCCCTGTTGCACTGCATGGGTGCAAAGGTGTTTGGCAGCAGCAACTGTCTGTGGGTGCTGCTCCTCCCAGCCCAGTAGTTCCTGTTGCTTTGTCCCTGCAGGTGATGGCACCAAGACCTCTCGTACTACAACCATGGAGTCGAGTTATGTGAAGAGATCAGACAGTAAGAGTTTTTCCTGGCCTTTCCCCACAGCATCCTCAGGGTGTAACCCTGGGACATCGCTGCTGAGCCATCACTGCCCTGGTGCAGGCAGAGTCCTGCCTGCCTGGCACAGCTCCTGCCCAGGGCCTCTGTCCTTCCTCTCTCTCTGCAGATGGCAACAGCACTTTCGTTCAAACAAAATCATCCTACAGCTCCTCATCCAAAAAGACAGGCAGGTGAGCAGAGGTGCCTGTGGGGACAGCCGCACATGGTCCCTTGTCACTCATTTGCTTGCACAAACCCTCTGCCCAGCTTGCAGCGTCCCCACTGCAAATGTGACCCCAAAGCCTCCAGGTCCTTGAGGTACATTCACTGTGTTCAGAGGTTCTCATGGGTCCTTCCATGAGCATGGAGATAGGTTTGCCACCTGAGGACCTTAAGCCACCTCTCATCTATCCCAGGGATGTGGAGGTCTCCAGAGTTTCAGGGCTGGCCACGGGCTGAGACCACTGCTTGCCCTCCCCTGGGCTGCCCACAGCCCCTTTAGCATTGCCTATCTCTCTCCCAGCATTTTTGACCGTGAGGATGACAGTGCTTCTCGGCAGAGCAGCCTGGCTGCGCTGGAGCGGCGTCAGGCAGAGAAGAAGAAGGAACTGATGAAAGCGCAGAGCCTGCCCAAGACATCAGCCTCACAGGCACGCAAGGCCATGATGGAGAAGCTGCAGAAAGAGGGTGGGAGGTGAGGCTAGGCCTGGGGCAGGCTGACCAGGGCAGCGAGTGCTGTACAAATAACAATATGCTGCAGCTATGGATAACACCCCATGTCTCCTGCCACAGTTCAAACCCTGCAGCATCACAGACCACCGTGCAGCGCTCTTCCAGCTTTGGCGTGCCAAATGCCAACAGTATCAAACAGATGTTGCTGGACTGGTGCAGAGCCAAGACCCGGGGCTATGAGGTGGGTGTTACCTCCTCTTCTTGTCCCAAAGCCAGTCACTCTGTCCCTTGCTAACTCTGTTGCCCTCTCAGCATGTAGACATCCAGAACTTCTCATCCAGCTGGAGTGATGGCATGGCCTTCTGTGCCTTGGTCCACAATTTCTTCCCTGATGCATTTGACTACAGTAAGCTGACACCCCAGAACCGCCGCCAAAACTTCGAGGTGGCCTTCTCTTCTGCAGAGTACGTACCTCTCTTGCCATCATAGGGATTTGGAGCGGCTTGGGGTGGCTCTCCTGCTCGCTGCTGGGGTGAGGGGGGACACATGGAGGTGATGGTGCTGGAGGTGGGTGCCTGTAGGTGTCACTCCCCCCGTGCAATGCAACAAGGTTAGGCACTGTGGGGGCAAGCAGCAGCTCTGTGGGCAGAGTCACAAGAGGCCAGTGCAGCCCAGTCTGATGTGGCAAGGGTGGGTACGGGGGTCTGGGTTCCTGGGTGTGGGGCAGAGCACCCAAATGTAGAGCAGCAGCCTCATAAGCACACCTGGCTTCAGGCAGTACATTCCATCCTGGGTTACCAGGTGTGGGACTGCAGCCAGTGCGGGGAGAAGGGCTTGGCTATGCCAGGTGCATCCTTTTACAGTTGTAGGGGCTCAAACACCATTGCAGCTTCTCCAGTCTCTTCCCTTCCCCTTTTGCTTCTGGTTTTCCTGGGTGCTGAGAGATGGGAGTGCGCCCAACTGGAGGGCTGGCAGCCAGCCCCTCTCTCTTTCCTTCTGTCTCTCTCCCACCCACTTACTCCTCTCCTCCAGCACCCTGCCAGGGGCAGGGCTGGGGGTGGGGGTCCCATCCTGCTGATGTCCAAGGTGGCGGGGTGAGACGGGGATTCCCGCAAGCTGCCAGGGTGCCGTGGTGCTGTTTGGTGGAGCGAGAAGGGGGCTGTGGGCCTGGCTCTTCGCGCTCCTGTTAATGGATTTTTTGCCTTAATTGGGAAACTGGTGCGCGGACTTGAGAGAGCCATCGATCTCTCCGGCCTGGAAGCCAGGTGGCCTCTCGTCCTTCCTCCTCCTCCAGCTCTTGTGAGCGTCCTCTCCCGAGCTTCCTGCACCAGGGCTGTGCTGCGCGGTTCCAAGTGGAGCTGGGCAGGAGGGCGGGGCTTTCCCCCCCACCATCCTCCCAGCGGGTCTATATAGGAGCTATATAGAGCGCCACTCCACTCTGGAACCCGCTCCCTGAGCACCTGGCGTGCCAGAACACCTCACTCATCCTCCTCCTCCTCCTTTTCCATCTGTCTTTCCCTCTGGACTACACGCCTCTCCACGCCACTCACCTGCCCCTCTCCCCCTTGCTTGTGCCCCCCCAGTATCACTGAATGGCCTTGGCGTGGGGTGCCTGGAGCCCTCCTGCCCCTGCATTGTGCATCCCCAGAGCATGCCAGAGCGGAGCAGCTGCCAGTGGGATGGGAACTGCACTGATCTGTGTCTCTTGTTTTCTCTTCCTTCCCTCCCTGACTGGGCTGCGGTCACTGGCTTGCCCCTCTCTCCCTGCACCCAGGAAGCACGCGGACTGTCCACAGTTGCTGGACGTGGAGGACATGGTCCGGATGCGCGAGCCAGATTGGAAGTGTGTGTACACATACATTCAGGAATTCTATCGCTGCCTGGTCCAGAAGGGGCTGGTAAAAACCAAAAAGTCGTAGCCCATTGTCAGCCCCCCCCAGGACCGATGGTGAGAATCTTCCCCTCCAAGTACCTGCCCATGCCCCCACCACCACCAGGGCTCGGCAGGGAACTGACTGCCTCGGCTGCGGACGAGGCTGGGGGATGCTGGTGGGTGAGGGGCGAGTCCTGGCAGTGCCAGACAGGGCCCAGCAGGAGATGGGCAGAGACAGCTGGTTGGGCTCTGGCCTTCTGGAATAGTGCCTATGGGGGTTTGGGCAGGAGAGACTGTGTCACCCTGGAGTACTGTTTGCTCTCTGGCTGCGGGGAGGGCAGTAGTTAGAGCCCTGCCCCCATGGCTGAGCCTGACCCAGGGATCAGCTGCTGTGATGCCACTCACGGTGTTCTGAGTGGTGCTGCCTGAGTACGGGTGGCCCCGCAGGACGCTGCAGCATCACTGCTTCTACTTGCTGCCTAATTGTCCTGCCTCAGGGTCCATGCCCATCTCTGAGATGCTGCCTGCTCATATATGGGCAGAAGCAGGAGCCTGGAAAATGTGACTCAAGGCTCAGGTCCTGCCTCATCCTGCAGTGTTTGTGCCTGTCTCAGGGAATCCTGGCTGGCGCTAGAGCTGCGGCTCCCCAGGCTCTGCACAGTGCTGGCACACCAGGGCCCAAACAATGGCTTTATAAGGGTAGAGCCACTCTCTGTGTGCTGCCATTGCTCCACCATCACCCCCTGAGCCAGGCTGGCAGTGGCAAGGGCTTTCCCAAGGCCCCAAGCATCACCCCGTTCATCCCCACGGTGCTGAAGGGGATCAAATCATGAGGTGGGGCTGGTGCCAGCCAGCCTGTGGGCTTGGAGCCCACTGAGCAGGCAGCAGAGACCTAATGGGATGGTGGAGGCCCCGGGACCCAGGGTGGGGGGCTCTCCTGGGCCCTGGTGCTCCCCAGGGGCTGGCACTGGCTGGGATCAGGCCTTGGAGTGGGGCTGTTCTAGAGGGCCAACATGTGTAGTGGGGCTACTGCAGGAGGGGAGAAAGGAGGTACAGGGCTTCAGGGTTGAGAGTGGTGTCATGGTGGGTGGCAAGCATAACTTTCAGAGCCTCCTTGTGCACCTTTTCTTTGGGGGCAGAGCCCTGCCTTGTGCACCCAGAGCCTTGGGGCAGAACCTCGAGTGGCCCAGGCCAAAGCTGAACTGGCACAAACTGGTAGCACCTGCTGCCACCAGGCCATGGTGGCAGCAGGTGCTGCCAGTTTGTGTCAGCACTGCCCCCAGTGCCAATGCAGCCCTTGCTCCAGCAGCAGCCTGAAGGGGGGCAGAGCCTGGGAGGGATGTGGGGCCTGCGCAGGGCCAGAAGGATTGGCAGCAGTAGCAGGGTTGTTTCTGTGCCACACACCCCTTCTCTCCCAGCAGAAAGGAGAGGGCCAGATCCCCTCCATGCCCTTCCTGGTTGTCATCATGACTCCTAATTGTGTTGTCAGTCCCTTCCAGCACCCAGGGAGCCCTGACTTGGGGAGAGACATGGCCCAGGGAACTGGATGGGTGGCAAGGCAGAGTGGGCTACCCCACCAAAAGGGCAGTGGCAGAGGCTCAAGGCTACTATGGGGATGGGAACACAACCACAGCTAATCTGCCAAGGCCCCACAAGACTGGTAGCTGCTGGAGCTGGGTCCTGCATGGACCCCTGCACTGTGGTAAGACAGGGAGAGGAGGAGATAGGCCAGGTTGAGTGAGCTGAAGCAGGGCAGCGCGCACTCCAGCAGTAGGGTCTGCTGGGCCTGGGGCAGGCAGCCCCTGGGCTCCGGTCTGGTGCAAGGGAGGGAGCTGGGCTGGCAGGGCTTGCAGGAAGGCAGAAGAGCAGGGCCAGGGCTTGAGGCAAGAGTAAGGGGCAGCATGTAACCAAGACCGACCCCCTGCTTTCCCTGAACCACTTGGTAGCATTTGAGGCAGGGGCACAGCAAACACCTGCAGCCAGGCTGGGCTCTTCCTAGAGGCCATCAGCATCAGCTAGTGGAGCAAGAGGAGGAGGGTGGGCACAGCTTTAGCAGGGGATGACTGCCAGCACCAAGAAGTGGGACAGAGAGCATTGGGGGAGCAAGTGGTACAGACAACCCTTGCCCTGGGGTAGGCACCTCCCAGAGCAAACAGCAGGTGTTCTTCCCAGTGTCAGGAGCAGATGAATTGTGGGTACCAGTACCAGACTGTGGGTGCAGGGGTGTGTGGAAGGAGCTGAGCAGGTCTGAGGGCAGCAGTGCCCACACCAGCAGGCCCTGGCCAATGTGGGGTGCCCAGGCCAGCCCCCACATGGGGTAGCCTAATTGAGGCCATGCTGAAGGCTTCATCTCTGCAGGACGCTGGTGGACTGCGTGCCGCTGGTGGAGGTCGAAGACATGATGATCATGGGGAAGAAGCCTGACGCCAAGTGCGTCTTCACCTACGTGCAGTCCCTCTATAACCACCTGCGTCGCCACGAGTTGCGCATGCGGCAGAAAGAGTGCTAGAGCCTGCCCTGCCCACCCCCACTGCTGCCCTCACCCCAGAGCTGCCTGTGGGCAGGAGAGCTGCTTGCCTGGGAGGGTCTGGGGGGCCATGGGTCTGGCACTGGGGACAGGAGAACTCTTCCACCAGAGTACCCCCACACCTCTGCCTTGGCAGAGCTTCTTCTGCCTCGGCCAGCTGTGGGCAGAGCCAGGTGGGTGCTGCTGGGGATGCTCCCACCTTGGCTTGCCCCCCATGCTCCAGCCTTTTAAGTTATTTGTTCTCCAGGAATTATTTGCCCTGCAAGCACCATCCCCATGTCCCTGGGGTGGCCTGGGCACAGCTGTGCAGTCCAGCCAGGGTCATGGTATATCCAGCAGGCACCATCTGTCAGTGGTTCCTTTGGCCCTCTGCAAGGCAGCCTCTCTGCCCACTGCAGGCCCTACTTGGTGTCACCTCCCTGGGGACAGCTCCATAACCGTGCCAACACCCTGCTTCCCACTTCCACGTGCACCTGGGGCACTTCCACATTGGGAGCGCCTGTGGGCTGGGGAGAGGGCAGTGGCAAGGAGGTCCCAGGGGAGTGCAAGGCAAATAAAGCAAGCTGGGACAACTGCCCCCCCTCTTCTCTCCAGCTCAGGGCACCCATGTGCTCAGCGCTGCTCGCCCCTCTGTCACATCTCTACACCCGCGGTGACACGTGTACCAACACCAGCCAGATAATAAAGGTTTATCTAGGGCAGTGCCTCTGGCTCAGGTCCTTCTGCCAGTGGCATATTGCACACCACAGTGCTTGGGGAACGCAGTCAGTCCAGCTGCTCCTGGCCCCTCTACCTGCAACTCAACTGCTCACCCAGCCTGGAGATACACTGGGGCATGTACTGCTCCTTGCCTCATTGATGATGTCCACAGCTGCACCACCCTGACCAGGGTTCACTTCCCCCCATTGCCCCCAAGCCTGGCATAGGGAAAAGATCCCACATGGCCAGCAAGGCTGTGGTCAAGTGCAGCTGTGCTCCACTTCCTTCCCTAGCTAAGGGTCAGATGTCACCACTGGGCCAGTACAGTCATGGGGCTTTGGTTCAACACTGCAGGACTCACTCATGGGCTCAGGCCGATCCCCCTGCACTCTGTGACAGCAGCTCATCCCGTGCCATAGTGCCCACCACCTCACCCCTCTATCATGCTGGGGAGGGGTGGCACAGGAACAGCACAGTTGGTCTGTAGGTTGGTTTGTAGCTCACCAGCAGTGACTGACTGTGCCATCCTCTCCTGCCTCTGTGAAAAGCTCTGGGGCACCCAGCTGTCCTTGGAACAGAGCAGTGCGAGATGCATGCCACTGAGCTCTCTGAAAAGATTACACAATGCAGATGACTGCAAGTAAGAGCTTTACTAGGAGCTGGATATGACATAACCCTGCTGGGGGATAAAGCCCCTTCTTGGGGCAGCTCTCCCACTACTGGGACTCAGCACATCTACCCTTAGCACCTGGTGCTTTCTGCTGAGGGTTTCATCCTGTCCCATGCAGGCAGGATACTGCTGCCTAGTGCTCAGAGCAGCTAAACCTCTGGGCACAGCAAGAGACTGCAAGGAATGCTGTTCCTCCCAACTGGCCAGGGATAAGGGGCTCCAAGGACAGGTGGGCATCAACCAGCACACAGGACCCTTGGAATGCCCACAAGTGCCCAGGAAGCCCCTGCCTGAGGCTGGATCTGCCTAGGGCATGCTTGGGCAGAGGCTACACCGTGGCAAGCAAGAGTTGGGGGAAAAACCTTTGGTACCCTGTGACACCATCCCCAGCTGCCATAACATCCTCATGCCCTACACTGGGGACTGGCTGCAGGACCCCTATCCCAAGTGTGACAATCCTTGCTAGAGATCTGGGTGTTCTTCCTTGTCACGTTTGGGTGGGGTCTTGCCATCAGCGGTGGGTGCTTGGGGGTGCAGCAGTATTGGCAGAGGCTTGGCAGGGGCAAACTGGAACTCCTCTGGTACAGGGCCATCAGGTGTCTCCTTGCGGTAGAAGCCCAACTCTTGCACCAGCTGGTTGATCTCTTCCCGGGTCATGTCGCTCAGGGGAATTCTCTGCACCCAGACAGGGGCTGTAGCCTAGCACCTGTGGGGCACTGACCACCCCAGGCCCTGTGGCAGCAGGTGCCACACTGCCCACTCACCTCTAGCTCTTTATACTGGTGGCTGAGGAGCACAAGCTCAGGGTCGGCACCAGGCAGGTGTTTCATCTCCAGGTTATGGCTGGGCAATGTGTCAAGGAGTGGGCAGCACTGGTCAGGCCGATGCAACCCTTATCGCATTCCATCCTTCATCACACCCCCTTCTATCCTCTGTCACATTCCATTCCTGCCTAAACTGTACCATCCTCTATCCCAGCCCATCTTCTCTCATATCCTCCTATTCCCTTCCATCCCATCTGTTCTGTCCCCCATCCCATCCTGTCTCCCACATAATACCATCCGATTCTCCATCACATGCCCCAACCACCCGTTCTCCATTCCTCACCAAACCCTGTCCTTTATACCTCACAAAACCCCATCCCATCCCATCCCAT
>VWZS01000849.1:0-30122 GCA_013397075.1 Rhabdornis inornatus
CCTTCCTAGCAGAAGGCAACAGGGTGATTACTAGATTTGCAACTTAACTTCAAAAATGGCCAGATATTCTGAAAACATAAACTGGTAAAAGTTGCTCATCAGAGAGCACAAGGCTGGTGTTAAACTCTCAAGCTGCATGTCTAAAAATCAGACATTATTAAAAATCAAAAATGTGATGTTTTTAATACTAGTCTTAACTTTACACGTAAAACTGCTTTCTTACAGATTAGTAACTTATTGTTGTAAATACTGACAATCATCTGTTGGTTTTTGGGAGAGGATAAGTTTTTATATTGCTAATATATCTAATATATTGAATGTTAAATAAGTCATGAGTAAAAGTCTGACTGTTTCCAGTGAACATATAAAAAAAAGCAAATGTAAAAGAAAATCACATTATTAATGTCCTTTGGAGTAGGGATTAATTTAAAATACAGACAGTTTGACTCATTTGTAAAATGTTATTATGTAAGTGGAATATTCTTCTTCTGAAAATCCGGTTATAAAAAACCATAACACTTTTTTTTTCATTTTTCCTTCATTTTTCCTTCTTGCCTTAGAGCACAAGGTCAGCTGTTAAAAACTTCTGTGCTATTTCTTTTACCACCCATTAAAGATCAAGCCTGATGAAGGTATTCATTTGATAAAACATTAAAATTAATGTCTATTTCCCAGGTATAAATACCTCAGTCAAGTATTTTCCACTATCCCTACAGAAAAGAGTGAAAGTTAACAGTAATTTCATATCTTACTTCTGAGCATAAAGAAGGAGCTCTTCCCAGGTTACCTGTCCCTGCTTCCACAGTGTGTACATCTCCTTCTTACTCCTCATTTTGAGGAGTAAATCCTTGCTCAGCCATGCCAGTTTCCAGCCTGCCATACTCAATTTCCTACGCACAGGAATAAAAAGCTCTTGTGCTCTAAGAAAAGTGTATTTAAAGAATTGCCAGCTCTAATCAGCTCCTCTGTGTTCAAGGAGTTTCCCAGGAAATCTAATCCACTAACCCTTTAAACATCTGGAAGTTCACTCTGAATTTTAGGGTCCGGAGTTTCTCTTTGCCGCCTTGTATTCCTTGAGATCCTGAACTCAGCCAGGGTGTGCCCGGTACAGCCCTGGCTGCTTCCAGCCATGAGCTCTGTAATGAGCCCCTCTGCAGGGCTGAGCACCAGGCCCAGGAACGCTGCACCTCTGGCTGGCCTGTCTGACACCTGGACTGGGAAGTTGTTCTTTGCCTCCTCCAGGAGTCTCCTGGGTTGTTCACTGCTAGATCTGCTGCTTTCACAGCTGACATCTGGGTCACTGAAACATGCTACCCTCTACCATCATTAGCAGCTCAGAACCTGTGGAAAATTAGCTTTTGGATACCACAGGCAGAAATAGAGGCAGGAACTTTAGTACTGACAGGATGAAACTAATACAGAAAAACCATCTAAGGCCAAGAAAGCCCCCAGGCTACTTTCCAGATGTATCTGGATCACTTCAGGATGCGACCTTTCATCAGCCTGAGCATGAAATGCTGCAAAGGACTTCTCAGCAAACATGAGCATGGTGTCAGCTAAAGCCCCACACCATCTCTGACATCATCCAATACAATTACCTACCATGACCACGACCTGAAATTTAACAATGGCTTCAGGTTTTCTTGGAATTGCTACCTCCTTTTCCACTGGCCTCTTCTACTTGCAGGACCCCACTAAAATGAATTCCTCCTAATACATATGCAGCCACTCATTATATTGTTCAATACGCTTCAGAAAGGCGACCAGATAATACACTAGGAAGAATGATATAAAACTTATCCAGAATAAAACACGTAACACAGAAACTCCATGCTACCATATAATTTCTTACAGAACCAGCTAAGTAATTTCTGCAAGTGCATGCTGTCTTCTGAAACAGTTCATGGTACCAGGTCCCAGAGATAAGACAGACAAAACATTGGTTTGTATGCACATCAAACACAATCTTTGCTTCCGACTGCTCTGTTCTGCTGTTCTTTAATACCAAGAGTGAGATGTCAAGTCTCATGATTACAATTAAGTTTTAGAACAATAGTTATTTGTATGTTACCTTGCACTGGAGTAATAAGGGTTTCCTTCCTCCTCGAACCTCCTAATGATTGGCTCCTTCAAAGCTGCTTCATCTGCCTCAGAAAACTAAAAAACCACATTAAATATTCTTTAATATTTACTTCTCCAATGATAGCAGAGTTTTATATACAACATCAACCTGAAGAAAATGTCTAAATTATCTCCCCAAAGTTTTTTTACTCTTTTTGCATACAGTTGCCAATTTTGCATATTTGATAACAAAATTAAAATAGCACTTTCCAAATCAAGTGGGTGGAAAAAGGAGAATAAACATATACTTAACTGAATGCAAGAGTAATTGATGTCTAGCACTTGAAAAATTACTGAAGCTAGTGTATAGGAAAAAAAATTTGGGTTGCCTTTGGCAACATTTTTTAATAAAATAAATCTGCACTATTCTAACACAGGGTTTCTTTACGATCCAGACTGGTCACAGTAATTCAGAAAACTTCCAAGTTTCTAACACATTAGACTGACATTTAAATACTACTAATTATTTTTCTTGAACTTCTGAGTATCATGGATTTGTGAAATTAAGACAGACAGAAATAAGGGTGGGTACATTCTACCCACAGAAAGAACAAGTCAAGTGTTGAAAAGCAATGACACTGAGATAACTTGTTCATACTGCTTCACTATTCTGATGAACTATTAATGATAAATATGATCCATTTTAAGACATCACAGTAAAACCACTTCTTATGGGATCAAGGCAGTAGTATAAGCATAAACCTTGCAATGAAAAAAACCCAACTCAGCAGAAAAGAGTGTGCAGTGAAACTATAAAATATTACTATAAGATTTAATAAAATATGTTTATTATATAAACAATATACCTCTAATTTTCAATTAAAATGTTGAAATACGCAAGAACTTTTCCAAACCTCTCCAGACTTCTGCTGTTACAAGCTTCATCATTCTCAATCAGTGAAACATTTGAAGACCAACTTTCTCTAAAACTGCTACCTTCATAATAATTGGAAAGACTCATATTGGAAAGAAACACTTTCCTGACACATTCCTCTTCTCACTCCCAAACCAAGGAGGATTCCTGGTTGCTCATCTCAGGTAGAACTAATAACTTGGTGCACAAAGGACAAGAATACAGTGGTATATGAAATACTCCTCTTTTTAAGCAAAGATAAGAAATTTTAAGAATGAGCTTCATATTTCAAAGAAGTAAGCAGTAACATTTCACAAATGCTTCATGTTTGTCAGTGCACTAGGTGGCAGTGGGATAGTTCACTGGTGTCTCACTTTCTTCCACCCCTTCCTAGCCCACAAAGTGACCAACTCCAGTGAAAGAGTAAGTGATAATGACTTTACTAGAAATGAAAGAAGAAAGATATACCTGTTTTCCCTCCCTTGCTTTTTGGTCCTTAGCTATTGTAGCTAGAACAGTTGCAGCTTGTTCCCCTCCCATCACTGATATGCGAGCATTTGGCCACATATATAGAAATCTTGGACTGAAAAAATACATATTAAATATTAAGGTAAGACAATGTCATGTTTCTAAATGAAGAATTAATTCTCACTCAACTAAGAATACATATTTTACAATATATCATTTTTTTAAATAAGGTACATCAACATACTTCAATACTTGCAGCATTACATTTGAAAATGTAAAAATTCTGTTCATTTCCATTATTCAAACACCTTTTTTTAAAAATTTCTCTTTCTTGAGAAAGACAACCCGCAGGAATTTTTCTCCTAAATGTCCCAAATAACTTCAATAGTATCGGGAACCTTCAAAACTGAAATTTAAAAAACTACACAAGCCATGTCCAAAGGGTCAACAAAAAAAATTTTTAGAAGTTATACAAACCTTACTCCTAAAAACAGGCTGACTGAAGTGAATAAGGAGTTTTTACACAAGCTGATATACTCTTCCTATGAATGCAGAATAAAGGACCAGCCTATACTGCCCAATGATTGTTTAAGGCTACAATTTTTCCACCAAAACTGAAATGGGAGAAAAGGATGTGAACAGGTTTATTCTTAGAAGTCTCCTCTTTCCCCTAGTTCAAGGCGAATCATGAGACTTATCAGTCTCTACACATTTCAGGCTGTTATTTACTTATGAACGTACTCATTACGAACTCTTTCTCAAACAGCACAACTTCTTCAAGAGTTCAGATGATTTTTCAGAACAGTACTTCAAGGTTATGCTCTCTTAAATTATTTCTGTCTGCTGTCATAATTTGAAGAAACGCATACCTATATGCTCTTCCACACATCCCATAGTTTCCAGCTCCGTAAGAGCCACCAATAATGACCGTTATTTTAGGTACACTGGCACAAGCTACAGCAGTTACCATCTTGGCACCATCTTTTGCAATCCCTCCAGCCTCATATTCTCTGCCAACCATGAAACCTAAAGAAATACAACATGAACAAAAGGGTCATACTATGTGCTTCACAACACATGTAGGAAGAACTGAGGTGCAAATCGTAAGGCAAGGCCTTCACCACCTGCTGACAGGCTGATTTCCAAACAGGCTGGAGATGTAGGTACTACAAAGCACATAAGAGGCTAGAATATAGCCTCAACAATTAACAGCAAAGTTTACAACAAAGTGAAACCTCCACAACTTGATCTTACTCACCTGTAATATTCTGCAAAAACACAATGGGAATATTTCTCTGGCAACACAACTGGATAAAATGTGTACCCTGTGGAGAGGAAAAAAAGAAAAAGAGTAAGACATTAAAAGCTGGACAAGTGAAGCTCTCACTACCAGCATTCTGAAGTCTGTGCTAAATCCTTCCACTGAAGTCCACCACAGTATTTCTATCAGGAAGTGCTATACTACTACTCCTTCACCCAAAGTTAACTGCAAAACATGCATTCACTGTGGAAGAAGTAAGAGATTTCCAAAAATATGTAAGACCATGGGTAAAACTGAAACAAGATCCTTAAAAAGCATTACTACTATTACTGAAAAGCTCAACAGCTGTGACTCAGCCAATATGCAGTTAAACCATGGACAGCGCCAGTGTGGCATCTGACATTGAGTTTAGTAAGACTGTCACAGAAATTAAGACAATCAGTCATAAAAACGTGTCTCTCCATTTTCTATACAAAAGAAAAGTGTTCTCTAAAACTGGGAAAGGCCCATATACATTATTTACTCATAGCCCTGCCATGAGTAACATTGCTGTAACATTTTCTCCTTCTCCTGAAGGCAGATACCCTCTCCCTATTTACTAGCAAAAGACCAATTTCTTAGCAAAGTTACAAATAGTGGATTCCAAGCTTCTACTTCAACTAATCTAAATCTATAAAGTTCTATTTATACACTTGCTGGTAAACAAAACAAAACAAAGTTATGTAGCACAACAACTGAGAAAACATTTAACCTCTTCACTATATAAAACCTGCAAAGGTTATAAAAAAAAAAAGAGAGAAAAATAATTAAATATAATCTTCTTCAGAGAAACATGTGAATAGCATAGTGATGACCATAGGAAAAATGTGCAACAACTCATTACAAAAATGCAAGGAAAAAAAAAAGAGTATTGCTAAGGTATGTTGCTTATAGAACCAACATCATGGACAAAGGTTTCTCTAGAAGTGAATTTCCTATTACAGTACTGATATGACAATAAAAGTAATGAAATGAAGATGCCTTACATACTGTTAGGAAAAAGAGGTATAGTACTAAATTGTAAGAAGAATAATGAAAGTATTAGAAATACTGCAAGAGTTATTTTCTACCTGGAAAGAACTGTTAAAACAAATGTCAGATGAAAAGAACGTAATTTACTGCAGTGCTCCAAGTTGGAAGTATTCCTTCAGCATGTGAAACTCAATTTTGTCTATTATTTTATAACGGGAATAAATCCAATAAAATTACTTCCTTTCTCCACCTCTCTCATCAATGCTTCCTTTTTCTATATATTCTCAATACTGATTTCCTCACTGTTTGCTCAAGGAGCCTGTTAGAACAAAACTATAAAAAATATATCATTGCTATTGTAAAAAAATTCAGCTGACAGTTGTTTCTTGGAAAAAAACAAAACAAAAGCAAGCAACACAGACCAAGGTAAACACTTTGCAACACCCAGATACTCTTTATCACCATCATTCTCTGAAGTCCAAACCATAAAGCACTGTTAACTGTAATAAAAACCACAATATTCCTTCACACAGCCTTTCATTCACAAAACAGGTATTTTAGCTCACAGATTTTGAGAGACTGCACAGATATTCAATCATTATTCTCATTATTAGGCCATGAGATGCTGCAGCAAAGTATGAAAATTAAAACTCTGTTAAACTAATGAACTGAGTACCGGAATCCAGGTTTTAGATTTTCCAGTTATTACGAAAACAATGATGTAATTTGCCATAGTACTTCAGGGTTTAGCAGTTAGAAATGCCCAACAGGGTATTTGATGTAATCAGGATGGACTTGTCTTGTAACAGATCTATATTTCAGGATATACTATTTTAACTATGCTGTATTCACACAAATCCAAATGCTGTCCTGCTGTCAGCCTATCTTTTTCACATCAGAAAAATCTACCAAACTGCGTTTCTAAAATATGGTCAACTTTTTTTTACAGCTTATTAACAGCTTATACCTGTCTCACATTTACATGAAAAACGTGGCAACAGTCCTCTTTCATTATTTAAAAAAGTTCCTCATCTCAAGAGCAAGTTGTCCACCAGAAGTTTTGTTTCTCAATGGCAAAGAAGCCAATAATCTACCTATTTACCTTTTTTGCAGACTCTGAGAAAAGAACTCCATTGTTTCCAATAATTCCTACTGGGTAACCAAAAATTCTTGCAAATCCTAAAGGAGAGAGATTAATTCATAAATCTCCAGATGCATTTATTTTTCCATAGCATATAAAGGTAACACTTTCTCCTGGTAACATAAACTGCTATTCTTCTGAGGATAAATGTCATTAAAAATATCAGTGGCTGAGCCAGAATAAATCCAACTATAAAACCAGGGGGAACATATACAGAATAACTATATTTCTACTTACCTGTAACTAAAGTATCCCCATACAAGGCTTTGAATTCATCAAATCTACTCCCATCTACAATTCTAGCGATGACCTTAAGAAAAAATGGAAAAATAACATTAAATTCCTAATCTTCAAGGTTTTAATTTGTTTAGAAAGGAACACCATGATAACATATAACTTAAAACCTTTCCATTTATAGAACACCAAACAGCCCACCATACAAACAGTCTGGATGGCAGGCAAAGCCCATTTAGTTTCTCAAGTGTGATTCACCTACATGTTTGTAAAAAATGGAATTTCAAGATTAAGAATGTTCTAATAAAATATCTAAATTACACAGGAACAATATTTTCCTGATTAGCTGAATTTCAAAGAAAACCTTCTGCTTATACTAAACATTAATCAATAACCTCTCATTTGTAAAGAAAAGCACATATACACCCATGAATCACTTTCTTAAAAATATGATTATTTTTAGGCTTCCTTGAGTTTGTGACATACAAAAATAATGAAGATCTGATTTGAGGTTTCTCTGTGATGCAAAGGAGCCATTTTTTATAAATACAGATCCCCTGTGAGCAAGACATTTGCCAGAAGATATTTATTTCAACTTTAAAAGAACATAAATCTGAACTATTCCAACTTTTGACAGTGAAGTATGAACTCAATTAAACTGTTCATCTCTTTTTCCTCTTAATGCAAATCAAGTCCTAGTAATTTCTGCCAAATATTTTAAGACAGGTAGACATTAAGACTCCTCCTAAAATACATACTTGGCTAGCAGAGAAAAAGGTTCTGAATGTGAGATTTGTGCAAAATATGAGAAAGCATATTGGCTCAGAGGAAGGTTCCAAGGCAGATAATTACTCTAGATCTGCAGTAGAGTATAATAGTCTTTGTAAGCAGCTGGGAGCAAGCTCAATCCTTTGGTGTTTAAGTATTTATGGTGCTTATACTCCATAAATACTTAAACAATCCATCTTTCACAGGACTGACACAAAAAGACAGCCATCATATCCCTGGGTATTCTATAGAATGCTTTGCCAATTAGGAGTTCCCATTTCTGTCAGCTTTTTCAGAATGTTACCAATCTTTCATCCTTGCTCATTCCTCCTAAAAGTATAACCAAAGACTATTATGTTTTCAACAAGTCACTGCTATTGCAATGGATCAGCTGGACAAAAGTATAAAGAAATAAGTACCCAAATCAGTATTATCAATTATGACAGTATGAAGAGTGATTTCCTGCAAGAAAATGGGTGTATGTATGTATGGGCATATGGATCTTGCATTAATACTCATACCTCCTTGACATCAAAATTTCTTTTTAGCTGGTCACCAACTATTCCATATATTTCATCAGGTGGAAATAAAGGCTCTTCTGATGGTTCTATAGTCACCTATAGCAATTTAACAAAACAATTTACACAACAAAGGAACCATCAGCTCACATTATGACTTAAAAATTCAACAAGAATTCATCAACTTCTTTGAGCACATACTTCTCCAACAACGTCAAAATGCCTGTACTGGCTTGTCATTTTGCATAAAGACCAAGTTTTCTAAACTGAAGGTTGATAACAGTTTCTCACTTATTGTTACCTTTTTCCTACTTCTGCATATATCTCCACATGTGCTCCATTTCTTCCATGTTATAAAAAACATCAGGCATGTCCTCCTATTTTCTTACTTTCCCCCCGTGCCCTCTAAGGTGGGCAGCATTCTGAAAAACGGGTGAAGACTTGTCACACAACTGAATACAACATCTTACCTTCCTTGAGCTTCCATTCACCCTCTCCTATCTCCTACTAAAATAAAGTAAGGCAATTCCACCCCCATACGCTATCCATCCCATCTACTACATGGAATTCTTAAATCAATACAATTCATTGTCAAGATTTAGGCCTATCCCCTCGGTTTTCAACTCCTTAATAATTCCAGAAAATGTCTATTCAAAAACATGCTTTAGCAGGTATCTAATTTTAAGTCCATGGACACGATCATGTGGGCTTAAAATTAAATCAAGTATCTTGCCAGACTGGGTTAATCTGAAAGCGCAATTCTACGACTCTGAAGCACTCTTCTAGCTGCTTCACTCTTGCATTTAATCACAATAGCTTTATTGGTAATAATATGGCAGGAATGCAATTGCAGAACTGAAGCATCAGAGAAATCTTTAAGGACAAGAACCATAACTTCAATTTTCAAATGTGTGAAGTCATGGACAAAAATATGTGTTCTATACAACAAGTGTTATATCAATCAGGCAGAGAAAAGCATTCCTAATTTCAACAACGCAGTGTTTTCAGACTCTATACACTTACATCAACTTTCTTTTGGAGATTCAAACTTCTTACAACTTTCCTTGCCAGATGAAGTGCATGATTGTCATCCAAAGCATAATGATCTGTTACACCAGATTTTCTGTATATAAACAACAATAGGAAAATGAATACTTCGGGGAAAAAAACAACATATATGAGGCAATAAAAACTTAAAGTTTTAAAGCTTCTAAGACCTTGAAAATCTAGATACCACAATTCAGCTCTCCATGTTTTATTATGAAATTACTTTAAAAATAAAACCCATGCCTGATCTTTTCTTCAAAATAGTCCATTCAAGTTTTCAGACATGAAATAAAATAGTAACTCACAAAATAAAAAATCTGAATGACAATATAAAATATAACAAGCATTGTTCATATGCAGCAAAAATTAATTTAAATTATAAAGAAAAATATGTTTACAAAAATCGCATATACAGTCCTTCAAAATAATTCTTTATTCAATTCAAACTGAAGTAACAAATAAACATTTATTATACAGTAATACATAATTTACTGTGAAGTAATACCTAATTTTGTTTATTATTAATTGCAGAACTTGAAAGTGCACATTTTGATCTTACTTGTAGTGAATTCTATGTAGCAGTAAGAAATATACAATCTGCAAAATGCATGATCTTTCTCAATACATATTATTCTGTTAAAACTCAGTATTAAAGTCCTCCATATTATGCATGAGGCTGCAGTACACTAGACATTTTAAAGCAGTAAATGAAGAAAACTATGCTAACAAGAGTAACACAATATAACTGTGATATTCTAACAATAAAACAATTAACATCAGATAAAAACACAGAAATAATTTTCAAAAAAGTAAACACAGCTTAAGAAAGACCTAAACCCAAAATAAAATAAAATAAGGGAACGGCACAGGAAGGGGAAGGGGAAAGGGAAGCCTAAAATATGGAAGAAATTAACTCTGGGAAAGTATTTCTTTAAACCTGCAGTGAAGATCTGCCCCTCCAAGATCCTCTGCTGACACCTGTTCACCTGTTGCTGCTTTAACCTAACACAAAGAAAGGATAATGAGCTTCACAGTTGACACTTGTCTTACATTAATATTTATACTATCTTAGATACAGTAATAAGAGAAATCTTTGCAAAATGCTTCATTGATCGTACTTCCCTGTTTACTCTCCCTCAGAGCATCAAAATACGACAACAGAAAATCATGCAAAAATTACTTCTTTTCTTTGACTTTGCATGCTTATTCTAGTGTTAATATGTAATTTTTATTTACATAGATAGTCCCACTGTTCTACTTACTGCTGTGTCCATCATTTGTATGCATACACTTACACATCCTTCAGACTCATAAACATGCTTTTTCACAAAAATTTTCTCAGCACTGAGTATGGAATTTCAAATGGGGTATTTCCATGCATTGTTTCAGGCCAACAATACCCCAGCTGAAACCTAGGATTTTTCAATTTTGCTTTCTCTACATAAACACGTCTGTGAATTTTAACTTACTCACTTAAATATTAACCACAGAACAACAACTGGAATTTTTTATTATCTTAACCTTCCAATAAATACACAATCATTTAGTAATAATAATTTTCCTTAAAAGAGTATATTAGTGGCATGTAACTGCTTGGATCAAGTGTGATGTCTCCATAAAAGTACTGGGACTGCATGATCTGAAGCCTAGATAGACCTGAAAGGGTAAGAGTGAATGGTCTCCTTCTTAGAACAAAACAGGATCATCTACTGTTGGGGTTAAAAAAAACCACAGAAAACTTCTTGAGGCATTTCTCTACAGTAAGTGCTCTGAAAAGGACTCCTTGAAAGCTGGAGAAACAATTATTCATCATCCACAGAGAGTACAGAGGTAGAGGACAAGCAAGGGAAGGGTAAACTATAATCATTTCCAAAACAGATTTCAGTTTCTAAGTTTCATGTCTAGAAATGTAGCACACTAATTATAAATGTGTGTGTATACATATACATATNATTTCTGTCAGAGACATGATTAACTTGAGTCTTCATTAAACAGTGAACATAAGAAGATACTTCTAATAGAAGTGAGGAAGATTTCTTCACTGGAAGGGTTGTACAGCATTGGAACAGGTTGCCTAGGTTAGTGGCTGAGTCACCATCCCTGCAGGTATTTAAATGCCTACAGATGTGGCATTTAAGGGTTTAATACACAGTTTAGTGGTGCATTTGGCAGTGTGAGGTTAATGGCCAGTCTCAATGACCTTTAGGGTGTATTATAAGATAAGTGACTCTACCATTTGATAACATTATTTTATTCCATGATTCTATGAAATAATTACACCCATCTGTCTACGCAACCAGTTACAACATACTTATTAACTACTGCAAAACTTGGCACAAAGCTGAATAGCGCAATGATTCCATAAAATATTTTACAAAAATGGCTTTTTTTTTTTTTTCTTCAGAGGTGAAGTTTTCTTTCTCCAAATCACAATATTGCTGTGGACTCTGTCTGTCACCATGTGAGATTGCAAAGTTTAACTCCTCTGCTCAAAGCACAGTCAACCAGAGAATGTTGCTAATGACCACATAACGACCATGAGCTTTAGAATAGCTCAAGAATGGAGACTCCATGGACTCTCTGGACAACTTGGTTTGGCATGACCATCCTCGCAGTAAATGTCTTCTTACAACTAAGCAGAACTTATTGTATTTCAGTTTGTGCTTGGCAGCCTCTTGACCTATCACAGGGTAGCAATAAGAAGCTTGGCTCTACTATCTTTACTGCCTCTTGCAAGGTAGGGATAGATTTGCCCTAAGACATGTTTTCACCAGATTGAAAATTCTCACCTCTCTCACACCCTCCTCATTTGACAGATGCTCCACTCTATCATCTTCATGGAATTTCACTGTCTCACTCAGGCTTATTCTGGAGGGCCCAGAGCTGCACCCTGCAGCCCAAATGTGCCTTATTCTGTCAGAGTAGGTGAGAACAAGCATTTGCTCTATCACCTTTCCAGATACAGCAGCAGAGCAGAGCATTCTACAAACTGTAGTTTCAAGCAACAGTAAAGTTACCTAGAATTAGCGGCTGAAGTTACCTTAAAGTTCATTAATTCTAACAGACCACAACAAGATATGTGCCTCAACTAGGTATGTGGGCATTTTCTAAGAAACACTTGTTCAAGCTACTTCAGCTAGAAATTATTAAAAGAAATAGACACGAACTCTAGCTGTAATATGCATTTTCCACAACAGATAAGGCCAATATGTAGGAAAAGTCCCCGGTAAATACATATGAATTTGATAAACTTATTCCCTCTTTTTACCAGACTTTCTTTCACCTCTGAGCACAGGAAGTAGCAACTTTTCCCTCAGGAAGGAAGAATCAGAAGTTTTTGGAACAAGACCTTATAAGCCTACATGGCATCTTAAACTACCACGTAGTACTCCAGAAATGAGGATACAGACACCCCACTTAGAAAATGCAGAAGAATGGCCCCTGAATATTACCACTACTGTGACACTCTTCTACGGAGACACTATTCTACTGTCTTCTACTGAGACACTATTCTACTGTCTTCTACTGAGATTTGCCTGTTTACGAAATCATTACTCCTCACCTTTCCAAAAAAGGAGGCCAAGAAAACTTCCGTTTTAGAGGGTGGACTGTACCTACAAGTCACTTTTTTTTTTTTTAATCATACACATCTCAAGACTAATTATAAGTAACATCTGGGATTTTTCTTTTTTCACTTCCTCAGGATGCTTTGCTTTAGGCAAGTAAGCAATAAAATCCAATCCAATTTTCTTCATATAGTAAAGATGTTTTGGGGAACAGAGCTCACTCAATAATGGCTACAATATCTGCTACAGCATGGAATGGGAGTTTCTATGAGACTCAGAAGTAGTTTTGATGCTTAGAAGGTGGCAAGTAGAATATTTTCAGTGAGTATACGAAAAACTCTACAGAACAGAAAATCTGACAGGTGGAGATAATAAAGTTTGATCTATACACACAAAGATAAGGATCATTACATCTGCAGGTTGCTACGAAACAAATTAAATTGGAGGATGGTTGTGAAATCTTCCTCTGAAAATTGGAAAAGTTTTTAAAACTTTCTAACTTCACAACACCCTTGCAGTCACTGACTTGCCTAGTCAAGTCCTCCCCTTGAGGCCTGACTCAGGTCATCCTTTTCCAGATGTCTATCCTGGAAAAAGTCTCGTGCTACATCTCAGTGACACACACACATGATCTAAATGCCTTGTGATGTTAAATTATTACCATTCCCAGAGAACAAGTAGTTCGTTCTCTTTTTTTCATCTTCCAAGCCAGCTTTCTGGGTCGTACTGGGTATTAGATGTCTTACTGAAAACCTTCTGAAAAGGTTTGTACTTGGACAACTCAGGTGTTCCTGCAACCAGGGCAGTTATTCTTAGTTTCAGTAATGAACCTACTAACACTCTGACGCACAAAGTTAATGTCTTCCAACATCCTAGTTTTCTTATCTCAAAGGAAAGATGTACAAATCACATGTTACTCACTCAACTAATATTATTCTCAAATAGTATCTTCATTCATGTTTATACCACTTTTCAACAAGAAACTCCAAATATCTATATTACAGTGACAAATTTATAGAGAATGACTTAATTTTGAGGAAGATTTTTCTATGTTTACTTATAAACAAGTGGAAAAACACTAATACAAGATAAAAAGGAACAGAAACCTAGGTAGGACAATTGAAACAATTACTGTCAACAAAATTCTAACAACAAAATCCTAATAAGCAGTAAATAAATTACCATTGCATGACATAGTTGCTATTCATTACTTCATCTGCTTTTATTGATTACTTTGTTCTTATCAACTTGGAAAGCCTCCACAAAATAATAAATTACTTCAAACTAAATGCCTTTTTTTATTAGGGTAAACAACAAATTATCCTTGTACTTTTGCGTGTGTGTCCCATGCCCCTGCTTTCCATATGCTAGTTAAATTCTGAATTTATTTAAGATATATAAATGTAAGACTTTTTTTTCTTCCTTTTTTCTCTTTTTTCTTTTCTTTCTTTTTTCAACTGCACAAAAATTAAAAAAACATCTACACACTGAACTCTGAAAGAGGTATAAAATGCCAAATCTACATTTATCAACAAGATGACGCAATGAGGGAAAATTGACTTTAAAGGAAAAGAATGCAATACCAAAATATGCTGTGGAAATGAGAGCAAAGCTATACAAGTAAACACTAAATCACATTAAAGGATGAGTCCTTCATACTTTTAATTAGAGCATCACAATCATGCCTTAGGAACTAGTCAACAAATAAATCTGTCAGTGGCTTTTTTCCCATCATTTTATGTGACATGTCACATTTTCCCAGTATTTTAAGTGTTGAAGGAAGTGACTTCCAAGAGATTTTGCCTCCTCTGTTACTAGAGGAATCAATGGAACAGTATCTTCATTAGAAATGCTGTTACAAAGCAATTTCTCCATTTCAGCATGTTCAAGTTGGAAGGACTCGAGAGACATTTGATTCACATTTGGCTTTGTCACAGGAAGCACACCTTAAAGTTCCCAAAAGACTGTAACGAAAACAGAGCCATCATGCTGCCTCAGACCAGCCTATACACAAATTTGACAGATATTTGACTATGTCAAAAAAGCAATTTTATCCAGCCACGTTTCATTGAGACTTCAATAGCTGGGTGAATGATACTCTGTTAGTTCTAGCACTAGCATTTCTCCTAAAAATTAATTTCTTCTCATAAAGCTTGTGTTAAGTAGAATAATCTTTGTCAGCAAAAAACTGACATTGTTATTATTTATACTGCTATAGAACTGAGCCTACATTAGGACATACAGTTATTTGTAGAATGATAAACCACATTCTTTTTGTTGTGCCAAGCTATTATACTGCAGTACTTCACAGTTACAAGTTCTACTATGAGTTCCACAATAAAGCAAGANGGACAAACTTCATTGTAAGCGTGCCTCCTTTGTCAGCAAACTGACATAAAAATAGAGAACAGTCGAGCTTCAGAAGTTCTTTTATCTTTGATCTTGACTTTGAGATACGATACACATGGATGTGATTTTTTCAAATTTTGTGTCCAAACTAGAGAGTACATAATTGAACACAGAAACTTTTTTTATCATTTAAAATATGCACAGCAATCTAAAAGCAGTACTATAAAAACACCATGATGCAATTTGATTTATATATATACACCTCTAATGAACAGAAGAGATTCGATTTAGGATAGCAACATTTGAATATACTTAAAAATACAAACCAATCTACAAAGTATCTAGAAACATCTCACCAAGAAATGTCTCAATTGTTTAAGGTGGACAATTACTGCAGCATGATCTGGTGGGAGGGGGAGGAGAGGGGCCATGTCACTAGAAACTTCTGTATCCTTACCAGTGGTGGCCCTCCCAGGAATATTGTTCCTTGTTTGCCAACAATAATACTTTCATCAGCCATTGCAGGTACATATGCTCCTCCTGCTGTACAGGATCCCATGACTACTGCTATCTATCAGGAAAACAAAAAGCACAAGTTAATGAACTGTCCAACCCTTAAAACCAGCAAAGGGACAAGATATTATGTATTTTAATGGGCTTCAGTCACTGCTTATTGGCATAATTGCACCAGCATTAACATCCTCTGAAGGAAATTTCTCCCATCTCCTAGTATGCTACTTAAGGTCTTCAATGGATCAACTAATTAATTTTGCCCTTTCAAGATGTGTTGAGCATCTCATTATAGGCTTCAATATGAATAATCACTGCTTCATCCTTTTGCCTAATTTTGAGATGAACACCTACATTTTCTACCAGTAATATCTTGGTGATACTTTTACAAAACTGACTTGACCTTAGATATGATGAATACTGTAACTGCTGGCAATAACGGAAGTGAAGTTTCTCAATTTCTCCATCACAGGAGCATTTCAAAGACCCTTTCAAGACACTGTAGAGCAGATGAAAAAAAAATACTCATATGAAAAAGGCAAACACTTCCTTTCACAACCACATATATACATACACATAACCCCTAAAAAAAAAACCCCAGAAAACAACATTATTTTAAGTTTGTTTCAAGGTATTTCTAAGGTGACATCAATTAGTGCGCTCTGTTACATGATAATTCAGAAGACCAGAACAGCACACAGCAAAACAGAAGTTCCAAATCACATTATGTCTATCTAAAGCAGGACTACAAGAACTATTGTCAATCTGCTATTGTCAAATCAAACAGCGTTTTCAGCAAACTGTTTTCAGGATCTTAAATTATATTTAGAGTCACGTGATTAACCTGCAGTATTTCTCTTGTGCATTTAATAAATAACTCCTGGCAAATTTAAAAATAACATAAGCCTCTAGAAATGGGGGAAACTTGGTGCAAATAAGTTTATTACATTTTACCCTCCAAGATTTTTGGTTTTTTCCTCTTCTTAATTTCACCATGCTCACACCGAAAAAATGTGCCTACATTTAAACTTTAACTCAGGTGTTCATTTTTTCCAACTTAATAACTGGAGTATGTATCGACTGGAAAAAATAAAACCTACTTGTCAAATTCCCAAATAATGTCTTATCTCCTGACTTAATTTTCTACATTGCTGCAAAGAAATTCTCGATGCATTCAATAAAAGCCAGCAGTCCTGAGTGCACATATACTACTTCATATCCACTGATCCATCCCCCATCATATCCATGCAGCACATGAGTGTGAGAGATCAGGAAGCAGCTAATGAGGAGAAAATCACAGCTTTCTGATTCACACCCATATAGACAACAATGTAATTTAAACTCTAGTGGGTGGATAATAAATTAGTCACAGGTAAAAGTGGAGGGGGAAATTAAAAGCACTATCAGCAACTAGAAAATAGAAAAGGGGGAAAAATGCAAGCACTTTAAGGGTCAAATCGAGAAGAACTAATGAAAAATGAACAGACCTTCAAGCAGGCCACAGCACAAAACATCAGATAGCAAACTAACAATATCCAGACTCCCATCTCAGAAGAACTGACCAGAGTGGAGACCAGAAGAGCATAATTTCCTAATCCCACTTTCTAAAAAAACATGTTCTCAGACAGGGAAGTTGGTTCTAGCTACCACAATCTGTTAGCACAGGACCAAAAACAGATTTACAAATGTTAACAGTGCCTCTTTGAAATAAAACAAAGCATAGATATATCTCCCAAACAAAATGCACCCTTATTATATCCTTTAAATAAAGGAAGTGCTTCTGTAAAATGTTTTTCCCAGTCTCCCATAAATATTTAAAGAAAGATAAACATTCATCAGTGTCATACTTGGAAAATATCACTTTCATCAGTGTCATAACAAATAGAAATGTGTTTTACGCAAAGACAAATCTTTCTGATATTTAGTTTTTACTATGTATGAATACAATTACCCCTAACACAACACTATATGGTAATAGAAAGAAAAAAAAAAAATTAATGCAACTTTAAAAGTGTGTAAAATATATTTCAAGATATGCTGGAAACAAGAGCATGACTGTAGGGTCAAGCATTTCTGGAAAGGTCCTGCACAACATCAGTAATTGCAGCCTTGGAAGCTGGGTACATATATCTATCTCTGACGTAACATCTAAAAATCATTACTCCCACAGCAGATCATGACTGAAGTCTCTAGCAAAAATAAGGCTTTCCAAAAGTTCTCCAAAAAAGATAATTCAGCAAAACATCACTCCTTTGACACTTGCTGTTCCACAAAAACACTTGGACCAATCTAGATCTATCAGGGAGTCTTATACAATGACCAGCTTACAAACTTTCTCTCCTATGTATTTTTGTTCTAACTAAACACTGCTTTTCTCTGGAGACCTACGTAATCACTACAATTGGTTCACTTCTACTGCTGGAAAGAACTGCAGAAGGTAAATTATGTCATACTTCCTAAAGAGATTTAGTGCATTGTTGGAATCTTCAGTCTTGGATTTTAATAGAGCCAATGGATCTCATAATTCTTTGGAAGAGTAAAAGACGGTTAAAGATCTGAACTCTTCCAAAATGTGCCAAAAAGGTATCAAGGTAACCTCAAAAATCCTGCAAAGCCAGTATTTGTCATGTAAGGAGCCACACTGAATACTGTATCCTTGACTAGTGCATCTGCTTCATCCTTGAAGCATTGGCTTCTACTACCTCCTTCCCCCTCAAAAAAAAAACCCTGCCCAAGGCCCCAGTGGAGTCTTTTATGTGAGTGGTTGGAATTGTGTCCCCCTGAGCCCCAGGGCAGGAGAATCCAGTGAGGATAGTCTCTCAAAGGTTTTATTCCTTCTAAAAAAGAGCACTGGATAGTGGTATTATAGTGGGATTTGTGTCACAGCATTGCCATGGGTTCTGGTTGTGTGACAGCCCAGCCTCAGACAACATGGAGTGAAATAACTGCTATGACGTATAACTTGGGAGAACCTCAGGGCACGTTGAAAGCACCCACAAATTAAACTGTATCCCAGCCCTTTGCCAAGATACTGATCAGCTTTTTCAGGGCTTTGAAGTGCAGTAGAGAACTTCTTTTTCTTGAAAATAAATATTGTCATCACAAGTTCCACATTATGTGTGTCCCGTTTCTCACTCAGAATAGATTTTGCTGTTCTCATTGTATAGAAAACAGAGGTTGAAAAATTTTTTAATGTTCTGCATTCCTCAGCTCTTATTGTAATTAGCCATAGATTAATCTGTCAGGATTGTATATATTACAGGCCTAAAAGAGAACCTGGATTTATGATCGTAACTTCTTTTTGCTCTGAACACTTGCAGATGCCCATAAAGAATGCAGGTTTCAAACAATGTCTTTATTTCTTCTAGTATATTGTTTTGTTGGAAGGTAGTATATACGTTCCCCTGAATTTTGCTGTGCCTCAGTGCTAAATGAGAAAGCTGTCTGCTCCCCCTTGGGATGAAAGAAAAAAAAGACTAGTTCTGAGAACTGGTGCTCAGAACTGATAGTTCTAACAAGCTCCGCACAATTCGTCTTTTTTTGACTTGTTTTAAGGACTGTTGGTGCAGTCTGTGTCTCCTTCATGCTAAAAAAGATACAGTAAGATCTGGAAAAGAAGATGAAGTAGGACCATCAAAGGTGTGGGACACTGCAGGAAGAACAGCTAAGTAAGCTTGAATTTTTTGGTCTGCAAAAGGGAGTATAAGGCAGGTATAAGAGAGGGCTACAAAACCATTCAAAGAGGTGAGAGGTGACTGAGTAGACAGCAACTCTACAGGAATTACCCAGTTGTTTGCTCTTCTATAGTGTTCCTTTTTTTGCAGGAGGTTATCTTCAAAGATCATGGATTTTTCCACCCTCCCTGGCAGCTTCTCACAGGTCCCTGCTAACAATTCCCCTCAAGTCTTTATTCTGCTACCTGTCTTTCTCAACTCCATTGGGACCATACATCCTGCCCCTCACTGTCACTGCAGCCACAGCTGCCCATCAGCAATCCTCAAATATTTTGCATCCTTCATGAGTAATAGATTCAGCAAAACATGTCGTTTTGGTTCCCTAGCATACCACCTGCATCAAAAAACTGATCCCTATGTATTTCTGAGTGAACCATGACACAAAACCACTTCTAAATCCAGAAACTGTGACTAACAGTAATTCTATGCATCATTAGCACATTAGAAAATAACATTATTACTAGGGCCGCTTCAGCATAAAGTACATCAGGGTATAAAATGGATTTATAAATATACACATACCCCTGTTAGTGGAAAATGTGTCTCATTTACTAGCCATCCTCAAGGGGGTCCTCACCTTTGCAGTGCTGATGCAGAACTGTTCCAAGAGATTTTCTAGTGCTTTCTCAAATGGCCCTGCTTACCATGCTGCCAAGCCCATTTCTCTCCTACTCCCAGACAAGAGCAGGTAGGTCAAATCATTAACACTAAGTCTAAGAAAGTAGACAGTTGCTTCAAAACTGTAATGAATTCCTGTGGACAGTCACGGTGTTTACAGTGCTCCAAAGCCCAGACTGGGCCAACAGGTTAGCACAGTACAATGCCATCAGAAACAAAACAGGGGCACAAGCCTTTAATTCTTAGATAAAAGCAAATTACCTGTGGAATTCCTTGTGAAGACATGACTGCTTGATTATAGAAAATACGGCCAAAATGATCTCGATCTGGAAATACTTCTGCTTGCCGAGGTAAATTTGCTCCTCCTGAGTCAACTAGAACGAATCAAATTATATTAAAAAGTTTTGAACAGCGTTACATACTTGCTGGTAAAGTATCTGCATGTTACTTAAAATATACAGCAATGACTATCAATAATACTGTATATACCTCCCTAAACAAACTTTTAAACTCATCTTACTGCAAAATATTTAAACTAAGAACACTTTTAATGTACAATTTTAACTCAACAATTCTATTGCAATTCTGTCACAAGCTCCAGAAAAAGGCAGAACTAATCATCACTGAGTTCAAAAGGTGCTCCCTCTCTTCTTTCACAGCTTGATTAAACTTCACAACAAAAACATTAAACTATCTTTAGGATGACTCATTTATTATATGCCCTTGCCTCAGGATTCACCCTCCTGCTTACAGGTCTCCAACGGCAGCTACCTCTCTGCTCTCAGTTAATGAAAATACAAGCTGTCATGGAAGTATCCAAAGGACAGAAGACCATGAGAAAATGCACAAGGAGGCAAAGCATCTCTGAGAACTCTGGCTCCTGGTAATTAATTTTTAGCTACAACCACCAGTCTGTATGCACATTCTCATCTTACATGATTGCAGCCAAAACAAAACATCCACACCAGTGACTGACTCAGTCACAAATGGCACCAGGTGTCCACTTGAGAATTAGCACCTAGGCAGTTGTTATCACTGGTGGAAAACGCAGCTCAAACAACAAGAAAATTACATGGTCACCACAGTGCTGACTGACTACAAAGCGCTCCTTATCACACGGCACAAATCAACTGTAACAAGTCCAGGTAGAGAAACTGCAAGGGTGAAGTAACTCACTAGGTATGAATGACATTGTACATTCAAGGACTACACGTCTCAAAGATGGAATAAAACCTGTAAGCTTTTCTTTCAAAGGCATAGCTGCGTCCCACAGTTCCTCCTTCGATAAGATTTTAAAAAAGTAGAATTACCCACAGATGCTCTCAGATATGCACTAAAAAAGACTTCTCTGAACAGACAGTATTTGCTGATAATTCAGACAAAAAAAATCGTTAGCAGCTGTTTTGCAAACAGCAAAGCTAAGTTTCTTCTGTCTTTTTAACAACTAAGACAAAATTTAGCCCTCCGCTTCCCTCCAGGACTCTTTCTACGGCAATGCCACAAAATCTACACCCACAGTGTCCCTGTATCGACCTCACCAACAGTTTCAAGTTCACACTTCTAATAATTCTATTGGTCTTATTCACATGTTTGACTTATCAGCAGGGCAAGAAACTTCAAACACTCATGCTGGCCAGGATCTGTATTTATGCTGACTATTTAACTAGTACAAGCATCCAGACTGGCAAACATCTGATATTTAAGTTGCTAAACTAAGCTGAACAGACAAGGAATAACCTGCCCTATTTTTCAAAACAGAGTAGATCTTTCTTCTCTGATGCTGACATACATAACATCCACATACACCTTCTTAAAACTCTCTGTCAAAGCTGACTGAAACTGGCTAATAGGTTCAAAAGTCATTAGACTGGGAATTCAGACTGAAAGGAACACATTGGCAGAAATCTCTTGTATTTGTATAAAACCAGGCTAAGAAAACACTACCAATAATATATTACAGATATCTGTCACTCTGTTCTTCATCTTTTATAATAAAAGCATACATAAGTAAAACTTACATGAAGGTTTGGCTAAATACTAACCTAATAGACTAAACTCAAAATGTAAAATAAAATACAATTAAATTTCTGCTTCAAAAAAGTTCATCCCAAATCCTAAAAATCTATAGATCCAAACTATTTTTGACAATTTTGTCACTCTTATTATTTTTATTTTCTTGGTATGTTTTCTCATACAGATACATCCTCCACCAGAATGTACTCCTTTTTTTTTTTTTTTTTTTTTTTTTTTTTTTTNNNTTTTAACTGTGATTTGAATTGACTGGATGAGTCTACAGGAAATACTGCTTATCCATGACAGAAAGAAGTGATACACTATTAACAGCTGCATCTGTATTTTATGAACCCAGCCCTACAGCAGTGCAGTGGATAGTCCCAAGAACCTGTACACACCCTCCAGTTAAGATGTGCCAGCCCTCTGTAGAGTTAATAGTATTGATGAAAATATATTTGAATACGTGTGTTTAAACATATGCCTGGTTACTCAGATCTGCAGACGCATCGGCTGCCCTTAACACAGGACCTTGGCTATTTCTGCAATGGGACTTACCCAAATAAAGGCAAGGGAGATGATTTTGCATTGCAATTTCTTGAGCACGTAAATGTTTCTTAACAGTGATGGGATAATAGGTACCACCTTTGACAGTTGCATCATTAGCAACAATCAAGCATTCCATCCTAAAAGTAAAAAAAAGTTGATGAGAGAGAAAAGTATTTCTAATGAGTAAGTATGTATGTCAGTTAAGATCTGCAACATGCCAAGGACTCTTGAAGCCCTGATGCTCTAAGAGAGCTCTTCTCACCTGCATTCCCTCAAATGTAACAGCAGTCTCAGCACTGTAATGTCCTGCTCCATTACTTTAAGGAGTAAAATAATGCTGCATAGTACCATAATTAATTTCAAGAACAGTCTTGGAGGTACTTTGAGTAAGCAAAACTAAATTAGTATTTTAGGCTAAAATACTATCCTATTTTTAAAAATTGCTTTCCAGATGGACTAACTTCTTTCCTTAACTGGACACCTGAAACTCCATGTTTTGTTTAGTTAGTGGGATACACTAACTAAAAAAAACCCAACAAACAAAAAATGAAACCAAAAACCTCACTTTCTTTTAGCTATCACCAAACAAACTGAGATACCAGCTTTACTGATTTTTTGAGTGTTAGAAACGAAACACCAAAAACACTAACAGCCTAATACTGGAAACTGAATGAAATTATACCTTCTTCCCTTTCATATCATAAGTAATGTAGATGAATGGAATCTCTCACCCAGATACTCGTCCAATGCCTGTGATAATGCCTCCTGCAGGTACATCTTCATCACCATACAACTGGTAACCAGCAAACTGAGAGAACTCCAAAAATGGAGATCTGAATAACGATAAATGAAAAAAACTGTAAAAAAATTACTGGTTCTATCTGCCATTGAATCTCACTTAAAAGGTTAAACTTTAAAAAATTCTTTTTTTAAAATGGATTGGTATTTCAAAGAACGCTTTGGTAAAATTTCAATCACATTATTTGCCAGTGTTTATGGAAGCTAGAGAGAAAAGAAGCCTGTTGCAATATTCACCTGCAAAAGACAACCTGAAATGTTTAAAAAAACAAGGAAGTACCTACCCAGGATCAATAAGCTTGTCAATTCTCTCTCTGGGTAACAGCTTTCCTCTTGATGTATGAAGCTTACGAGCTTTTTCTCCACCTCCTGTGATACAACAGCAAATTGTCACATTTTATATGGACATGGATAAGATAAATCATCAGTTATATTAAAACTTTTAATGGAAATGCTGACGAGTTCCCAGTTTTTGAAATATGAGCCTTAATAATAAATTTAATAAATTATAGTTTCCACTTCAAACAGATTTAAGGTATTGATAAAAAGGCTTGTTTTTTAGAGTTAGTCTTGAGGTAAAGATCTTAACAAACATAATCGTCTGAAAATTTCCCCTACTGCTTGGCAATAAACCCAAGGGCAAAAAACACAAATATATAGAAAGCACAGCAGTAGAACTACAGGAAATACTAATCTCTGAAACTCATTCAGAACAGCTATGCTGAATGCAACATTGAATGACCCAGCACCATCTGCATTAATTTCCTTGGACCATGCCAAAACTGTAAGCAGAACTCAGACATACAACATTTAATATCAAGTTTATATCTGTTTTATTTCAACCCTTCACTAGAGGTCATCCTAAATCGTATCTTTTGCTCTCCAGAGCTTTGTGTCATTCAATACTTCAAGATTTGTTGACACATCTCAGCCTCTTTATAACAACAGCTTATAAAAACATTGTTTTTCTGTGTAGACAGATCACTGATCCACCTCATCACTCTAAAATTGTCTCTGTGTCCAAAACAAAGAAGGTGCTGTTTTGCTAACATTTCTCCTGAGACTCCAGGATTACTCTGTCAGCTAGGCATCACTGAAACAGAACTTCTAAGCCTACCTTTGAAGTCCTTTGTCCCACCTTCTTCCTTGATCACTACACACATAAATTCCTACCTGTTAGGCATGCCCACATTTTACTTTCAGTTCAGCCAGTTCATTAGGTCTATATATCCAGCTTAAGACTAAATCTTGCAAATTCTTTCTGTACAAATTTCATAAGAAACAGCCTCTCATATCCACCCACAGAGATGCTACTATCATCCATGTTCTCAACATCTCACATCATAACTACATTATCTCTGACCTCTGAAGTCTTGAATTTACACTGTGTGATGCTGCAAAAATAATTTCCATCCTGACACTTCCGTCATCTCTCACTGTGCACCCATCCTCTTCAAACACTTATCACAAGTGCTTGCTTCCCAGGCCCTGTAGCCATTCTATTGCAACATCAAGATACTCTACCCTGCACTAACCTCCATTCTGAGTAGCAGTGCCCTTAACAATGAAACAAACTTGGAGGCAGTTAATTTGAAACTTCTTCTTAATTTCTCCTTTACAACAACGCCTACACCACTGCGACCGCCGATGTGCTATAATCAGTCACAGAGATTAAAGGTATCTCACCTACTTGTGCTTCCTGTCAGAAAACCACCTGTTGTAAAGGGGCAGGGACCACTCCTGTTGCACAGCTGGGGATTACTCTGTAGAGCGGGATATGGGTTCAGAAAAACCCTACACAGTGAATAACAGCTAACAAATGAAGCACTCACTACAAAGACCTCAAGCAAGAACTCATCCTCTGACAGACAGCTTTTACAGTGAAATCTAAAGATGTTGCACATATCCTTCAGAAGTATTCAACATAGGTACCTAATTTTTCTTATATACTTAAATGATACATAAAGCAATTTCAATCAATGTCACTCAAAACTGTATTAACATCCTGTTAGAGGTTGCTCAGATGAAGGGAAGACAAGCACTATGATCTTATCCTGTCATTGTGTAACAGGCAACAACAGGTAAACGAGCAGCAATGAAGAAGGCCATAATCATTAGTTCATGAGACACATATAATCAGTTCATGAATTGCTGAACAGTCTCTACATCCATAATAGACAGAGGCAGTCCATGGGTTTTAACATCACCTCAGGAAACTCTGGACCCCTGTTTAACAGCAAGAAAGAAAAAGCACTGAGCACAGAATCTTAACCGCGCTCTGTTGTAATTCACTATCCTAGATGTATTGAAAATAGCAGGTTCTCTGACCCCTGTGATGTCCTCTGGTCTGATCCCTCTCCCCTCTGGTCTGCTTAGCTGGCCGAGATCCAATTTCCCCCTGCCCTCTTCCAGACCCTAGAAAAGACCAATGTGCCCTGACCTCGCTCTCTTTCGCTCCTGGAAGCTCACAAGAAATAAACCTCAAATTCTCACCAGGGGGAAAGAGCCTCTTTTGTTATCTTTTACTCTGTCCATGCGGGGGACAGAGGCTTCTTCCTAGTACCTGAGCTAGACTGGGACTAGGGGGAAGTCTCGCAAACCCCTGCAGTGCTCCATTCCTAAGTTGTAAAAGAAAATGCATCATATAAGAAACAGCACATGAAATGACAAAACCACTATCATGATAATCACAAAAAGGGCAGAATTAAAGCTACGTGCTCAGCCTCTAGCAGCTTAATTAAGCATTTATTAAATGTTTTCATTTTATTGTCTCCATTAATTATAGTCAACTGCAATTCATTCAGATAGCCTTACAGTCAAAAAAAGAAACACAGATTGCAATATTTTAAACTGCTAGAGACCTGCTTTCTCTCTGCCAGCACAACTAGAGTGAGGAACTTGGAAAAGATCAACTAATAAAAGGAAGACAAAGAACAATCCCCATCCCTTATTGGATGCATGGGAAAATATAGTGACAGAGGATAAGGCAAGGTACTTAATACCTTCCTTGATTCAGTCCTTCACTGGATACCTGCCCACTGAGTTGGAAGATAGGGACAGAGAGCAAACTGAAGCCCTCTTAATCCAAGAGGAACTGGTTAGTGCCCTGCTACACTACTTATACACACACAGGTTTACGGGGGCAGATGGGACCCACCCAAGGGTAGTGAGGGAGCTGGTGGAAGAGCTCACAGAGGCACTTTCCATCATTTACCAGCAGGCCTGACTAGACAGGGAGGTCCCAGGTGACCACAAGTCAGTGAGTGTGACACCATCTACAAGAAGGGCTGGAGAGACAATCCAGGGAACTGCAGGCCTGCCAGTCTGACAGTGGTGCCAGGGAAGGACGTGGAGCTTATCATGCTGAATGCCATTGTGCAGCACATACAGGACAACCAGGGACTCAGGCCCAGCCAGCAAAGGTTTAGGAAAGGCAGGTCCTGCTTGACCAACCTTCTATAACAGGATGACCCACTTAATGGATGAGAGAAAGGCTGTGGATGTTATCTCTGTGAACATTGGCAAAGCCTTTGATGCCGTCTCCCATGGCATTTTCCAGGAGAAGCTGGCTGTTCATGGCTTGGATTGGCGCACTCTTGGCTGGGTAAAAGGCCATGTCTGGACAGCTGGGCCCAGAGAGAGGAGGTGGCTGGAGTTACATCCCACTCCACAGTGGTTACTAGTGGGATTCCTTCCCCAGGGCTTGGTTCTGGGACCAACCCTTTAGTAAGTTTAAGAACAATTTGGACAGAGGATTGAGTGCACCCTCAGCAAGTTCCCAGACAATACCAAGTTGGACGGGAGTGCTGACCTGCTGGAGAGCAGGAAGGCTCTGCAGAGGGATCTGGACAGGCTGGATCAATGCCAACTCTTTGAGGTACAAGGCCAAGTGCCAGGTTATTATTCTAAAATCTAGACTATCATACTTACCTAACCTGATTTTTTCTGCTTGTTCTTGTAGTTCAGTTACCAGTGCTTTCATTCGTTCATAATTCTCCTAAAGGGGGAACAAAACAGATTTTAAAATTCAACCAAGGGTGACTATATTAATTTCTAATAAACAAACATAAGAAGTACAAGACTAATTTACCTTTCAAATCTAATTTTACCTTACTAAATACTGTCTCTGTATTGTCTTTAAAGTAGTAACATTTCTACCTATGTACTGGCTTTTCTCAAGCATCCCGAAGCATTTAATGAAAATACTTTACAAAAAGTCTTAATGTTTTAGGATAGTAACATACTAGTTCTGAATTTAATAAACTGAAAGAACTAGTCATACAGAGCTGAAGTGCAGTTTCTTAGAATCTGTTTATTTTTGGCATAGGTTTGTCTGCATTTTAAATCTAATTCTGTAAAAAATGCAGATTCAAATTAAGTGCTCTTATACTTGTACCGAAGGATGAATGACCTAGGTCAAATAGACTTTGGTAAACGCTTTTTAGATTCTTGTTGATTAGGTTGAACAAAAAGATAAAACAAAAATTGGTTTCGTTTTGTTTTTTCTTGGTTTGGTTGTGGCTTGTTTTTGGTTTTTTTTAAAGCTGGTGTTCTTGTCATAATACCTCTAGAAAAACAGTGAATCAGTAGTGAGCTCACCATTTCTACCAGAATTATCTAGAACTCCATGTGCACATTATAGCAGGTTGGGCTTTGGTTTTTTTTTTTTACAGTTTCTTAATTTAAAGGTATTAGTCAAACTTAATTTGTTGGGGATTTTTTGCAGACACATTAAGAACTTTACTGCCTTTTTGAAAAGTGCAACTGCAATAAAAGAAGATGCTGCACAAAAAGATCTTACTGCCTTGTCTAATTCTCATTTATATGATATTCGAATCTACTTTGACAGAAAAAAAACAACAGGTAACTCTATGTTCATATATATTTGAACACTCAGACTTAAGGTTTCCCTTAAGAAGAAGTTGCATATGTTGCAGCTGAGTTTGCTCGCTTTGGTACTGAAAGGCAAAGAAGCAAAGCAGAAGTAAAATAACATGTACAGATTCAGTTCATATTTGAAGTGCTTTGGCGGTACAGTGACTTTCAAAAGAGCATATTTTTCTGCCTTTGTAATTGCTACAAATATATTAAAAATACTCTCTTGAAAGGTAAAAATGTATCTTGTAATTCCACACTTTTAAAAGTCCGCAGTTGTCACAACACCCAATATTACTCTGCAACAGTGTTCAGCTTGTCTGGCTGGGTCATTTTGTACCTTTACACATAAAAATTTTTCCCTGTTTCTCCTTGTTCAGTCAGTCTGTTTTCTCTAAACACACTCACCTTTTGCACACAATACTGTGCTCAAAAACTCCCCTTTGACATAGGAAAAAAAGAAAAAAGCAACTAAAAGGGCAGAGGATATTATCAGAGGAACAGTAATCACAGACATTTAAATTAGATTTTGACTCACTATAGCTAGTTTAGCTACTCTGCATGAAAAAACTGTGCAAGGACTTTTTAGATAAACTATACAAAATACTACACAAAAACATCTGAGTTGCTTAAATTCACTTCACTTCTATCATAATCTTTCATGCCTTAAACCAGAATAAAACACTCTTATACTTCACCAAAGAGAAATAAGGATGTCTTAACATAAGTCTGAATACACACAGAAAAGACTATTCTCAGAAATAAATGTGCTAGTTCTACCATGTATTTATGAGTTCTTCATTATTGTCATTAAATACTGAAAAAAAGGTCAGTGAACTGGCACCAAGTTCTTTCTGGAAACTGGTCCTTGCACCAGCAAGCTGCGCAAAATTCTGCTGTTAATTTGAGGATTCCTACAAATTTTAATGCAAAATTAAGAGGCAAAACGTACACACTAACCCTGCAGTTACTGCACAAGCTAGAGGAATTACTGCTACATCACCAAAGGGGATGTAAGAGCTAGTCCCTGGAATCTTCAAAGAGCCTTTCTTCTATTTTCCAGAATTTAGACTCACTCTTAAATTACCTTTTTTCCTATCTGGTTCAAGAGACAGTTTGCATCATAAAGGCCAGCCTGTCTAGTTGAATTCACAGCCAGAAAAGCAGACATCGGCCAAAGAAGTCAAGACCTTCATTATATATCATAATGTCTTCTTGTGTTTGCACTGTTACTCTGTGTATTACTTCTTTTCCAGATGGTTAAGTGCCTCACAGTAGGGACCTCAGCTCTTTGTGTTTGTAAAGCAGTGCTTACCCTTACAGTGTTCCATAAATTATTTCTCCCAAATACTAACACTATTAGCTACTTTACCAAGCCTTGCTTTTCTTCTGCGGTTGAAAGGTACCCAGACATAACTGCGAATCTGGGCACAGCTTGGATGAGTGAACATCTTTATCAAAATACTATCATTTTTTGGTACACAAAATATGAATGTGTACATATGTAAATACACACTTAACATACAAAAGCTTTGTATGTATACATATAAACACACATACATATATATATATATATATCTGCACATATATATATATACACACATACAGACAAATACTGAGATTGCACAGAAGCTTCAGTCACTTAATTTCTGCCCCTAATTTAGTTTCTGCTAAACAAAGCACAGAACCAA
>VWZS01000849.1:30287-68026 GCA_013397075.1 Rhabdornis inornatus
CGGCACACGTGCTCGCCACGTCCCGCTGCCCCGCGGCACCGGCTCCTCCATGGCGCCGCCGCTGCCCGCCCCGCTCGGGCCCTGCTGCCCCAGCCGCCCTACCTGGTAGACCGCGGAACCCGCGTCGGGGCGCGACCCCACGGCTGCCACCGCCTCGCCGTGGTACCCGCGAGCGAGCAGCGGGCGCAGCAGCCCCAGGCAGCGGCGCGGGAGCCGCGGGGGGGTCAGCAGCATGGCCGGGCTGCGCTAGGCCAGGCCGGGCCGAGCCGAGCCGAGCAACCCAAGCCGAGTCGCTGAGCCCAGGCGACCGTCCCAGGCCGCCGCCGCCACTCCCCCCGGCGCAGCCAATGGGCACGGCGGGGCCGGGCCCGGCCGCGGAGGCCTCGCCCGGTCCCCTGGACAAGCTAATGCTGTCGCACGCTCTTGGGAAGAGCTGTGTTGGGACGCTCCACTTTTCACGCAAGACTATATACTTGTACAGCCTACGAAAGCCCTTGCCCTTCTTAGAAACTTTCCATACCGTAATAGTAACAGATCTTTTTAAAACCCAAACTATCTTTGGTCGAGGTTCTCCCTTGCGTGAAAACTGCTATTCTTCAGCATTCCAGTTTTACTTTGTTTAAGTCAAGGCCCTTGTCTTTAAAGAGAGGTAACACCGAGGACTCTGATACCAAGTAAATTAAGCTCTGTTCTAAAACAAAGCCAGGGAACAACGACAACGCCCCTGGTAAACCACACTCAGCCTGTTACCAGCAGGCCTGTGTGCACTCCAGTGGTGCAGCCCAAACTTCAGCCTTTCCTTTAGTTCACACTTGTCAGCTTCCTGTACTTACAAGTATTTAAAAGCAGCAACTGATACTTTAGGAAACACAGGTAAAAGAAAATAATTTATTCACATGATTTACATACAGAATAGGACTACTTCCTTCCTTTGACACAGAAAGCTTATATGTGATGATACAGGGTGTCAGACAACTCTAAGCAAAGCAGTTTTATGCCACATCTTCGTAAAAATGCGACTTAAATGTAATTGAGATTTCAATGGCATTTTCTTACATCCTTCATCACTATAAAACTTCCATACACAAAACAGAACACAAAGTTGTCTTTATTCCTATTCAAATTAAATTTGTTCTTAAAAAAAATCCTCTAACAAAGTGCATGTAATTTGCTGCAAGGAAGAAGAAAGCATAGCCCCAATTAACAATGCAGATAAGGCACCATAAATCTTAGTAATGAAGTAGTTGATTTTTTCCCCCTTGTAACATGAATGCAAGCTAAAATGTGTGCAACTAAATGTAGAATGATTATCCCCTCAGAAGGTACTCACAGCAATTATTTCATATCCACTCCCCAACAATCTATTTTTAGGTTCTATGACTGCAAGTGATATAAACATGCCACACGTATCAGGAAGTTAACACTTGCATATGTAATATCTACAAGATATACAATACATAGAGTTACCTGTATACATTAATCTCTTTCATAATGTTTACAGTAAAACAATATTTAGATAAACATTTCAAGTTAAACGGATTAGGCAAAGCACAAGATACCATCTGAACAGAAAATGTTGTTGGTGTTTTAGAGGGATTTTTGGGGGGTGAGGTGGGTTGATCAGATGATTTCAAGTAAGTTACTCTACACTGGGACCACAAGTCCCTTTTCCATCACCTCACGGAATACTGCTGCTAGTGACATTTCATTGGCAGAGACCAGCTAACATACCAATCTGCAGTAACAGTAGCTTTTTTCTGTATTTCTCCTCTCTGACAAAATTTTAAAGGTTCCTTCAGAAGCCTTGCTAATAACTTCTGAAAAGAAAAACATTCTCAAACTTCATCAACTATTTCAAAATTAACTACATATTTATATTATTTACCTGCCAGTAAGGGATTACCCAGTCCAAACCCAATGATAGGTTTCTTACGAGCATTAACAATACCATTTAAACATCAGTTTCACCTCATCAGTTTCACAGTCCATAATAAATCATTTTGCAAACATACCTGCAACTATTAAGTAATGGGAAAAATTTTAAGACTACTCAAGCTTGTGCAAGCAGAAGTCTCCGAATAAATATTGAATCTTTCAGTGACCACCTGACTTTAAGAGTGCATAAGCCTAAATACCTCATCAAGACAAATTTCTTGATGAGGTAAGTAAAAACTTAGACTAAAGTCTAAAACTACACCAGAATTTTATAGCAAGTTACAGTACAAGTAGACACACAACATGAGAAAACCCTTTTAATTCAACTGCTTCAAAGCAGCAAATCTTCAAAAGTGACATTGTTTAATCATGTTCAAATCCAGTCTCTTCGTGCTACTTAGCACAAGGGAAACTGAGGAAGTCAGCAAATATACAAACATCTACATGTAAAAACAAGAAAAAGAAATTGTATCTATAACTTTGTTTTCCAATTCAGAAGAAAATTAACATTTATACTAGGAAACATCAATCTCTTCCTCCAAGTGATAAAAAAGGTTGCAAATATTAACCTTGTGTTATCATCTTTTAATAAGTTGCGTTCTTAAGTTTTGAACACATTTTTAACCAATCTTATTGGGCTTTTCAGGTTAGGATCTTTAAAATTACGTGGTTAAAAAACTCTTACAAAAATACGTAACTTGGAGATTCTAATAAAAATACCTGCAGTGCTTGACATATGTACGTTTGTATTTACTATACCACCCCCAGTATTCTTCAGATATTACATTATCCCCAAAAAGTTCATTCCTCCTTCTAACATAACATACTTCACAAAAAGAAGTAAAGAACTTGAATAGTCAGTACCAAAAAACTTTAGCATTAAAATGGAAAAGGATACTTGTTGCAAGATTAAACATTATTTCATTGCACTTTTCTGTAGGATAGTCATGCAATCACTATCAATGTCTAAACAAGTGAAACAATAAGCCAGCAGTCGGTAGTCTGGACCAATGACATCACTGTAGTGGTTTAGACTATGTCAGCATTTTGAAAGTGCCCGGGTTGCTTCAGAAAAAATCCATTTCATCTTCACAGCATTAATTAACAAAATGCCCAAGGGTGCCTTTATAATATTTGTATAATCATGTGTTGTGTTCATGCTGGATNCAAATACTGAGATTGCACAGAAGCTTCAGTCACTTAATTTCTGCCCCTAATTTAGTTTCTGCTAAACAAAGCACAGAACCAAACACATTACCAATGGATCTATGTCAGTAAGAATACATGTTGTTGCATCACACATTGCCTTATATTTTATGTGAAAAAATATGAAAACAAACACATGCCCTCCTATCAGCCTTGATCCATACCTAAAGCCATGTTTTTCTTAACCTAACTGTAAACACGATTTTTTAACAGGATGACGTTAATAATGCCCAATTAAAAATAAATCTATTAATACTAGATGGAAGTACTGCTCTCTCTTCGTAAAGACAACTGGAATCACACCTAGCTCTCCTCAAAATACGGTGTTTTTGGAGGCAAGCCCATGACTCTGTACAGCTATTCCACCTGTTTTCAACTCGGGAATCAATTTGCAAACACAAGGAAACATCCAACTTTGGAATCATCAGGCTCCATCTTCCACTGTCTCGACAGACCTCGCCTCCGCCCCATTAGCACTGCATCGATCAGCCTGAAACGCAGCAAGAGCTGGCATCCTGATTCCAAGGTGCAACGACATCCGTGACGAGACGACTGCACCGCCGCACGCAGTGTTCACACGCTATCTGCAGGCTCAGCCCGCAGAGATGGACAGGCCTGGGCGCTCGGGCAGCGGGGCCGGGGCGCGGCGCTGCCCCGCAGGGCGGCANAGGGACCCCTTTGAAAGCTTCCACCCAAGTTTGCCCTAAACGAGGACAATACATTCTTGGTGCCCAACGTGGGGCTTGACAAAGTGGAAAAATCCTGCACTGATTGTATTTTGGTTGTCCTTACTCTGTATTGGGATAAAGCAGTCAGTAGGCATGTTGCTTGAATTCATAATGTCTCTCTAGGTGGAGCCCTTCATGTGTCTCTGGTCCCTAGGCTTTTCTGAGGTTTTAATACCTTTCTGGTCCCTAGGCTTATTTTCTTATGCAGAGATAGCTCCAGCAGTGTCCCTAACACATAGCTTTTACAGTAGAGGGGCACGGATTCAGGTTGCTACTGTGCTGGGCTCAGTGATAATGGTTTATAGGCAGTTTACAAAGGTACTGGAGTTTGTTCAAGATAGGAATGGTTTATGGTTTCTTCATCCTACCCTGCGGCCCAGTTCCAGTAGCATGTTTTGGGAGGAGGAGCAGGGGATGAGGCTTTTCAGCCTGTCTTTTCCTTCTTCTCCTTTGAATCTGCTACATCACTTTTTAAGAATGTTCAGTTTCCCTTGAATGTTAAAGAGACCACTTTCCTGGTATTTTATCTGGTACTGTTATAACTGGCTGGCAGTAAACGTGGCATAATGAATATCAGAACAAATTGTAACTTTTAAAATACTCTTTTCTTGTTGCAGTATATTCTGTGATCCTAGGTTTTTATAAAACCCATTTGCTATTCTGAATCATCCACTTCCATAAAGATGTCACTGAAAAAGTACTCAGAGATTTTGGTTGGCTCTCCTTCCTTCTCTTGATCTTTACCAAAGAGAGGTGGCTTCTCAGATGAGTTGTTACTTGGAACCTGATAAAACAAGAAAAGGTTGCTCTTAACAGTCTTCATCCATATGTATGTGTGAATATATTTACATATATATGCGCATTTTGTAGGGGTATTTTATTTATGTAGGAAGTTTTGACCAAAGGAAAACAAAAAATCAGAGTTTACTGAAAATGAGAAATAAATAGATATCCTTCCAGAGAAAAATCAACTTACTTAGTTCCCTTACAGGTTTCCTATGCAAGCACAAGTCAGAATTTGTCAACTGGAGCAGATACCTCCCAAAATATGAATGCTACACACTCATCTACCCACTCCTGAAACTAATTCTCTGCTCTTCGCACTGCAGAAATGCATGGGTGCTCAAAAGTAAACTCATACCGTAACTGCAGCATCAGCAGCTATAGGCTCATGTTCCACAGATGATGATGTAGAGGGAAACAAACAAGATTCCCTATCATCCTTAGTGGATGGAGTGGGTTTCTTTAGACTTCGTTTTGGAGTCACAATTCGAGGCTTTTGGATCTTTCCTCTATTCCCTTTGTTGTCTTCTGCAGATTCAGAATTACTTTTTTTGCAAATTAAAGATAAAAACCCCAATGGTTTTCGTCCACCCCTGTTCAAAACAAATATAGTCAAGATGTCATAGGATTGCTCCATAAAAGGAAGATGTAAATAGCATTGCAAGAGTCCAACTCATTACACAGGAAACAAACACACACCTACAGGACATATGAAAATTCTAAGGAAAAAAAACAAAGTCATTCCGAGAAAGGCCTTCGTATTACTGAATGTTCTGGTACAAGAGGTTTTTTGAACAGTCACAGAGATTCTTGACAATTTTTAACCCTAGGAATAGGAACCTATTATTTGCCGCTAATCCACAGCTTGTAACAAGCTACCAGACTTTCAGAGTGGTTCCAGGAAGGATGGAGACACACTCCTGAAGAACAAACTGAAAATTCTGAACATCCTTCATGTAATCAATGGAAAACCTGATCCCTAAGGATGGGGCTACAGCAGACTACCTAAGTTTTAGCCTTATAGCAGCAAACTCAGACCAGTGAGCTTATGGAAGGCATAGCAATGAGGAGGTACACAAAGCATTAACTTTTCATGTTGCTAAGAGTTTACAAATTAGAAAGTAAACTTAAGGCAAGGATTCTGATGTTAATGCATCATTATCCAATTACTGTGGATGTACCAAGTATAAATAGCCAGTACTGGTACTCACACAAGCGTAATGAAAAAGTAAATGACAGATTAGAAGAGGCCAGTGGAGCATTACAATCAAAATAATTGAGACAGGAGCAACAGAGAGCAGGAACTCAAAACATTTAAACAAACAGTACAGAAAGGTATATTTAACAAATCAAGTCAACAGACAGGTAAGAGGAATATCCTCTGAGCTGCCAAGACTGAAACTCCTTTGTGGAAATGACTGAAGTTAGCCCAAATAATTCAGCGTGCTCAGTACTGTATTTGTTACTGTAAGTAACAAATCTTACTGGCAGGACAAACACCAAAATAAGTGGATGGATATATCTCACCACATGAGACTTACCTATGGAAAACAACAAATTATCCTAAGTTCTTATCACAGCCAATGGATGTCTGCCTGATAAGAGGCATCTATCATGTCTAAATAGACACACGTTAGTAGTGCCCTCCAATTGATCTACTCCTTTTAAATGAGTAAAATAATGCAAATGTCAAAGCGGACAGTTTGATCCTTTCTGATTTGCAGATGAGTATAGATACTGTTAACTCTTAGCCATACAGGTTATAAACAATGGTACTGAAAAGATAGAAACAACACAGAAACACAATCTTTTTTTACAGAAAAAGCTGAGAAAACATTATTGCAATTATTGAATACCTGAGTAATGGAGTTTTTGAAGATGATGCTGGGCTTCCAGTATGTTCCAGCTGTGCAGATTCATGCACATTCTCCTGCTTTCCTTGTCCGCTTATTTCTGCTTTTCTGTTAGAGGTTAATCTAGACATAACCTCCTCTTCCTTTTTGGATGCTGGATTCTCAAGTGGCGCTTTCCCGAAGCTCTCCGAAGTCTCAAGCTGGCTTCTATCAGCCAGCTGTGAGATAGACTCAGACACCAATACAGAAGTAAGTACTTTTTCCTTTGCTGAAGACTGTATTTTTTGAAAAGGATTCCCTGTAAAAGGAGCTGAGAGTCAAAGACTTCAGTGGTAACATAAGAGCCCAAAAAATAAATTGTATTAAAATGGCTTGCACCATTGCGACAGAAGGGCTGAATTTTTGTTTAGCTTTATTTGTCCATTTATTTTTATAAGTCACTACTACAAGTTAAAAGTTCACTGTCTACTTTTAAAGCTTTACTTTAAGATCATACAGATGTTATGGGGAAAAGCTGGTGGAAGTGTGGTTTTAAAATTTTCAGCACGCTCTTCCCCCTCTCATCCTTTACAGCACACGACCACAGAACTTTGTCTAGTCTCCTAGCTGTTTAAGCTTCTACAACTTCCCTTAGAAGTCTTTTTCTGGGCCAAAATTACAATCCACCAAGCCCTTCACAGGCTCAGATCAATGAAGACTGCATTGTCAGCAATTCTGCTTTTTTTCTCTGTTTCTTCAGAGGCAGATTAAGCTCCTTAACAACTACATACTTTTTTAGTAAAAATGCAAAACAAAATAAAACCAAACTATTTTGGCAGAGTGCGGTTAAAATGCCAGTTAATACTTTCAATTATTAGTGCTCTTTAACAGGTGGAAATATTTGCTTAACAGAAGATAATGTGTTTAGTCAAAAAACCCTCTCATATTTACCAATAAACTAGGTACAGCAATGCTTTTAGAATCATTATTAAATTAATAACATTTATGTAATTCAGCACACCTAGTTTATAGCAGAAAGCATGGAATGGTGGTATTAGTATAGTTCCAGGAAAATTTGTTTCTACTTTTGTATTAGATGGCCTCAGACAGAACTATTTAGCATGACAACTAGTATTAAGTTATGATGTGTTTACATCCATTATACTTTCGTTTACAAGTTTAAGTGTACCTACCAGAAGTTACCACTGGCACATCTGTGGATTTAATTGAATAACCCTGTATTTAAAAAAGAAAATAAAAGTTTTTTTCATTGCTCTCAATACAGAAGAGACAATGAAGTTGATAAACTCATATCATACATACACAGTTCTAAGAGCAGGACTGATACAAAAGACAGTGCAGCATCATTCATCATTTAACTCATTTCCTGAGCAGGCTTTTCAATGTGTTCTTATGATAAATTACTCAAGACAAGGATATTGAGATAAGAGATCAAAGAAGGAAGAAGATTGTTATCCATCCCGTCCTAGAAAAGCTCTCTGAATTATGTGGGGAATTACCACCATTCCTACACCAAGGTACACTACACAATCTTAGCCCACTTACAAAAATCAATGGTAGTTGCTGCCACAAGCTTGGTCATATTGTAAAAAAGCACAGAAGGAAGCTGGAAAGAGGGTGGCTTGTTTTCACTAGCAGCTTGCTCTTTTAAACTAGTACCTGCTATGTTAAGAATCAATAGGAACCTATCTATCTAACAGCTTCTTCATGTAACAGACACAGTGCAGATTCAAAACATCGTTCAGTGAACCTAGACATCCTGCCTGTCATCCAATATACCTCCAGAGTTTTCTCTCCTGAAATGCCATTGTCATAAGAGCAATGCAGAATGAACCAAGTAAGACATATTACCAGTCTGTCTACTAGGAAGTCTAATTAAAAAAATCTGAGAGCCTTTGGATTCTCAAAAAACCCTAATAATAAATAAACGAACACCAAAAACCTGTCAGAGATTTAAAAAGTAAAAGCAACCTACGGGTATTGATTTTCCTTTTAAGTTGTTCAGGCAGTACATATTTAAGCAAGTGACACCATTAAAAAATAAACATAATTAAAATGCTCTATTATGCATCTACCCCATGCATGAAAACTCATAAATTACGATCTCACCTTGTAGGTGGTTTCCAGGTTATCTTCTTCCAGTGCAACAGTAGATAGGGTTTTCTTGGAAGGAGGAAAATCATTCTCTTCAAGCTCAGCAGCCAACCGTTTTTGAGCCATCTGCAACTTTGGAACAGAGTCTACTGCACTCCCTAGTTGCTTGGTTTCCATACTGCTGTTTAAAGGTGCAGCAACTTCACCAGCTGCAGTTGTAAAGGATCCAATACTGTTAGTATATATATAGAGAGAGTCATTATTTGTGACAGTACAAGAAGCCAAAATTTACTTTGTATAAGGTTTGTGTATGGAAATTACATATGAATCTATGCTGATACTCTTCCTTGCTCAATGTCAATATTAACTTCAAGTGTACCATTTACTACCAAGAAACAATTTGTTGTGCTATCTGGAGTTAGTTTTTCTAGTCATATTGAATCCAGTTTAGCTGTTCTATTTGAACTCCACTTGGTCTTTTCATATGATGCAAAAATATGGCAACTTATTAACTGCCCTAAAAACGCTAAAATACAGTATTATTTATCTGCACAGTTGAACCCCCACATGCTCTATGATATCAAAGACATATAGATATATATAAGACATACAGAGAAGCAGCAGAGACTAGGAAAATATAGTAAAGCAGTACAGGAACAGCAAGACAGAACACGTACTCTATCTCTGCCTGTCAGCAATTCTGTTTATCATCAGCAGCTCCACAGGAGTTAGAATTCTTACGCTGCGTAGCCAACATTCACTCAAAGACATATCCTTTCAAAAAAGGAATGATACTACCATCTGGTATCACAGGGCAAGATTCTGCACAATCATGTGGAATTGCATCGTATCTCTAGTTATGATCTGAGGACTTACATTTGTATAGTATTAGGGTTTGTGGGTGTTTTACTACTTTGCAACAATTCGATTTTTCAAAATGTCTTTTTCCTTTGATTTTTTTTCTCCCAAACTGACTAAGAGATTTAGTTCAACTGTAATGTTGTCATAAAAATTTGTCACACTACATTCAGAGGTACTCTTTGTAAAAGAAATTCAAGCCCTTTTGGACTGCAGTAGACAAACCAGCTATTATTCTTTGGAGTAATTAATTAGTGTGTGTTTTCATCTTGTCTGCCTTTTGAACAGAGAAAACTCAAGAGAATAATATAAGAATTTACATCTATTGTTTATCCTGTTTTCCAGAAGACCATCCACATGAAAAATCTGGAAGAGCAATTAATAAACCACTACTCTACAAAGCTGTTAAAGTACTGTAAAAATGCAAACATGCTTAGATTTTCTCACTTCAATTTCTTTGCATTGCAAATATCCATAAGGCAAAATAAGTCTCAAGCTGGACAAATGACTTCTACTAAAAAGGAAGAGCTACTCTTAAGGGTAAATCAGAATTAAGGTGACACCAAAATCCCAGCTAACTAAAACACTAAATTTAAAACACCTACAGAATCTTCCTCAAATCAGGTTAGAGCCCTTTTTACTTTCTCAATTCTCTAACCAGTTCGTCAAAATTACTTCCTCTTGCATTTCTTCTCTTGAAAAGTTCTCATCTGTACTGCACACTCAGAGAACAATCAAGGCACACAAAAAGTGTTTCACTTTGGTAAAAAATAAAGCATTTACCTCTCCACTTCAGTCACAGCTGTTTCACTTGCATTTATTGGGCTGATAAGTATTGGGGCTGGTAGTACTGGTTCAGAAGTTTGTTCCACCATAGCAGATGCATCAAACTCTTTTGAGTCAGCAGGGATTTCCACCAATGTTAAAATGAATGTCTGTTCTTCCTCTGGACTTCTATGATCATCATTCTCTACTATAATTTTTTCAGGGAAATAAATAAGAAAAGCTATTAATCAAACATGAAATTATGCTGTTCTCTTCATGTCCTCCCTACATGAAGTACTGAAATTTTAGGCTCATTTCTCCATCAAAAAGGCACTGGGCATATTCTTGAGACAATAAGCTTCCTGTCTTCTCAGATGAGATACACATTATCATCTCCTGGTTCTTATTCACTGCACAGGAATCCTGATTACCATTCACAATGAGGAATATTAAAAATGCCTAGTAATGATGAAGATTTTAAATGGGTGTTTTAGTATTAAAGAGCAATTTGTAGTTTAATTAAACTTATGTCATGGTGGTCAAATGGCCCTCTGTCTTTAATTGCAACTCAGGTATTAAGAGAAAATTTCTTTAAATGACAGATGTCTGCTGTTTTGAAGGTAAGCACAAGATTTCCCCCCTCACTGTGGATTGGCAGAACAGGATCTGAAAAGCATAGTCTTGAATTTCAAAGATGAAAAATATAGATAATTTAATCAACAAACAGACATTAACAGATAACTGCCAGCTGCCATCTGTTAGAATTGAAGGAACAAACATTTATAAAGCTTTCAAAAGATGGAAAAAACGGTACTCCATTATTTAAGACAGCTCCTGATGTAAAGCTGTTATTCCAACCTCAACTTGCTTGGATTCTTCATCTAATTCAACATGATTTAAGATGCCTCATCTCAAGATTCTTGCAAAAACAGAGCATAGCAACAGACATCTAAGAAGTAGTATTAGCCTGATCTTTTACATAAGCTCATGAGTTACAGCCTTGGACTGCAGTTTCCATGTAAAGTGAGTATTCTGGGCTTCCACCACTGTGATCATCCCATATATTAGACAAGGAGTGGTTCCAAACCAACCACTTCAATTTGTTCTAGGGAAGAGCTGACATCACCTTTGTAACTTTCATCACACCTAATCAGTTAGGCATTAATCTGTTGACTCAGTACAGCTAAAGAAGGAAGTTTGATTGTCTTACGCTTCTCTTTCCCTCCTGCTCCACACTTGCACAGTACAGCCCTCCCACACACACAACTCTGAGAACAGCATTCACTTGATAACTTCATGAGCAACTATAGCTCACTAAGCCAGTGGAAAACTACAGTTTCTCTCCCTCTGTCATGTTCAGTTTTTGATGGGTGAGTCAGAAGTGCATAAAGGGCTCTAAAAACTGCTATACCTACCACAAGGTAAGCAGCACGAGCTCACAACAGGGCAAAGAGAACAAATTTCACTTCCTCTGATATTTAAACTTAATGAAGGGCTATTCAAATAGTTCCCAAGTCTAGTTTCTTTTAACAAAATGTAAAGACAAGAGGTTAGGGAGGGGACTGTCACTATGCTGTGGATCATTATTTGTATTAATGGAATAGATTGATTAATCATGTCATTTCATTATAATGAGAATTTTTGTTTTTTTTAAATTAAAACTTTAGGTTTTTAATTCATCTTTTAGTAACTGCAAATACACAAATGTGAGCTTTTGCTAGCTTTGAATATTAACACATTATACCTGAAGTTTCTTCTGTGCTGCTTACGCAGTGTTGTTGAGCATCCTGAGTACAAGCTTCATTCTAGAAACAACACAGTTGAAATAAAACAACTTAATAAATCTGGGAAATTACTCTAGGAAACAGGAAGAAACAAAGCATGTCAAATGCTGATGAGCTAAAAAATCCAATCACATAATCATTATTTCATTTGTCAGTTTTCACATCTAGCTGTTCTAGGCTGAAGAGTATTAGCCTAAAAAGGACAAGAAACACCGGGGAAATACAAAATTTATGTGCAGCTTGTTGTCTGTATTGATGGTTTGTCAAAATAAATTCATACTTTCTACAGCACAACTCTGCCAGAGATGACTCACAGGATAAATTGTTCAGTGGCACTAAGAAAGCAGATTCCTACAACCCTTAACAAACCACTGAGTGCCAAAGGAAAACTCCAAGCTCTACAGCTCATCTGTCCCTTCCCTTCTATGGCTTGTCCCTTTGCTAAAATCAGGAATAATCTACTGCAAGCTGCATTTTCTCATACTCTCTGCCAGGCCTGTAAGAGCAGCATCATTCTTGCACATTGTCCTAATATGAAATCAGCTTTGACACAGCAACCTGCTGCATTTGGAAAACAAGCTTCTACGCATCAACTGTTCCACTGTAACTACGTGCTCACTGATCTCACACAACACTAGAAACCCTGAGGGAACTGAGAATGAATCTTTCTCTCGTGAAGAAATAGTTAACTCTCATTTATACTAGAACACGGACACACAAACCACTGCAAAGAAATGGATGTGCAAGACATATTGTTTGCCCATGACAGCATACATAATGATGATATAAATTATATAGATATATGTAAAAATAGGCAAAATTTGTGTATGACATATAATAATAAGGATGTAAAGCTCTTATTTTTTTTAAATAAATGAGAAAGAGAATAACAAAGGATGCAGTTTCTTTCAAAAAAAGCAAATGAAAGTGACAATGAACATGGTCCATCCAAGCAGTAACATTTTTACTTCATTTTAATGTAAACAAATGTAACAGTAAGAGGTCACTCTGAATGGATACACGAATCCTAGGTAACTTTTTCCATCAAGACTTCTTAAAAATTCCTCACAATTTTGCTAATGCATATCACTTATTACTAATAAGTAGTACATTACTCTGTTCTAAACAGAGTTTGCAAATATTAAGATTGTCTGAAAGATTGTTAGGATACGTCCCTGTGAAAAAGCAAGTTTCATTTACCAGCTGAAGTACCAGGTCTTTAGAACTACTGAGTACATTTGCACTGAAAACCTCTTTCTTTACAGAATTTCAAAATCTGGGCACTTCTGCACTGTTATTAAGTTTTTGCTCTTTACCTGAGTAAAGTTGACTGTACATCTATGGTGCTCAAAAGAACAAGGATTTTGCTCAGACAGTTCCTCCACAGAACTTGGATTTGGACAATCTTCTAGTCTAAGGTGTGATTTTTCAGGTTTGGGTGATGCAGTTAGATGTCTTAAATCTCCTGAATTTCCACAAGCATCTCTTATCTGCTTTTCTGTTCTGCAAGGTATATATCTAGTTAATTTGAAATCAAACGAAGATATAGTGCGCAAACGCTGAATTCAGTCTTACAATGTATTTAATTTGAATCCTATGGAATTACAGGGAAATAAAACACCTCTTTAAAAACTACATCGTTGTACTAAACAGAATGCATAATCTTTGAACAAATCTATATTAAGAATTTCAGGGCAAGGCCTCTCTAACTCGATTAATGGAGACATTCCTACTGAAAGTACAACCAAGCAGGAAGCCTTAATAAGCTCATTAACATTTCTAAATGAATCAACTCTAACATTTCCTTGCAGCTTCATGGAAGACAGTTAAGCAGCAAGGTAAGTTCTGAAATACTAAACAAAAATTAATGTTTTATGTCCAAAAGCTGTAGCGCAACATGCAAGGGAGAAAAACCTGAAGTCTAAACTGTACACTATCTGTATAAACACACACAGTGTGAGCACACTGTTTCCATTACAGTTGCATACTACACCTGAACTTCAGCTGCATATTTTAAAAGACAGTAGGAATAAAGTCAGTATTAAATGATGAGTCTTCCTACCTCTCAGTTTCATCTACTTGTTTGGTAAGTTCCATACTTCCAGCTGCAAAGTCACGAAGAACTGAAGAGTCATCTGCAGCTGGTTTGATTGGTTCTGGTTCCACCCTCTGCATCTCTGCATTACCCCTCAGAGTTGTAGGATCTAAGTCTCATAAGAATAAAAAGTTAAATAATTTATTTTCAGTCTGCGGGTGTATATACATATCTATATTACTTTTTACATATAATCTTGTATGTATTAAAGTTTTGTAGTATGTTTATACAGATACATTAGCATATACATGAATGTGCACATCTATACTTGTGTGTCTTATATAAATAAGGCACATACACATATCTCATCTTGCCTTTCCTATGGTATGAAGACAATTAAGAGTTTGAAGACCACCTTTTCTGCAATTGCTTTAAGAATAGAGAGCCAGTTCCTTCTAAATCCTCTTCTACTTTTAATGGAAGGAAAAGACAGTAATAATAGAAAAAAGTATACTGTATTAGACTGTATTTCTGTAATTGGCAGTCCAGTAATTTAAGTGCTTTCCAGATAATTTAATACCTGCAGGAAAAAACTGCTATTAAAATTTCATTTAATTTTATAGTGAAAGGTATACTTGTATATGAAACTGTATCACAAACGGGTACCCTATGTTACAGTGGCGATGTATCATCTGTGAACATGAACAGAAAGTGAGGATTTTCAGCTTTGTTTCATTTCACTAATAGATGTGAATCTACTGAATAACCATTTTCACAGCCCTAAGACAAGAAACAGGCTTACCAGTTTGAATTTGCTCTAGTTGTTCCACAAGTATATTTGTGTTAAGTATCTCCTGCATTATGTCTTCATTGGACCTCAATATTCCAGAGGTTGGCTCAGGCTCCAAGTGTCTGTCTCCTGTCAGTCTCATACTATTCACCGCAGACAAGGAGCTACCACTGCAAGTAAAAGGAAAAACGTCATAAATAGAATCCTTGATTTTTGACAGTTAGTGAAGAGAAGATATAAGAAATATGGGGTAGATCAGACAATGAGACCTGAAATGCAGGCTGCAACTGGCAATGAAGACAGAGAACTAACCAGCAGGATAAAAAAATGAAAATAACCTGCGAATTGAAACAGACAGGTATGCTGCAAACTAGTACGTTTCTAATATAAAGGAATTTTAGAAAAAGAAAGAAAAATTGCAATGTTTAAGTGACAGGAGAAGATCAGAAATCTAATACATATCACATGGCCGTAAGTTCTGGTTTAATAATATAATAAAACTGGATGCAAAATAAATTATCTTGGATTAAGATTTTTCGAAGCATATAATCTCATCGTTTGTTCAAGCAATCAACTGTGAAATAATCTTTCAAATTATACACGATCATCAGCAGATGTTTCTCTGGAAAAGTGTCCCATTAAGCTGTTTTCTAATTCATAAATGCAAAATTATAAAAGATCAATCGCTAAAAACCATAATGATGGAAGATCAACTGGTTTCTTGCCATCCCTTTGCTCTAGATCTTTGATCTACACCCCCACAGCAGCAGTGACACTTAAGCAGTTTGCCTTGGTCTGATGAGCTGTAGAGAACTTTCCAAAAAAGAGCTTGATAATTAACAGTGATCCAGTACATCATTAGTTTGCATGTTTTTTCTTCCCTCCCTTCCCCAGGTAAACTTAATTTAAGCAGAGAAAAACTAGCTGTAGATACCCAAAATTACATACAAACACTTCACGAAAGTAGTAAGAAAGAGACAAGAGGAGTTTTTGCAGATTACCATATTGAATTACATAAACTGAGAAACCTTTACTTAAGCAAGACTGTTTGCAAATCAATAAAAATGCCAGAAATAACACAGCAAAAGCAAGCAGTGCCAGACGATCTCTCTCACTGAAGAAAATGAAGTAGTAATTTAACCTGGTATCAGTAGCATCCATCTCTGAATATTGTTCAACACCTATTCTTGTGCCAGTGATTTGATGCTCTACATTGATGTTGTTTCCATCCTCAGAAAACAGCAATTCCTTGATAGAGGTATCTGAAGCAAGCAAATACTGACTAGAAGTTCTATTTTCTTTGGCGTAGGTATGAATTACAAGGCTATCAGCCATGTCCAACTCATCTTGAGCAGGTGACATATGTGTCTGTTCTGGTTATAACAATAAAAAGAATGGGAAAACTTCATTTAAAACACTCAGGTTTGGCATGCATATAAAGCTATAGAACTTCAAGCCTCATTTAACAATGTTTGTATTCTCTAAAAAGACATAGATTCAAATCCCAGATAAATACAGTCCTAAGAGAACACTTTTTGTGGTAAGAACACAACAACTTATATTTAGCAAAATGCAATAATAAATGCTACACAAAATCTATAAAAAACACAGGTAATTTCAAGTTGCAGCTAGTTAGGATGAAAAGGCTATGCTTCACAATAAAAGTCTGAAAAGATCCCTGAAAGTTACAGTCATTTAAGCTTGATCCCTTTCTTCTGTCCAGTTTATGTGTCCAGATCAATTAAAACTTCTGCTTCCTAAAACAGGTCACAGAAACAACTTTCTAGCAGTTATACAGTTGGCAGTATTCAGTAGGGTGCCTGCCTCTTTCCCGCCAACCTGCACTGCCTGGACTCACTATGTGTTACAATTCAACAGGACTAAAAGCATAAAAGATTCTTGACCTCCTGCTATGCAGCAGTATGTGGAAGAGCTTTGCAGCCACTGCTCCATCTATCCTTAGGTGGGCCCACAAAGCACAAGAGCAAGGCTTTGTGCCATAAATCATATCATACCTTCAGTGCTTGTTTTTAACTGGAAATTTGGATCACCCATTGCAAGTAAAGTCATAGCAGCTTCAGTGCTTCCATCGTTAATTCCTGTGAAGTTGTTCACACACATCAAAAATCACAAGCACATTAATCAGAAATCCACTTACCCATACCCAAAAAGTATTTGACACTATCACCAATACAGTGAAGTATATATTTTTTAAATTGACCTTATTTATGGATCAAAATGCTTGCAGACAAGCAGCCATTCCCATCTAGCCAATTCAAACTACTGTTAAAACAGAGTAGCAACATGATTGCCTTTAATGGGTGTACCGGATACACATGGCAAGGTGTTGGCAGCAGGGGCCTGCCCTGGACACAGCCAGTTCCAGCTGACCCACTGCAGGACACAGCTGAGCCTGTCAGCCAAGATGGTAGCACCTTTGGAAACATATTTTAAGAGAAGGGAAAATGTATATATCGGTAGCAAGTTAACAGGAAATACATGATCAAGATTGTATCATATCTACCTTGGTCCACCTCTGGATTCTCATGTATGATTGTTTCCTTAAATACAAAGAAAAACAATATCAAAGTTCTATTTAAAATGCAGAATTTTTATTTAATGCTTACACATAAATTCTGTGCCCACACATTACCCTAGTTTTAAGGCCAACAAAATATTTACTAACATAGTTTTCCCACAGCTGTGCCTCACATTTGTGTGGAACAGGTAGCCGTCTAATAAGCTACACAGTTACATTCAGACATGGCAACAAGAGACTGCTGAAATAGCTTTGTGTGACCAATGAAACAAACAAAAGGCATTCTTACAGCTATTGAGGTGCTTATTTTTTCTTCCCTCTGTACTGGTTGGATAGAAGCGTAAGGAAGACTTTCAGCATCAGTAGCCACCTGCACATCTGGGATATTCACAGGTATTTCCAGCTGTAAAAGAAATTTTACAGGTATTTCAGTTCATCAAACACAAAATAAAATCTGTCATATGCAAATTTTTATAAACCTCACATATCTAACAGATGTTCAACATCTAGAGGGATCCTTCACAAAAATCATTCCTTCTGATTTGAGAAGGAAACAGTGGTATGAACAGAAGGCAGAACAGGTACTGCTACCTGTAGCTAAGTGGAAGCATCAGACCTAAGGCCTTGTTTCTAGTCACTCATTTCTCCACCAAATTAAGTTATGCAGCTGAGATCTTTTACAGTGACTGCTTATCTCAAATGGGTTTTCTTAGTTTTACTCTTTCTCTGCTTTCTAAGTCTTCAGGATGGAAAAACAGTTCAGACTTATTTCCAAAGCAAGATAGGGAACAGACATGCAGATACATAGAAACATACCCACTCACCATTTTACCTATTTTTTTTGTCTCCTTCAGCACCGTGTTTTCACTGAGAACTTCAGACATTTGACATTTTCAGAAATGAGATCTTGAAAATTGACAGAAAGTTTATGATATTTCCAGAGAAGTTCTCACAGAAAACACTGCTCAGTCTGGGCTGCTCTCAAAGGCTTGCGCTTTACAAGTGCAATTTGTAATGTTTCGACTGACCTATCTGAATTTTACAACAGCTGGATATCCACAGATATCTAACCACATCCCTCACTAGCACTCATGTCTCGTAAATGTTAAATTAGGCAACTTGATTATAATCCCCACACATAATATATACTCCATATCTCTGAAATCAAGGATTCAGCAAAAGTTTCCATGCAGCAACTTTGCTGCCCATTATTGTTCTAGAGATCCCTTGGTGTTTTGACTGAGCTTTAAATTATTCTGCTGTTTCACCTGGAGAAAGAAACAGTGTGATTAATCCTGAAGACAATAAAAAGCAGGATTTCAGTGGGCAAAGAGAGGAAGAGGACTAGCAGTAATAGTAAGCAAAAAAGCACTTGAAAGTGAAAAGCACTGAAGTGAATGGAAAGTAGTGATGACAGAGAAAAAACAGAAAAATGTCTTGTACTGGATAGTGTAAGACCTAGGCATGATACAAATGGTATGAAATAAAGGGTGAAGATTGTACTGGGCATGGCTGGGATGAAGTTAATTTTCTTCATACTAGCCCACAAAGTGCTGTCTTTTGGATTTTTAACTACAACAGTGTTGGTAACACACCAGTGTTTTTGCTACTCCTGCACAATATCAAAGCTTTTTTCCTATTCTTTTACCCAGAAAGGAGGCCAGGGTAAGCAAGAGGTCAGGAGAGCACACAGCTAGGACAGCTGACCCAAACTGATCAAAGGTAAATTCTGTATCATATGATGACAAGCTCAGATAAAAGCTCAGGGAAAGGAGAGAGAAGAGGAGGCCATTTGTGGTTAGGGCATTTGTCTTCCAAAGTTACTCTTACACAGGCCCTGATTTTCAGGAAGTAACCTGTCAATGGAAAGCAGCCATAAATTCCTTATTTTGCTTTTCATTTACACGCAGCTTTTCCTTCATGTATGTAACTGTCTTTATGACACTACAGAAATCTTCTTGCCCTCCTTCTAATTTCTCCTTGTCCCACAGGAAAAGGGAGTGAGCAAGCAGATGTGTGTGTCTGGCTGCTGGTCAGGTCAGCCTACCTGACAGTTAAATTTTCATGGCAAAGGTGACATGACATACAGAAACATTTTCCTCATACCCTCATTTCCTAACATTCAAATATGAAGTTGAAGTGCTCCATTTGATCCATCTTGGACCCCAAAAGACATAGATGAGCACTGAGTCTGGGCCTATATTCAATCCCAATAAAGAAACTGGTGAGTACCCTGCAGACCTATATACAGTTTGTAAACATAACTGGATTTTAGGCTGATGTAGTATTAAGTTCGAAACCAAGTGTATGTGCCAAGTAACATCTCTACTACTCTAAACGTCATTCTTAACTTGAGCGTGGATAAAACCCAAACACTCCGAGATACAATTAGAATAAATTCTTTTTAAACTCTCAGAAAAAAATTACATATGTAGAACACAGCTACACAATACCTCCTCCATGGTTTCCTGTATCTGCACAGGAATTGGTTTTGGAGATCGAAGACCTATAGGAACAAACACTGGAGCCTTGTTTACTTCCTCTGACGCAAAGCATTCATCTTCATCACCAAGCTCAAAGTCATCTGCCTCCTCCTCCTCCTCCTCCTCTTCAGAAGCCCGGAGGGTAACAAAGGTTATCTTTGAACTTCTGGGCTCCTTCCCAGATTTCCTTCTCTGTGTAGTTTTCAAACTTTTGTCTCTGGTAACATGCAGTTTAGCTTCTTGCCTTTGACTCCCCTTCTCACAACAATCAGCCTCACATTCAGAGGCAGAAGAAGTAGCAGTTTTTGGCTCCAACACATGTTCTGGCAGTGCTGTCTGTTTTGATGATCTCCTGAACTGCCTTCTAAAGTGCAGAACAAAAACAATTAAATACAAGACCTTCCAAAGAGAGGGATACTACAAATCAAAGTAAACTCAATTTTAAAAAAGTTATCATTGTGAACAACAATGCAAACTACTTACTTAATAGTGACAAATAAGCATTTAATCAGAAATATAATTTTTCCTGTGTACATAAGGTACTGCTGCAAATGTGTATCAAGCAGTTTCAGAGTGCTAAAAATCTTCACAACTGAACTTGCAAGATACCCAATTCTTTGATTAGAAAAGTATGAAATCATTTTAATTTTGAGGGATGTGGAAGTCACACACTTTTAAAGTCATAGGAACACTTCCAGCTTACTTTGCTAAAGCTAGACTTGAAGCCCCAAACTACGACACTTTAATTGATCAGACTATTGTTTACAAACTGAAACTGTTAGATGGTAACTACTTATCTGCTTTGGTTTCTCAGACAGCATTCTCTTCAATAATCAGTTACCTACAGTTTCGTTCCTCAAAATCATGGGCACAACCACTTAGAGTATCAAAAGTAATGACAAACTTCACCCCCAAAACATCTGCCTTGGTAAACCGGTGGGGAGTGGAAGCAAATGGCATCAGAGGACACCTTCAGCCCAAAATTTCTCTTTACGTTATTCCCACAATCCCTGTGCCCCCAAACATAGGTACTCTCCAGTCCTCCCCTATAAAATCAGGAATTTCTGTTGAAACCATGGATTGGTGAGAGTGCTGGCTGTGTTCATTTTATGAGAATACAGGCAGAGTAAGAGACAGAGTATCTGCACACATCTGCTAAGTTCAGATGGAAGACATAAAAACTGACATGCTGCATGTACTCAGATAACACATGGCAGAACTATGGTCAATAATTATCAATCAACTGAGTTTGGTTTATAAAGTAAAACAGTTGTTTTACCTTGGGAAATTGTCTGAATGCTTTTCCTGTGAGGTAGAAAGCTGAAAATCATTGTCTTGTTCTACCTGACTCTCACTCTCTGATGATATCCCTGGAGACTGCAGTGTAATGTCCTGCCTGATTCTCTCATGAGATATTTCTTCAAAATGCTCTGCAAAATTGTGCTTCCTTGTAGCTTCTGAGAAGGATCCAGCTTCCACTGTGTTACTGGGGTTTTGCTGAACAGAGGAGATAATTATTACCATATTAAGTGCCAAACATTTGCAATTGGTTTTGGTGACTTAAAGGACTTGGTCTGAGGATCTTGAGAATGTGCCCAGCTGTCATCTCTGATAACTTAGGCTATTCTTCCTCATTGTCTTTAATTTTGGACTCTATAGCAGAGTTGTCATTAACTGGTATTATATATGATGCTTGAATTCCCAGTGCTACTGGTAGTTAATAGATCAAGACCATGCTCAACTCATCTAGAGCAACAACTCTTTAGAAGCTGGAAAGATGAATAATTTTCTAAAATTACTTATTAATTTAAAGAACAATTTGCAGGTACAATTTTTTTTTGCCATGGGAACAGGGTAGGAAGAAAAAAGAAAATATCACACTTTATGTAAAAGCATTTAAATACTATTCATACACACAGACAAACATCAGCAACCACAGTTCTGTCAACTTTGGATACTTGGCTAAAATTATATGTTAACTAGAAGTTTTTAGTCATCCATATAGAAAATAGGAAATACCAGATAAACTTCACTCAGTTTTCACAGCATTAGACAGAGATGGATCTTAGTCTGGGCTAAGTTAGGCCTGCTGAGGAAATTGAGGAAGTCTGAACTGTGTTTACACTTATTTTAATTTCTAAGTATACTAACACAGATTTTAGGTAGTATCTGAGGTTAGTTAACTGCTTTATTTTTCATTGTCCAGTGAATAACAAATAGTAAATTACTTTTTAACAACGTTAGCATGCATTTATTATAATGCACATTTCTGATCATATAAACCATAGAACTTAAAACAACAGTGTACGTTAAGTATTTCCACAGTATTTAAATTCTAAGGCCATTTATTCAGCATAGTTTCCAGTAGTGAGTTTTGAAAAAATCAAATAATCACATTAACCTTTTCCAGCCATATACTGGATTTCTGTGCCAGCTATCTTTCTAAGAACTTGGGCAAAAGGATTGAGGTATAACTGGCTCAAAATACATGATCAGCACTTACCCCTGATACACATGTTTTTAACAATACCAAAGACTCTTCTTCATTTCTCTCAGTGTTGTCCTCTTCTCTGTTTTCACACTCTTCAGGATAATCTTTTTTCCTAGTAAGTCTCATTAGGCTTGGCCTTGGATTCCAATGGGGCTCCCTTGCTCTCTGCCCACTTTCTTCTCCAGAACTGAATTTATCATTGGACCTACAAAAATATGTTTCAACTTTTATTTCTGAAGAACTACAAAATACACTCCATAAGCTTGGCTTACTATAAGATATTTAGTACTTCTAGCTAGAAATGAACTTTTGCTTTGAATTTTTGTTTGCTTAGTTGTCTACATGTAAAAAAAAAATAAAGGAAGGAAAGAAACACTGCATGAAGCATTTAATTAGTCTGCACCAGTGGACCTTCCTGATTACTTTTGGAAAAGATTTTTTTGAAGAAAAACAACATTAAGTCAGAGAGATCGGAAAGTATCAGCTATACCAACACAGGTCTCCAAAATTAAGCAGCCGTAGGAACACTGTATTTCACTAATTCCAGTGTGCAAGGTTCTACTGCTTTCAAAAAGTATACAATTCTTGTATCTGTTCAAACACATCCATATCAGTAAGACAGAAATCTTGGCCGTCTAAGCTCATGATTTGATAAAAACGCACTAAGAGTAATCCAAAAGAATGCAATTTAGTAAGCGTCATCTCAGTCCATGTGAAAGTGATGGAACAACTAAAGTTGGAAACCACTTCCAGACACATGAAAGTTAAAGTAGTTGGGATGGATTCATACTGGGGAAGTCATGCTTAATGAACTTGGTAACATATTTCAATGAAATGACTGGCTCGATAAATGGAGAGCAGTGAATAGCGTCTCCCCGGACTCCAGTAAGGCCTGTAACACTGCTGAACACTGTCTCTTCTAATATGCTGATAAGGGAGCTGATGAAGTATGGACTGAAAGTACACCAAGAACTGACTGAGTTGTCAGGTCCTGAGGTTTGCAATAAATTACACAAAGTCTCCAGGAGACCAACAACCAACAGTGTGCCCCACGGGTCAATACTGTATTGACTCCTGTCCAGTATCTCCACAAATGATCTAGGTAATGGAGCAGGGTGTAACCTCAGCAAGTTGACAGATTAGGCAAATCGAGAAGGAATTGCTAAGACACCCTAAGGTTATACAGGCCTCCAGAGGGACCAGGAGAGGGTGGAGAAGTGGACTGACAGGAACCTCAGGAAGTTCAGCAAGGGGAGATGCAAAGACCTGCACCAGGGGAGGAGCAACCCAAGGTACCGGTGCATGCTGCAAGCCACCCAGATGGAAAGCAGCTTTGCGGAAAAGAACCCAGCTGTCCTGCTGGTTTCTGAGTTGAGCATGAACCAGGAAGGTGCTGCGGCTGCACAAACAGCTAACAGTGACCTGGGCTGCAGCAGGAGAAGCTTTGCCAGCAGGCCGAGGGAGGCGATCCTTGCCCCTTGTTCAGCACTGAGGAAGCCACACCTGGAGGACTGACAGTTCTGGGCTGCCTGGTAGGAGATACCTGGACACACTGGAGACAGCCCCTCAAAGCGTCACACAGATGGTAAAGGGCTGGAAGTATCTCTCCTATGACAAAAAGCTGAAGGAGCAGGAACTGTTCAACCTGGAGAGAAGGCTCAGGGGCATGTCTTCAACATTCCCACAAAAACCCAAGGGAAGAGTGCAAGCAGGACAGAACCAGGCTCTTTCCAGGGGTACCCAGTGACAGGGCATGAGGCAATGGGCAAACAGTGCAAGACAGGGGGTTACTTCTGAGTACCAGGAAATCCTGTTTCACTGTGAGGGTTACCAAGCACTGGCACAGGCTGTCTAGAGAGACTGTGGAGTCTCCATCCTTGACAAGATTCAGAAGCTGTCTGGACACAGTATTGGGCAACCAGCTCCAGGTAGCTTGATTGGGGGTTTGGACCAGAAGACTTCTAGCAGACCCTTCCTCCCTCAACCATTCTGTGAGTCTGTGAAAGTCCACCATCATAGAAGACCAGAAGACCGTCAAGTAAGGCCTTTGTCTCGTTATCACAAAGACTCTGAGACGTGATTTCAACATAATTTATGGAAGATATTTTAGGGAGTTTTACAGTTTCATAGACAGATGCAAACCAGAAGTTAATTCCAGAAAACAGCAAAATTGTAAAATAAATTGATTTGGGACTGCTCTGTGTAAGTTAAAACTGAAAAGTTAGCTTATAATATAACCCAGAGCTATCACATGTAAGTGACACTATCTGCCTCATATTGCACATATATTATAAGCATCATTACAGGAAGTTCTCCTACTGGAAAGGAAAACTGAAGAGACTCAAAATATATCTTACAGAAACATAAAATGAGCTTGCTGTCTTCTTGCCACTTCTCAATTATAAGGAAGTGCAAATGGCACTGCTCAGCCTTTGGTCCACATTCAAGAATATATTAGTGAGAAATTCAGATGCTAAACCCTGATTACTTCCTTCTGCTCTCACCCATTAAGATCCTTCTAAAAAGGAAAACAGCCTCCAAAAAATCCCCTAATCCTGTTAAAAACCCTTATATTACTTAAGAATGCCACCTAGTGACTTTCACTGCACATAGTACATAGCAGCTAAAACAACTCAGAGCCTGTGCTTCCAAAAGCAAGTGCTGTACAAAAACAACTGGACAAATGCACAAAAGTTTTAAAGTACTGCTGCAGCTTAACCCCATCTGACAAGTAAATGCCATGCAGTCAGTCAGTCTCCAAACCCCAGGGAGAAGGGGAATTAGAAAGAAAAGGTAAACTTTGTGGGTTTAGGTAAGACAGCTTAATAATCAAAACAAAGTAAAATATAAAATAATGAAAAGGAGACAAACAGAAGGGAATGAAACACAAGCGAAACAAGTGATGCACAACTGTTCACAGCTTGCTGACTGATGCCCAGCCTGTCCCCAAGCAGTGTTCAGCAGCTCCTGGCCAGGTCCCTCCAGTTTACAGACTGAGCATGATGTTCCATGGTATGGAATATCCTTTTGGCCAGTTCAGATCAGCTGTCCTGGCTGCTGATCTGCTTTTACACCTGCACACTGGCAGACCATGAGACACTGAAAAGTCCTCAATTCAGGGTAAGCACTGCTCAACAACTAAAATGTCAGTGTGTTATCAATGCTTCTCATATTGAATCCAAAACGCAGCACTGTACCAGCTACTAAGAAGAAAATAAACTCTACCCTAGCTGAAATCAAAATGAGAGATTTTTTACTTTGTTAACACATAACTTTACCTTTCTGTAGCATCCCGAGTGCTTCCTATAGCATCTGTAGATAGACACTGTTCTTGCTCTTTTTTGGTGTTTCCACTTGGTGACTTTTTAGAAGAACAAAGTGTTCCTGATGTCATACTTTCCAAATTTATGTCTAGATTGTCATTCTCAGCCAAATTTCCCACAAGCAACAATACCTCCATGTCATCCTTTGAGAAAAAAAAATTAGCAAAAAATGTATCACTTGTAAAATAAATTACTGCAAATTATGATCAAGTTGTTAATCTGAGATGAAACTTCATTTAAAAACTTCCAAGTAGTTTATGTCACCATCACTGTTCCTTGTTCCTCTAGGAAGGCATTTAGCTAATAAAAACAGACACTATAACCAATATACTCCTTCATGAGAAGCCACCAAGGAGCTCAGGAGAAACCCAGCAACAAAAATACAGCATGTAGGTAACTATTCACGTATCATCAACATGAAATGTCAAAGTCCAAGTGAAGTCTTTATATGTCTTATCAATGTGTAAATAACAGGATTTTGGAAAACCTTTTAAGAGACTGCAAACACTGAAAAAGAATTCCTACTAGGCTGAAATTCATTAATGCATTTACAATAGCTCATTTAGATGTCTTAAAAACAGCTAGTGTGGAAGCAAGCATCAGAAAGTGTAGTCAAAAATAAATTAAGAGAATCTCACTTTTGAGGAGAGACGGTTTTCAGATTCCTCTGCCACAGGCAGATTCTCTCCTTGATTAATTTCTTCTTCATCTGGGGCAGGAAGTTTTTGTACTACTGGAGATCCTTTTTCACAGTTTGCTCTTTCCAGGTTTGGTCTAGTTCTTGGAGACTCAATCCTTATGAATTGTCCTGGTTTCAGAGCACTCAGCTTGCCTTCTTGGGAGGTAAATTTTTCAGTACTAGTGAATTTAAAGCAAACACACAGAAACAGAAAAACCACATTTGACTTTGGCTGGGAGAGAAAAAAAGCACTTCTGCACTTAAGTTTTGAATCAACACTTACACAAGAAACTAAAAGACTGCTTTGTTTAAGATTGATAAAATTATATTTTCAAACCTATTTCTCATTTACGGTTTTGGAACAGAAATAACAAAATGTCTTTGCCAAGGCATTTTTAACACAAAAAAACAAGTTGTGTTGCTAACCATACCAACATCAAAGTATCGGCAGTCTAACACACACTTAAGATCTTATTTTAACAACAGTGGCAGTAAAATGGAAGAGCACACGGATGGATCAGTGAAAGTCAAGTCTCTTGACATCTTTTAAAATTTGTATGTTACATATCTTACATGTGTGATTGCCACTTAAGCAAATGTAGACCCAGTAATAAAAAACCTTGGTCAAGAAAAGCTATGATCTCACACACATCAAGTATGTACCAGATAAACAATGACAAGGAGTGCAGCCAAAAAAAAGTGCTCTGAAAACTCTAGAAGAAGCTGTTTGTAGGCACTGAAAATTAAATACTGTAGCAAGACAAAAGACAAGAAACAGAAGAATTGACAATTGCAAAGGTGTCTCATTATGGACAGAAAAAAAGCTTTCCAAATGCAATTTTGATAAACTCAAGCCTCACCTGCTTTGCTCAGACAATAAGTTTGCAGAACTAGATAGCACCTGAGGCATCCTTTGCTGTTCCTGTTCCTCTTTGCTCAATACATCTGCTTCATTTTCACCCTTTATTTTACAGTAAAAGAAGAACGAAGAAAAATAGAAGTATGTAAACTTCTAAAACAGACATGTATTTTAAATACAAAAATGGAAATGATGCTATTTTCCCAGTTGGAATAAAGGCAAGAACCATGTTATCATAGTTCAATTTATATGCAAAAAGAAACAGAAGTCTTCATACTCCTGGGACACCTAGAGTTAAGCTCTTAAATGCTATGTGCACCCAAGCATTATGGGAAACACTCGTCTATTTAGTATTCAATCAATTCCCTAATATATGAAGCACTGTGGAAACAAGATACTTCAGTAAATGGAAAGCCTTTGAAAACTGGACACTTCAGAGGGCAGCACAGACAGACCCAAGACACAATAACATAGCCTCAAGATCCAGAAGGCCTAATAAGCTTTATGTCTGTATTTGCCACACTGGCTCCACAAAGAAGCCTCTCAAACATATTTTTCACCACTTCAGGCCTGTGACAGCTTGACTAGTAAAGAGGAGCACCAGACCTGCTCTGGCTCTACAGATTTGCCCAGTACAGAGCAGATGCATGTGCACGGTTCACATGCCACAGGTCTAGAGCAGCCAATGCTGAACCACAAGAAACTATCTCAGCTAGGGGTGAGCCGACTGTGGCACTGATGAGAGATGAACGCAGGTACTTTTCATAGGCTCAAGAACAAAACCAGCTATAATCAAACATCATCCGAAACAGTCACTCTTGCGAAGTTTAGCTGTATGCCAAACCTAAGGCAAATCTACAGAGATATCACTACCCCCATGATATGATTCATTTGCAACCCACAAAACAGTTACAAAGAACACATCACACTGTAAATGGCTTTTGAGGATTTCCACATCTTTTACAGACCCTAGTAAAGTGTCTGTGGGGATATACAGTGTCAGTTACTTGTATTAAATAGAGGAGTATCAGCTACTGTAGTGATGAAGCCAGTTAAAGCTTATCAAATTAAAAAAACCCTTTTTTCATAAAAATAGGTGTCCTCTGCCTTCACTTGAGACATTATACTAGATTGCTCAACACAGATTTGATTCATCCAAACAGGAAAGGTGAAATGAGAAAAAAAAAGATAATTTTTATTCATTTTTATTATAGAGTTTGTATAAATATGCATAATTCTTTTCCTATCATGCAATCCAATGAAAAGCAGATCCTCTCTAAAAAAGAATACTTCAAGTTGTAGACCTCAATGATTTCATACCTACAATATCTCAGCTTACCAGGGTTTGGGAACTTTTTTCATTTCATATATTATCTCAGCTTCAGGCAATGCAATTTCAATGTTTTCATTTAATTCATAAAAGTGAACATGTACTTCAAACCAACTTCGAAGGCAAAGCTTACTCTTACTAAGGCTTACCATGACAGTACTGTCAAACTCATCTTTTTGCTTGGCTTCAGGCTTTTTCTTCCTCTCATTTTCTGATATTTGTACCTCCTTCTTTCCAACAGTTCTTACCAAGTTTGGCTTGTACCTCTTATTCCGTGCCAGCTGGACAGGCTGAAGAGGTGTGTGTTGATGTTCTTCTTGAGTGCTGTTTTTTGTCAACAATGCAAAGGTAAGACAGAAAAAATAATCCGAAACTTAGTACAAACACATATAACAAATATAAACACAGTCCATTAGTACTACATGCAAAAAACACTGCGTTTTTAAGAGAAATCTTGTGAACTAAAAGACCAGCTGAGTTTAAATTACAAACAACAATTTGTTGCAGCAAAAATTTCAAAGCACCGGTCTTCTAAATACTTTCAACGAAGAATTAACTAACTCACTGAAGGTATTAACTTACTGACTACTTGTTGCTCTAAAACCAAAGCAATTTTCACACAATTTCTCTGGTAAGCAAACTAGTACTTCCCTGCTTACATGGAATCAATCCAGTTTTTCAGATGATGAAACAGTTATAAAGTAAGTGTTCATTAATGTCATGCTTAGCATAGAAGCTACTGAAATTGTAGTATCAATAGTGTTAAACTATAAGAACATAAATTTTGTGCTGCATTTTCATTAGACTATGTTTGCCACATGGCAATCAATCGGCACAATGATTTCCTTGTAAAATTCTTTCATTGTTACAGTCAAGAATCAAAAATAGCTTAACCCTTACCCTGCAATAGTAGTAGAAATGTCATCTTGGCTAATTTCAGGTAGACAGAACTCCAGTTCACCATCCTCTGATCTTGAAAATGTTTTTGGGGATTTACAGCTTGGCCTCTCAGGAACCTCCTGAGAGCAAAGCGACTTCTCCTTTCCCAAGGATTCTAGTGTGTTTAAAACTTCACATTTTCCTGCTTTCTGAAAAATGTAAACACAAGAACCAGAAAAAGCTGTAATAATAAACCAAAAGGAGACCTTATGATGTCTATGAAGTTTGGTACTTATCACACCCTGAAAAACTCAGAGAGTTCTTTGCACTCTCCCAAAAAAGTTCTCGGTAACTGCTCACTAATGATCTCCTAGTCTTTCCAGGACAAATACATGTTTTATTTAAGACAAAACAGCTTGAAATATATATTTCTTCTGTGCCATGCCATCTTCCACTAATACTTTTTCTTTCTTCTCTGTCAACTCTATAATGCCACCTTGAGTGAGAAAGACATCTGGACACGTAACAAGAGATTCAGTCACCTTTCTCCTCACATACAACCAAGTGAAAAGTACACAAGTTTTAATGTAGAAAATTTTAGATTTTGAAAAAATTGTTTCAAAAAGTTAACTTTGTATTTTTTAAATCAGTATTTCATTTCACAAAACCAAAAGCTCAAATATAACTAAAGGAAAAACCAAAAGCCTTACATCCATGTCAGGAGGGATGTTACATTCACTATCACACTGTGTTAAACTTTGTTCTTTGTTGGTGTCATTTTGTGATGCACCTTTACTATTTACATCCATAACTTCCTTTCTACTAGTTGTTCTTAAATTTGGCTTTGGTCTCTGGAATCGCGTCCTCAGTAGCCGAGCTGACAATACAACTGTTTTCTCCTCTTCTTTCTGAGGATGAGATTCCCTACAAAAACAAGCGAAAAGAACAGTCAAAGGCATGGGACAACATGGCATACTTGTACACAGCTCTCAGAGCAGTAACAACATTAGTGACATGGAAAAAAATCCAATAAAAAACACAGTGATCTTCACCAAAAGCCTCTGTATCTTATAAGTAGGTAAGCAAAGTTAACTGCCACTTCCACCTGAGACATGGAAGATAATTTGAGACATTCTAACATGATATATATATTTTACAAATACCTTCCTCTAATCATGTTTATAGCTACCCAGCAGACTTACAGAATACCTGTGGTTGACTATATTTTTTAAGAGACACTTTAATAGGAAACCAGACCCTGTACTCAAGATTTCTGTAAGCACACTGGGATGCACTGTGGAGACCAACATGGAGAACACAATCACAGGGACTGAGCATGAGAAAGGTGCAATTTTTTGAAAATTAGGCCAATAGCCTAAAGGTCAAATTAACATCCAACAGCATATAAATTTAATGCTTTCAAGCTTTTGGGCTTTTGTTAGTTAATGTCTAGTATTGCTTGATTAAATATGTCTTTATATACATAAAACTTGTTTGTAATGCTGGACTTGAATGTAAAACGGTGTAAGACCTAGAGATACTGATAGCTTTGAATCATCTCTTCTCTCCATTAAAGTGAAATAACTTTACCCTGTATTGGAATCTGAAATCTGTTTTGAGACATCTGACAATCCCTTTTCACTTTCACAGCTTTCTGCTTCTGAGGATTTTTCTCGGAAACACTGTCTTGAATATATTGAGTTCATCTCAGAATCTGTAGAAACATCTTCTAACGTCACACTGGATGGCTGAGTGTCTTCATGAACTGTTAAATCCTAAAACAAATAAAAGTTTCACTCTGTTAAGATGAAATATTTGCTCAATCTCTCTTCTAGGACAGCAGGAGGAAAACGAGAACGTTTTAATATTTTCTACAGAAACACTAATATTTCTCTTGCTTCTTGTACACCCAACTAATATCAATGCCTACTATAAAAGAAAAAAGTTATTTCTCTTCATATTTTCTCTTTTAAGTGGTTAATCTTCTGAGACATTTTTTCTTTGCATTTCTCTTTTCAGATCTGCTATCGCAATACGACAAAATGAGATATATTCCATTTCCACATATGCTGGTTTTGACTAGGGTAGAGTTAGCTTTTTTCACAAGTATGGGGCTGTGTTTTGGGTTAATGCTGCATGCAGGATTGATGTTTTAATTATTGCTGAGCAGGGCTTACATAGAGCCAAGGCCTTTTTCTGCTTTTTGTACTGCCAAGCTGGAGAGGAAGTTGGGGGGGCATAGAAGGATGGGAGGGGACACAGTCAGGACAGGTGACCCCAACTGACCAAAGGGATATTCTATGTCCTGCTGACATGTAGCTCAGTATACAAAATGGGGGGAATGGCTTTTGTCTTCCCAAGTGACGAAGCCCAGCTTCCCTGGAGATGGCTGAACACCTCTCTGCTCATGGGAAGTAGTAGAAGACTGGTTATGCTCTGCACACAAGGTAGCTTCTGCTTTCTCTAAAATAAGAAACCCTTAAATCCAACACTTAGGAGTTTATCTCAGCCCCTGTTTTCCAGCTTTTACCCTTCCAGTTCCGTCTCCAGTGTTGCTTGGTGGGGCAGTGAGCAAGCAAGCTGGTACTTNAGAGGAAGTTGGGGGGGCATAGAAGGATGGGAGGGGACACAGTCAGGACAGGTGACCCCAACTGACCAAAGGGATATTCTATGTCCTGCTGACATGTAGCTCAGTATACAAAATGGGGGGAATGGCTTTTGTCTTCCCAAGTGACGAAGCCCAGCTTCCCTGGAGATGGCTGAACACCTCTCTGCTCATGGGAAGTAGTAGAAGACTGGTTATGCTCTGCACACAAGGTAGCTTCTGCTTTCTCTAAAATAAGAAACCCTTAAATCCAACACTTAGGAGTTTATCTCAGCCCCTGTTTTCCAGCTTTTACCCTTCCAGTTCCGTCTCCAGTGTTGCTTGGTGGGGCAGTGAGCAAGCAAGCTGGTACTTGGTTGCTGACTGGGGTTAAACCTGACACCATGGAAAACAGAACCCAAATGCAAAAATGAGGAAATTTTATGACAATTTAGTTTATTCTGAAATAATAAATAAAGCATGCAAAGCCTATCCCCACAAATTATTAGGTCTTTGTTACCAAGGCTTTTACTAAGGACCCATCAAAACAGTGTGCATAAGCAACTGCTCAAGAAACTTACAGTTTTGAGGCAAGGATGATTGTTTTCATCTTGATGGTGTTTGACACCTTTTTCTCCTTCTCCACCTTCAGTTGTCTCCTCTTCAGGATCTTTTTTATCTATCAGTTCTTTTTGCCTAGCAACAGTTCTTCCAAGATTTGGTTTTGGTCTCTGTATTCTACCTCTCTTTAGAGGTGTTTGAGTCAACACAATCTGTTTGCCATCTTCTTTTAAACCAGCTGTTTCACTAGACCTAGGAAAACATAGATGATCCAGGAAGTACATGCTACATCTGTAAGTGGGAGGAGACTTAGAAAAGTGATTTTTTTTCTCATTTCTTTTAAATAGTAATTAACATACACTTATCTAAAATGTATTACTAGCTTCCTGAAATAATTCTACTGGGGACCGAGAGTTTAAACTTATGTATGCCCTGTTATTTTCCTCTTCCCATTGGTGACAGGATACCAAACTAGAGACCTTTTTCTGATCCATAATGGATGATCTCTTTGTAATCCTATCTAGTCTAGAGACAGATGGATCTAATTTAATAAAGAGTTAAAAAAATGCAAATATTTAGAGTTTTTCCTTAACGTGTTCAGAAAATACATAAATAATTTTTTTACCTTACTAATGTAAAAGTATCAGTAGAGCATTACTAGAACTGTCATATTCTTCTACACATTTTTACACTGAGCATCAAGTTACAGAGCAGGTTAATGAAAGAAATAATTGAAAATATTTTTCTGGCAGATTATCACACCCACTTTATCTCCAACCATCCTCTTCAACTATTTCCCTTTAAAAGAGAAGTTTGGGGTTTTGTTTTTTTTATTTCTGTTCTTGGTTTATGTTGTTTTGGGAATTTTTTTTTGTGGGGGAGTATTTGGGGGAAGTCTGCTTTTTTTAGTTTTTATTTTTTACAGTATCTCCTTTAAAATGTATTATTCCTTTTACAGCTGCCACTTCACTGAAGAAAAATGTAATATTTAATAAATATGTGCATTACATTGCCCACATATTGGATTTTTTTCTTCCTCTTTTTTGACACTTAACACTTAACTACTCTTCAAGAACACTTAATCCTACTGTTTAAATACTTAACCACTGAAATGGATGCATTTTAGTATTAAAAGCAAGTAGCTAAGGCTTGTTTTAGCTTCTTTACATTTACCACGACTGACTTTTAATTTAGAAGTACCACTTTAAAAATGAAAATGCTTAATGTATGTTTCATAAATCTATGAAGGTTCCTATTTTGCTCTCACTTTCTGTACTGCAGAAGTTTCTTCAAAAACTTCTATAAAATACTACAGAAGTGACAAGAATGATAAATCGCTGGACAGCAGTACTTATCTTCTTATTTTTCTCATACTTACTGAGACATTGTCTCCAGGATTTTGTCATCTTTTTCTGCAGCATCTTCACTGGTAACATCAGATCTATTACCACGGTCATTATTCTGAACAGAAACAGAGTATTGTAACATGAACTGTCTTACATTCATAAAGTACAGCATCATCTAACTGACCAATTAACTGTTCATAAGAGGAGACAAAATAGATTACTTCTGACATACAAACAATTACAGGGTAAATCTCTCAGTCAGACAGGTGCAGTAAAAACTAGAGCAAACACCTGAAGTTGTATTTGCTGCAGGACATGAAAGATTATTGGTATCTACTATTTGTGTAATAATCTCTCACCATAGCTGAGGTTACTGAGCAATACCACGCTGTCACTGGAAGCAGATTAATTAAATAGCTAATTCCTGGTCATACTCAGGAGCAAAAAAGTAAAGAAAAAAACCACAACATTATGTTGCATCCAGCAGCTTTTTAGCTAACACATTATATTCAGTTACATTACTTTATTAAATACCTTCTCAGTTTCCCCCTTAGGCTGTAGATGGGATATTTCATCATTTCTTGCATGTGTTTCAGGCTCTTTCCTTCCAGATGCTCTTGTAACATTAGGTTTAAATCTCTGCCGATATCCTCTAACTACCGTCTTTGCAATTCCAGTTTTTTCAAATTCTCTGCACGAAGGATCCACAACAGTGACATTTACTCCATAATATTCAAGCCTATCTAACCATACAATGTCTTGCGCAGATTTCTTTATTGGAATTGTGGTGTCTTCAGAAAGATTTGCCCAAACTTATGCAAGTAGCTTCACACAAGAAACATGCTTTGTTTAGTCTTACAATGTATGAAAACTCAATTTATCTACGTATTAAAAGGAGATTAATTTGTCACACAGGGCAGGAACCTAACTAGACTGCATACCACAGCTGCTTCTGCAAGCAGAGTCATTACCTGATAACTGAGGCTGGGAGGAAAGCAAAGACATAGTTACCACTCTCCCCCTCTCAAATTACAGGCATTTCATAAGGTATTACAGGTATTATTACAGGTATTTCATAAAGTGATGCTTCCATCAACTTGCCAGAAAAGAAGCACATACCTTCAACCTTAGTACCACCTGATATCATGCAAAAAATGCTAAAGTCAATTTTGAAATTTATATTAAAGTTTCACAGTTATTACTATCTTTTTCTAAGAGAACTATATGGAATAAATTAACAATTACAGTCAGTTAACACCAGGAGACTGGAAAAGTGATCTCAATACTTACTGAGATGCAGTATCCAAATTCCTGTTCTCTACTTCTGTGGCTTCATTTCTGTTTCTTCTACTGTCCTCTTCGGAGCACTGGAATTGATGCAAGAAATATTACTCTTTTAAAAGTGTGCGGGTATCATAGTAGCAGTTCCCAAAATGTTGTTTCTAAGACTGCCACTGGCCCACAGTATCTGCATTGAGCAAAACAGATGCAGCATCAAGAACAACATACTAAGCAACATTTCTCTTTCTGACCTTTTCACCTGCATTTGCAACGGTTGGAGAAGTTTTGGCCTCTGTTTTGTCTTGTGTTGCTTTCTCCCTCCTTGCAGATGATCTCACTAAATTGGGTTTAGGTCTTTCAAAGCGCCTTCTATCTGCTGACTTTTCAGTTTTCCTTAAGGTATAAAGAAAGGAGGTATACATTATTACCAAAGAGAAACTTTAAGTATTATATGGTTTGATATGTACTTCAAGAGCATCACAGACTGCATGAGTCAAGCATCATGGACTGCATGGACATTGCATGCGGCAAGACAATGAACAGAAAAAAACCTCCATCGCATCTTTCTGATATTAGAAGACATGCTACAATGTCATGAAAAGAGCATCAAATAAACCTTAACAACTTTGCTGGCTTTCAGTGGAGTCTACTTCCAAATATTTGAAGGAAGTATTTCCTGCTGTTAAATAAATAGGAATATTTCTTCTCCTAGAGATTCACAATTCATGTCAGTGTGATTAATTTTATATAGAAACAATGTAAATCTGTCGTATATACAATGTTTTGCATCCACCTCTCCTGTCCTCCCATCCCCTTTCAAAGCTATCTCAGTCATGGAAAAGCAAACTTTTTTCAAATACCTTGTCCTACTGCCAACATCCACATCTTACTGAAGAATGGGGTATGTACATCACTCTCTGTGTCTTTAACCATTGCAATGGCATGTCCTGGGATTCACACACTGACACAGCCCTACATCTTATCAATAATCTTCAGATTGGGAACTACTAACTTTTCTTATATTCTCCCTAGAACAAGACAAGTAAAGCTTTGACAGTCTTTATCGTAAGAGTGATCTGCCCTTCAAAAATGGAAAGACAGAAGTATGAAAATCAGCTCAGCATTAACTAGTACCCCATCTCTAAATCACCTTTAAAAAACTATATTATCAAATAAGAAGTCCCTGATCATGCAAAAATGGAAATCTTAGGCACAGACTTCTTTAAATACCATTTCTCAATGTAAGAAACGGTCACCAAAATTAACTTCATAAAGGAGTACAGATAAGACAGAGACATTTTGGGAGTATTTTTATCTGAAAAGCTTGCATCAAGTTGTGAAGAAGAACAACTTCCAAATAAGGAAGAAGAAATACACCACACACATGATGTGTACAGCTAATAAGCTCTGATGGACAACTACGAATGTCAAAGAATTCAGTGAGGCCCTTCTAATAAAAAAATAAAAATCAAATTTCACAGCCAAGCCTTAGCTGCAATATGGCAGAATTTCTTCATTCTCTTGCTCTTGCTGGCTGTAGAAAGACTAGGTTTTCTTTCCTCAAAGTTTTGCTAAGTCTTTCTCCCTATTCCTATCTACCATTTATATCTTAGCTAATGCACTGCTACTCAGTAATCAAAATTTTTACCAAAAAGCTTCACTGAATATGGAAAAAGAGTTATCACTATCTCCTGACTGGTTCAATCTGCAATGGTCAATTGGGATTATATTCAAATTGAGTAGATACAGGTTTAGTTCAAGTGCCACCACAAAGTAAAATAATCCCACTTACATGATTTCAGACTGTGAACCACTTTCTGATGCACTCTGCTTTCCATCTTTTTTTTGTGAGTGATGCGTATCTTCATTCTGAGGAAGAAAAGAAATGTTGTAGAAACGAAACAATAAACTTATTTGATCTTCTACTGTAATATAAAGAAAAACAGAAACAAGATTGCCACAGTGATTGAGAGTGGAAAGGTCTGCTAAGGTCTTCTGGTCCAACCCCCCTGATCAAGTGTAGTCAGTCAACCTGGGCCAGGCACCCACCAAAGCTGCTCACTCCCTCTTCTCTGCAGCTGGACAGAGGAAAGAAAATTTAACACAGGGTTCATGGCCAGAGATAAGGACCAAGAGAGAGATCACTTACTTAATACCATCAGAGGCAAAATGGGCTCAATTTAGAAATACGAAATGAATTTATTACTAATAAAATCAGAGCAGGATAATGAGAAGTAAAACAAATCCTTAAGAATACCCTCCACACACCTCTCCCTCCTTCCCCAGCAGTGCAAGGAGACAGGGAAGGTGATTATGGTCAGTTCATCACNACTCTTCTCTGGTGGCAGTTACAAGTCTGCAACCCCTTTTTGTTTTGAAGTCTTCTTAAATCTGTTATCACAGAAGTGATGCCATCATTTTGAATTGGCCCAGCCTTGGCCAGCAGCACATCCATCTTTGGAGCCATCAGGGATTAGCCCTGCTGTGCATGGAAGAAGTTTCCAGCACCTTCTCACAGAGGCCACCCCTCTAGCCCCTTGTTACCAAAACCAG
>VWZS01000849.1:68226-83751 GCA_013397075.1 Rhabdornis inornatus
AATACTGTGTCCAGACAGCTTCTGAATCTTGTCAAGGATGGAGACTCCACAGTCTCTCTAGACAGCCTGTGCCAGTGCTTGGTAACCCTCACAGTGAAACAGGATTTCCTGGTACTCAGAAGTAACCCCCTGTCTTGCACTGTTTGCCCATTGCCTCTTGCCCTGTCACTGGGTACCCCTGGAAAGAGCCTGGTTCTGTCCTGCTTGCACTCTTCCCTTGGGTTTTTGTGGGAATGTTGAAGACATGCCCCTGAGCCTTCTCTCCAGGTTGAACAGTTCCTGCTCCTTCAGCTTTTTGTCATAGGAGAGATACTTCCAGCCCTTTACCATCTGTGTGACGCTTTGAGGGGCTGTCTCCAGTGTGTCCAGGTATCTCCTACCAGGCAGCCCAGAACTGTCAGTCCTCCAGGTGTGGCTTCCTCAGTGCTGAACAAGGGGCAAGGATCGCCTCCCTCGGCCTGCTGGCAAAGCTTCTCCTGCTGCAGCCCAGGTCACTGTTAGCTGTTTGTGCAGCCGCAGCACCTTCCTGGTTCATGCTCAACTCAGAAACCAGCAGGACAGCTGGGTTCTTTTCCGCAAAGCTGCTTTCCATCTGGGTGGCTTGCAGCATGCACCGGTACCTTGGGTTGCTCCTCCCCTGGTGCAAGTCTTTGCATCTCCCCTTGCTGAACTTCCTGAGGTTCCTGTCAGTCCACTTCTCCACCCTCTCCTGGTCCCTCTGGAGGCCTGTATAACCTTAGGGTGTCTTAGCAATTCCTTCTCGATTTGCCTAATCTGTCAACTTGCTGAGGTTACACCCTGCTCCAGTATCTAGATCATTCATTGAGCAGCACAAACAACCCAACGCATGTTCCACTCAAATCCGTTTCCAACACCAGTAAGCACATGCCAGCAAAATCCTGCTGCAAGGCCTAGCTGCTCATATTGCAGTCCTTCACTTTTGAATAATTAAACTGTTCAGCTGCTTAAATTGTCTATGAGGTAAGTCAGGCATGCACAGTATACTCTCTGAACACATTTAGGTTAACAGCCCATTAAGCCCAGGAGAACTGACAGAATTTCAGTTTTAGTAATGTTCTTAGGCCTGTTGATTGTTTTCCACCTGGTGGTGAAAACATTAGAAAAACAATCAAAAAAAGGCTTTGATTTACAAACCACTTTTAACGATCAAGAGCAAGATCTTGAGAAGAACTACATAAGAAAATAATACCTTTGATTCTGTAGTTTCTACAGCTTGTGTTTCCTTGGTTCCAATATTTGAAACTGGTAACTCTGGGATCTGGCTTTCCTGTGATGCATTATCTCTAATATCTCTGGTTCTCAATTTAGCAGGTTCTACTTCTAGTATAACATCATTGCTATCTTCAAGGCTGAAATAAATAAAAGCATACAGGAACATTAGTGCACTTGTAAAAAAAAAAAGCTATTTTTGCCTACAGACAGGAAGTTGCACTGAAAAACCAATCAATTTCAACATTAAATAATTACCCATGTTTCAGAGAATCTCACAAAGTTTAAGTAATATTTGCAGACTGTGAGCTTTAAAACAACTTTTGTACTTTTGCACTGCAACTGTAAGATGATGTTAAAATTTCATCTCATTATTGTAGACTGATTGCTTTTACAAAAATAAACTTTAACATGAACAATTGTATGCCAATGCTTTTTCCTCTGATCTTTTGTAACAATCTAGGTTGAGAAAGACAAATAACTATCCCTTCATTTACTTCTAACTACTGAAGAAAATTGAAGTTTGTGGGAATCTCTACAAAATAACAAACAATTACAATACAGCTAAATACAACAAATTAACACACAAAATTCTGAAGCAGTATCATAATGAATTTTCAGATTTACCACTTTCACTTATAACAAGTTTAATAAACAAGTATACACTTTCTTCTTAGTAAAAGTATGCCCAGAACTGAACCCAAAAGCTTGCTTTTCACTCAAATTCTGCATAAATAAAATCTAAGCAACATTCCTTTTCCACAAGAGTAATTGTATTACAGACAAGAATTCCAAGCATATATTAACTCAACTTACCAGCATTATCAAGCAGTGCTTAAAGAGAAATATTAAAAGTTAGGATAAACAATGATCTTCCTAAACACCCTTAAAAAATGAAGTAACTTCTGGAAGTGACTTTAGTAATTATTACATAAGTTTTGCAAGTGCAGCTCATTAGGGCAGAGAATATTTTGAGTATGTAAATTATAAACAGCTTACTAAATCCCAGCACAGTTCTCAGAAACCTGCACATTCTGTGGCAGTTAAATGGTGGTAATCATGAAAAAATAAAACCAATATTAAAACTTTAAACTATTTTTTTTTTTGCCTAAGCTTTCCATTATAAACATTACCTGCATAAATTGACACCACCTTCTCTTTCCATTTGGTTATTCACTGGTGAACAGGACTTTGATCTCTTTTCCTCTGTTACAGCAGTCGCATTTTGTTTTCCTTCAATAGCACAATCCACTTCTTCTCCACAGGTAGTATGACCATCACTGCTTGCATGTATCACTTTTTTTCCTGATATTAATAAGAATTAAATCAGTTTGGACATTCTGGGAAACATCTCAGAATCCCAGTAATCAAATCCTAGCTACAGTGAAGAAGAGTTAACATAAGACTAAAAATCGAATTTGAAAAAAATCTAAGTATTAAGAGAACTGTTCTCATTTAAACAAAGTATGTTTAGATTTAGAATGAAAGCTGATTTTAAAAGGCATTGTTCCACAATCTCCTACAAGGCAAATCAGCAATGTAAATCAAAGAACAAATTCTGACTTTTAAGTTGGCAATGACTTTATATAAAATTTCTATTTGAACATTTGAAAGTGAGCATTTCTGCCTCTTACTTTTATTACAGCACTTCCCTTCTACAGCAGTTTTTGAAGGAACAGGCATTTCTTCCGGAATATTCTCCACTTCCTGTTCAAGATCACCTTTTCTCTTCCTCTTTCTCTTCTTTTTTGCTAATGCTGGCTCTGATGTAACCTGTTCTTCTGCCTGTTCAGAAATGCCCAAAGATTCCTCATTTTCTTTCTCAGCTGTCACACCATCTGCTTCTGTTTCTGCATCAGAAATTCCAGCTTCTTGAATTCCATCTTGATCATTAACAGCTTCTGTGTGGGCAGCTTTTGCTATTGAGACAATACCGCTCTTGGTAAATGGTAGAGTAGTAGGAGCCACAAACAGCAAAGGCACTTCTACCAAAAACATTTGTGTATTCATGTATCATATCATGCCAGGTGTGTGAGCAGGACTGGGGAACGTTAGTCATTGACTTGCCAGAAAAGCTCCAGCATAGATTAACTTCAGCATTTAATACAAAACACATTCTGTACATGGGACAACACTCCACCAGGAGAAAGTCAATATGGGATGTAAAGCAAATTTAGTAAATGCTATTATGCCTGCGCTTTTTCTTAATACAGTCACATTTGCATTCAGGGAAAACAGACATTGCTACTCCTATAAAGAATTTTTTGCAAAAATACATGATGATGATTACAGAATGGAAGCCACACAAAAGTAATTTTTCATCAAGAAATGTACAAGAGTTGACCATTCTAGCTTACTTAAGAAAGCTGAAATATTATTTAGCTAATAATTAACAAGGTATTTTCTGGGTTTAATGAGTTTCTAAAATTTTCCTCCCCCCAATTTTAAGGACATTTTTTCTTGATCCTGTATTTAACCACCAAGAAGTTTTCCTTTCCTTTTTATTCATCTTAAATGAACTTGTTTCCCTGTAATTAAGAAGTCCAAAACGCAAATGAAGTAGTAAAGCATGTTGCTTTATGCATGACATAATCTTTAATCTACCACTAAAGTGTGGAAACAAGACTTCTCTACATGGTTTTAAATCCTAATACATGAGATATTTTACTTAATCAAATCCAAAACCAAGGCTACCAAAAAGCACCAACTACTTCAATTTTAAGAGATGTTACTTTCTAGCTAGCATCCCCTTTAAAAGATGTTCACTTCTTTATTTCACAACACCACTGACAAAAGGATGGGTCCTTGTGGAACAAACAATAATTAGCAAGAAATGTATGAAATGGCATCAGTGTAACTGTTTTTAATTAAAGTGAATTTATCAATGGTCCTTTTCCAGGTACTAAGAGGTAGTAAGACACAGTGGTGATCAACAGTAATTAAACATAATCTTTATTTTAAACAGACCAGAAAGATAAAACAACTTTTACATGATTCTCTGAAAAGAATCATACTCCTCAGAGTCAGAAAGTTAAACCACTATTAAAGGAGAAACAGGACCCTTAAAAGAAGAGGATTTTAAATGCAATAAAACTTCCAACACAGAAGAGTTTGCCAAAAATATGATTTTGGCCCAAAAATTCTACAAGTAAATTAATTAGCAACTCATGGTGATACTTACCAACTGGTAAATTAGAATATCAGCACTTCAGATAGTAGAAGAGCACCATTTTCACCGTGGTATCATGTTTCTGCTCTGTTACTAATTATTATCATCCTGCACATCAATAAACTACACCTGAAAAAGTTACACTATGAAGCTAAGATTTTCTTGTCCTGTCCACAACAGGGAAGGAAAATGTAATGCCCTATGTGATTTTTCGTCTGCTAGCAACACATTACTGACCACTGATCTGTAATGCCATCTCAAACACTCTTTTAAAGTACCTTTTGACTTCTGTGGCCTTGAAGACTTTTTTTCTTTTGGCTTCTGGTTTTTAACAGTCTTTTGCCTCCTCTTTCCCTCATCTGCTAAGACCTTCTCAAGCAGCTGGGCAAAGAATTCAAAATCAAAGGGTCGTTTCTCTTCTATCAAATTAAAGCAAAGAAAGAGAACAGATTTCAAAGTTTATTATTTTTTCGAGTTTCATCTTTATAAAATAATCAGTGATACATGGTATAATATTAAAAAGCAAAGGTTACATACATTTAAACAGAGTTCTTGGAAGTAATTTCTGTATCACTTGAGCAGGGGCTGAAGTTGACATAAAGCTGAAGTTGCCTGGATTCTGGTAGTTTGGTTTTTAAAAGTTATAAAACTAAGTAGATCAGAAAACTTAAGAACTGGCAAATACATAAACTGTACCATAGTACCAAATAATACATTAACATGCTGCTGTAGGACATATGTACCTCACTCAACTAACAAAGAAAGTATTTAAGGAGTCTCAAAGCAGTTTACAATAAATAACTGTGCTAGAAATTCCCATGAATAAGAAGAATTATCTTCAACTGAATATACAGGAGAAAGTTTATATTAATCTCATTTAGCAGACATCTAGAAAAGATAGAAAACAAACCTAAAGATTGTTATTGCGAACTATGCTTGTTATGAAAACATATAATTCCACAGCTTCTGGATTCATCTATGAGCAAAAACTTTCTTCTAAGTAATTCAGAAAAGGCAAAGCACAGAAATTACCATGAAAATAGATGGCTACCATTTAGTGACTCATTACAGGATAGGGAATATTTACTTACTGAAAGCTTTGTCTATTCTCCATCCATTAGCTTTTTCTTCACGTTTGAACTTGTTCTAAAAGCAAGTGCACAGTTGTGTTTATCATTAAGCAAGAAATGCAACAATATGTTGTACAAAATGGCAGCTCAAGCTAAGCCTTCAGTGCAACAAACCAACTGAAGCTGTTGAAATTCACATGCATATCCAGAGAACACAAGTTTGTAATCAGTTTTTAAATATAAAATCTGTTACTATAGCTATCACCAGCTACACTTTTATTATTTTCTACACCTTTTCCTGACTTTTAATCTGAGCAAGGTTTGAAATACCAAAGACTTTCCCAGATGTGTACAACAAATGAGATAACACAGAAGCCCCACACCAAACAGCCATTTAGGTGTATCAGCATTCTTCAACTAAAACAGTCTGTTTAAGTATGCTACATTTACTAGATACATTCATTGAAATTCAACCAGCATTTTAATGTTTCAGATACTTACAACCTCTTGAAAAAGTTATCAGAAAACAAGCACTACTGTGGAGAAAATTTGCACCAAAATTATCAACACTAGTAGAAGCAGCAAGGGAATGCAAATAAGAAAAAGTAAAACCAGATATTAAGTTTCTTTATTGAGTGCTTTAATTTTTACCTTAATTTCTGCTCTGGCTCTGTGAGGAAACAGCCGCCCAATCAAGGAGAAGTCTGTTCCTACCATACTGATAGCTAAAAAGAACATGTCTGTTTCTAGAAGGGAAAAGAAAGAAAAAATTACACGCACTTAAATATTTACTAAAACATCCTTCTTGCTATCAGAAAAAAGAACACCTTGCAACCTTAATGGGATAAGATCAGTAACTTCGAGGTTGTCTACTGTAGCTGCAAGCCCAGGTGAGTATATATGGAGTATGTTTGTTATTTTACCTAGGCCCCTCTATTAACAGTTGCTGAATGAACTATCAACAGAAAGAACTGTCTAATCTATTAGAAAACTGCAGAATGTGAAGAGTGCTTTCTAAAGCTAATAAACCAAAGCTAACCAACCCCAAATTGTCCATGTCCACAAGCACAAACAGGAATCAGAAAAACATCAGGTAAATCTACTGTTTCCATTATTAACAGGAAAAGAGTGCATTCCAAAGAGAGCACAGTGAATTCTGAAGCTAATTTTTCCATCTATAGTGGTAAAAAGTAATTTCCAATTGTAAAACTGGAAATTACTTTTTACCACTATTAGCCTAGAGATAATAGTCAATTCACAGGAGGAGTAATGAAGAACCCAACCCAACCAGTTGTAAGAACACAGCTGTCCACTTGCACTGAAATGAGTCCATACAGAGATACCTTACACAATCTATTCCTGCCGGTGCCAGAAGAACCTAGTTTAAGTACCGTATAGATGTCCAATATCTGTAAACCAGAACCCAAAATTATGCTCTTGATAAAGCAGACTAGCATTTCCTCAGCATCTAAACATCCATGGCAGAAAAAAAAAAAGCACAGATAGCCTACAAGTTACAAGGCACTGCACTTTTAAAACATGCCAGTTTTCACAGTAAATACCACATCTCTGCCTGTTGTAACAGTGTGGAGGGTTGAGATGACATGAGATGACATGTAAGTAGATCCATTTTCTCCATAGGTGAAAACTAGGACTTTTCTGCAGACTCAAAACTTGAAATCAAAAATATACTCACCTTTATTTGACCACGGTTTTGTGTAAAAACTTTTCCTGAAGCTAGAATATGTAGTTGTAGAGCCACGCTCAAAGATGGGATCATTTTCCTCTACAACACATGGACCTTTTGTTCTTAGAACTTCTACAGTTAAGCTGGGAAAGAAAACACACAAGAAGACTCACCTCAAAATATTGCTAAGAAAACACCTAATAGATGTTTATAAGACAGCTATTCAAATTTTTTAACCACAAGTGAGCATTTTTACTGTGTAATAATTTTAATAATTACACTAACATGTACTTTAATGGGAGAATGCAGCAAGCAAATACTACCCTACTTACCCTCTGTCAGTAAATTTGCTTTTTCTGTTTTATAAAATATAATAAAGACAGACATAATTAAGTATCTTAGAAAAAAAAAAAAACCAAAAACTTTTTAACATTTGAGAAATATATTTTGTAAAACCATGAGAACCTCTCAATATCCTTCTACATTATTTTCAAATTTTTTTACCAGGCTCTCTTTATCCTTAAATCTTGGTCTAACTCTCATGTTAATACCTTTGGGGAACTCAGAAATTTAATAATCTACTCATTAAACATAATATTCTAAGCAAAGTTACTGAAAGCACTGACAGAAGAATAAAGCAGCAACAGGCAAAATGCAAAGCTGGAGCAAATTGTACTGATAACCAATAAACAGTAAGCAGATACATGTTAACTATGAGAAGCAAAACAGATGATATTTAGAAGTTTGACAAATCTTCAGTGTTCATTCACAGTAATAAAATATGCAATCTTCCTCTCTACCTCCTTCCCGAACAACATTTCTCATAAAGTATGCCACCAGAGATGCAGATTACTGGCTGCTTGTATTTTGTCACACCCTTGCACTGTTTCCTAACTCAGTGTAGCTCAGCTCCCAAACATAAATACACCCATTCTCATCCCAGTGCAAAGTATTCCTCTATTTACAAACTGAGCCACAGTGCAGTACCAGTCCACATGAGTCAGGCAAGGAATTTGTCACCTTTCTTCATCCAGAATGATTGAACCATCTTCCGCTACTTTCACACGAGGAACGAGAAGTGGGCCATCCTGACTCTCTTCCCCGTTCTCTTCTTCGTCATCCTCCTCTTCCTCATGATCAGGAGTACTTTTCTCTTCCTGTCTACAATTTTTAAGACAGCAAGCAAAAATATTAAGTGTTTTGAATTGCTGCTCAGTATGTCAGACATTCAACAATTTGATGAATCACCCAGCAACGCAACACATCAAGAAATCAGTCAATATGTGAACTTTGAAACCTGCTTTTCATTCTACTGTAAAATGGAAATATGCAAAACTTAATGTTGAAAGCAAAGTGATTTTTAACCACCCTACCTGCCCAAATTACAATTTCTATAAATTAGGCTATGATATTGAAACAGTAAAGACATACAACTACACCATTAGTATCATCACAGAAATGCAAGGTTTTTTACACCAGAAAACTTCTTGATTATACTTCACCATCAAGACTCACTCTTTCATTTGACTTAGTGCAGAATTTTTTTCTGTTCTCTTTTCTTCTACCAATGACGACCTAGAATGTCATAAAAAGCTAGAGATGATTGTTTGTACAGATACATATCTGCTTTCTTCCACTAAACTGGCTTTTAGTGGACAATGGACAAAGAAACACAAAGTTTTTTTTTCAGTTCTTTGTATCACATCTAGATTGAACTACACAACCACCAACATTTAGTAAATTTTGCTTTTTTTTTGTACAAGCAAAGACAAAAAAGGTATTTCAAGCAGAAATCCATTGGTAGGATACAGGGAACATGAGAGCATCTTGCTTTTTACCTCCTTAGCGACTAATTAGTGTAAAAGAAAAATAAGGGAAGCGATAAGTAAAACACACAAGAACACAAACATTAACAAGCAGGTGGTAACAGACACCACCAGAAAACTCATCTACTACTGAAAGAACAGGACTTGGATAACTGTACTCCTATTCATGTGACTGCTTTTGATAGTTGCAGTGAAAAGGCCCTGCTCCGCTCTGCCTGTGGCAGTCTGTGCAGCCCACTGCATTAGTGTTCCCTGTATGCAACTCAGCCTTGCTACTGGTGAAACATGTCAATGGAGCAGAAGCAACTACCCTCAAGGGTCTTGCAGTGCGTTTTACACTTCAGTACCTAAAAGGAGAAATGCTTAGCTTCCTGGGTCCACTGGGTCTAGTGGGCAATTATAACATCTCTAACAGCCACAACTAAAAATTTCACAGCAAGTAGTTGGAAAAAAAAATAAAATTCTACTATTCTGTATTTCTGTAGAGATAAATCAACACTAGGGACAGGTTCATGGTTGTGTATTTCAACAAGTACACTAAGCTCCATTCTCACTTCTGTACCAGAATTAAGCAGATGTGAAAACTAGAAGCTAGTCTAGAAGCTTTTGTTACCATTGCAACAATACTGTATCTGTGCTAATACTCCATATTTAAGTATTATACAGGTTGAAAAGTAATTTAAACTAAGGACAGAGAAAAAAAGTCATACTTACTTCATAGGATTGTTTTCTGGCAGATAGTATATTAAGTCTCTCATGGTCATTTTAGAACGATCTGGTGGAGAACGTCCTTCAATTACTGGAGGCCTGTGTTTCAACTTCTTCCGTATAAACCAAAATGAAACAAAAGAAAACAACAAACACTTAGATTCACCCTAAAAGTATTTACTGTTTCACAAATTATCATTACTTTTGTTTGTTTACAAAGTACCCATTCATGGAATTTTGTTGTTCACACGTGCACACATATACTACTCCCAAGAACCAAAACAAGATTATCTTAAGTGTCCCTTTCTCAGAGAGGGCATTACAGACCCTTAAGCCACTTACCCTTTCAGAAGCATTCAATACCTGGCACAAATAAAACAGAAGTTATTCAAAATTACAGAACTTGGACAATGATCAACTTGAAAAAATATGAGACATCCCAAATCCAAGCTTCTTGCAGCACATTTCCCTGCTATATTACAAACCATGAAAATTTCAAAATCAGAATGCTGACTATAAAACCAGGTGTCATATCAAAAAGACTTGTGGTCTAATCAAATAAAAAGATAGGCAATTCCATGTAAAATCTGTATTATTAGGGAACAAAATGCTTCTACTGCTTATAAATAGAATAAACACATAGAGAGTTATGAGGTATGACAGACTACTAGCAGTAAGCAGCTGACGAACATCAGAAAACACGACAGCAATGAGATAATGTATGCAGGGTGAATCACAGGGCGTCTTGCCCTTCACAGACAAGCACTGCTCAACACAGAGGCCTTACCATCCGCTCCTTCTTCAGCTCTTCTTTAAGCATTTCTCTTAATTTCCGAGCTTTGAGGATCCTTTCCCGGTCAGAACATGTTTGTTTGACTTTCTCAGGAGGTTTCACAGGTAGCTTTTCCTCTTGTGTTCGTGATCTTTCCTGTGTTGGTCTCTCCTTGAGAGGAGAGGGTACATTCTTCTGCAAGCTATCATCATTTTTCAGAGTAGCTACACCAACAGTTTGCTCTTTGCTCACAGATTTTTTTAGTGGTGAAAACTGTGGCACTTGTGGCACAGGTGTTTTCTTCTCAGGAAGCATAGGAGACTTTACAGAGCTTTCAACATTACTCTTATCTTTTGGGGAGGGATCCTTCTGAGGTGAAGCACTGCCATCAGAAGCCTGCGATGTTCGCCTCTGCTGTTTTGGTGCAGAACGCTGAGCAGACGATGGTCCAGCTCTGGGTTTGACAAGATTTGGCATGGTGGAGATACGTTTTCTTCTCTGGGTAAGCATCTCTGCAGGTTTACTAGCTTCCCCAGTGCCACTTGCATTATTCGTCTTGTCATCACTGAAAAATTTAAGAGAGTATTCTGAAGGTCTTTACACTGATAGATTTGTTACTTTTACTTTCAAGATGTGTTTGTGCACCAATCAGTATAAACACTAGGCTATGGGAAAGCAGTTACACACAAGAAGCCATGTTAGGATCAACCTGTAGCTGGTACTTCCTCATAAAATAATCAGCTTTAAAAACTGCTGTATTATTTTCTAATATTAATCACTGATCAATAAGATTGTAACAGTAACACATTCCCACACTCCACCTCTTTTTTTGGAAGGCTCTCTCCTTGCAGCTGAAAGTACCAGTATCATAAAGCTTTATAAAAAACTACCCATATAACATAGGCGACATATCAAAAACACTTTAACAAAGCTGTATGTAACAGTGGTTTGATGACTTCTATTACAATAAAAGTGAACATTCCTCTTACACATTTGCAAGTAGACAATATGTAAACTGTGGCTTCCAGAAAAACTTCAGCAGTCATACTGCTGCCCATGTTTAACACATCAATAACTCTTAGCTTCCCTGGAAAACTTTATATGTAAGTACTTTTTCTATCACTTATGCAGAAGTAATTTTCAAAATGCAAGTAAAATTGCCAACCATTATGATCATCCAAGTTTGCTGACTCCACCAGTGTTCAGCTTCACGGCTGCTGCTCATAGCAAAACTGCAGTATAATTATAATTGAGTCATAAAGAGAGTTTTTAAAATTTTATATTGGAACTATGCCCTGTTTCTGTACGTAAGGACAACCACACCCGTAGTTCTCTTTTTAAAAATGGTCAGAAGCAAATGCTTTCCAAGAAATATAAAGAAAGTACAAATACACAGTGAAACTTTTCAAAATTGTCTCCAGCTACTGTCTGTGATTCAGGCAAATGGTGCAGATGATACCTTTGCATTTTGCGGCCGCTGTTAAATGGCTGAATCAATTTGTCCCACACTGTGAGTTCATACACGTTTTTAGTACAGAATACCCCTGGGCAGAGAGTTTAGAGGGCTTATTACATGGTGCCTATTCATGTGTTTTGAATGAGATTCTTGCAAATTCCACTCAACACCCATTGTTCTTTGTACAGCTGGAGACAATGGAAAATAATTCTTCATTCACTTTCTCCATACCATCTGTGTTATGTGGAGTTTTTAATCAGGGTGCAACACTGGATTTCTAAACAGTTAAATACAATTTAACAGAAAGTGTATTGAAAAATTAGAATTCTCTTACACTTATAAAATTTTAACTTCCCTGATAATTAACAAAACTTATTCAGCATATAGAAAACAAAACAATGTAAAGCGACTGATACTACAGACACAGACTTGAGCAGCTGTGAGTGAAGGGATCAGTGGCTGCCCCTCCACTTCCCCTCATGAAGAAGTTTTAGACTGCAATGTGGTCTCCTCTCAGTCTCCTCTAGGCTGAACAGACCAAGTGACCTCAGCCACTCCTTGTACAGCTTCACTTCAAGGCCCTTCAACATCTTTGTTGCCTTCCTTTGGATGCTTTCTAACAGCTGAATGTCTTTCTTATTCTGTGTCACCCAGACCTGCCCCCAGCACTCGAGGTGAGGCTGCCCCAGTGCAGAGCAGAGCAGGACAATCCCCTCCCTTGCCTGGCTGTGATGCTGTGCCTGATGCACCCCAGGACAGGGTTGGCCCTCCTGGCTGCCAGGGCACTGCTGACCCATATTCAACTGGCCATCAAGCAGGACACCCAGGTCCCTTTCTGTGTCACTGTTTTCCAGCATCTCATTCCTCAGGCCATACATCCAGGGTTGCCCCATCCTAGGTGCAGAATCTGGCACTAGCCCTTGTTGAACTCCACACAGTTGGTGATTGCCCAATCCTCTGATTTGCTGAGATCTCTCTGCAGGACCTCCATGCCCCCCCACAGAATCAACAGCTCCTCTCAGTTTTGTATTATCTGCAAACTTGCTCAATATCCCTTCCAGTCCTGCATCCAGGTAATTTATAAAGATGTTGAAGAGCACAGGGCTGAGGATGAAGCCCTGCAGAACCCCACCTGTGGGTTCACCAGTCTGATGTCCCCATTCACTGTAACCCTTTGTGCCCAACCTGTGAGCCAGTTGCTCACCCATCCCATCATGTGTTTAACCAGGTGTGTGCTGGATGTTTTGTCCAGAAGGGAGGATACTGTTAGAGCCAGTCTCAAAAGTTTTACTGAAATCCAAAAAGACTGGCTTCCTTTGGTCAGCTAGGTGGGCTACCGTGTCAGAAGTTATAGGACAAAGGCCTATTTTTAGGCCATGAGAATACATCAGAGTGCCTTTCAGAGTCTCATCAATATCTAGTTTTGAAACTTAAAATTATATATAACTGATATATTGTTATATATATCAGTTATATATAACCACCCATTAAATTACAAACACAAAAGTCTTTAACAAATCTTTTGAAACAGTAACAGTAGCATCCAAGTGAAAAATAGTAAAAATTTCTTCATTAAAAAAAAATCAAGATAGCAAAAGATCCCGTAATGTGATCCCTGTAACATAAAAATTTTATAAATACAACTTGAAATAATGACATCCTTGAAGCACAATGCAAAACAAGTAAAGATGTAAGATACAAGTTGAATAAAAGGCAGCATGGGCTTCCTAAAGACATGCCATGCCAACTAGTATGAGACCTGAATTTCCAGCCACCAAAACAGAAGACTCTAACACTGTTTCATCATACTGTCATAAGGGACAAGCTTCAACTAAAAGAAGAGAGGTATTTGTGAAAGACTCAAACCCAACTGTACAAAAGAAGTGTGAATGTTGTTCTGAAGGACAACTATCAGACTGAGGAAACGCCCTGAAACATTGATGTGTACTGCCTTTGGTGGGGACAGAGTTAACTTCCCTCACAGTAGCTTACATGGTGACGTTTCAGATTTGTGAAACAACAGCACTGATAGCACACCCATGTTTCCAGCTAATGCTGAGCAATGATTATGCAGCACCAGGGTCTTTTCTCACACTGCTGCATGGCTGACCACACTGCGGATGGGCAAGAATCTGGGACGGGACACAACCAGGACAGCTGTTCTCAAATGACTGATCACTGTTGCGATCCCACAACATGTGGCATCACACTCCTCAGTTATAGCTAGAGGAACAAGAAAGAAAGGACATTTGGAGTTATGGCATTTTTCTTCCCAAGCAACTGTTACAAATGATGAATCCCGTTGTATAGGCCTGAGCAAGTCTCACAGACTGAATTCTGACTTGATCCGACATAAGCCATGAGATTGCTACCAGCTCTTCATGAGAACAGTCCTGCAACGGTGAAAAACAGCTTGTTTCCCTGGGAAAGAATTCTACAGACTAGGACTGTTTCTTGCACCTGTTTCAGGAATTCCCAACCGTCAAGTAAACGAATGAAAGCAATATCTCACAAACAACTCTTTCTTGCATATAGACATCTTTTCTAGACTAAACAATTGTTACGGAGTAAGAGCTTGCTACTGATCAATAGGAGATAGACACTGGATGTTTGTAAAACTCTATATATAAAGGGATGTATGCAATAAACCTTTAGCTTCTTTTGCTCCATTAAAAGAGCGTGTCTTGTCTCTCTAAAATGAGGTCAACAGCGACGGCCCTTCTTTCCTGGAGACAGTAAAACACCTGCAGAGAGTGGTGAACGAATTCCCAATTCTGCTTTGCTCATGCATAGTGCTATTTCTTTATCTATTGAACTGTCTTTATCTAGACACACCTTTTCTTGCACTTTTGCCGTTTTAACTTTCTTCCCATCCCATGAAGCTGGGAGGGGCAGGGGTGTGGGGAAGCAAGCAATAAACTGTGTGGGGTTTAGCAACCAGCCGGGCTTAACCCGCAACAGGGAGATCCTCAGAAAGGACCACTCCTAAGGCCAACTTTACCATGTGCTTCCAGTACCCAAAAACTAATAGGCAAAAAACCCTGCAAAAAGACACAAAGTCCTCCCTTGCCAATGCATGAAATGGATACAAAAGACAAAATGCTGTAAGAATGCAAAATCAAGCTCATCTAGTTGCAGAGCACAAAAATTGCTGCACACAGTAAACCAGGGCTCCTGGCTGCTGTGGAGCCAGAAAAAGACGAGTGTCAGACCACACCGGGCCACTCTTTTGCAGTCTTAACTTAGAGAATTAACAGAGAATAAGTCGAGATCATCGAGTCCAACTCACAACCCAACACCTCCTTGTCAACCAGACCACGGCACTAAATGCCATATCCAATCTTTCCTTAAAGACTTCCAAAGACGGTGACTCCGCCACCTCCCTAGGCAGTCCGTTCCAATGCTACTTCAAGCGCCTGCTGCACAACAGCAGTGAAGAAATGCGGGTTCAGGTTAGGCTGCGAACGCGTCGAACACCCGCAAATCCTTGTCTTGCCCGACAAGCCCGGACGCGCAGTCACCGGGCACCGACCGCACGTGTCTTTCACGAGATCTTCAGGAGAAGCCAGCGCAGCAGGTTTCACCGATAACCAGACGGTGACAGGCC
>VWZS01000850.1:0-60874 GCA_013397075.1 Rhabdornis inornatus
GGAGGGACCCCACATTGGAGCAGAGAAAGCATGAAAGGAGTCCTCCCCTTGAGGAGGAAGGAGCAGCAGAGAAGCACATGATGAACTGGCCACAACCCCCATTCCTCAATCACTTATGTCACTGGGGTGGAGAAGGCAGAGAATCAGGAGTTGAGCCTGGGAAGAAGGTTTAATATTTGGCTCTATTTCTCATCATTCTGCTCTTCTATGGTAGTAATTCAAGGCTATTTTGCCGGTGATGGTAATTGCTGAGTGATCTCTCCCTGTCTCTATCTGGACCCATGAACCTTTTGTTATGTTTTCTCTCTCCAGTTCAGCTGAGGAGGGGAGCAACAGAGTGGCTTTGGTGACAACTGATGTTCATCCAGGGTCAACCCACCACAAAAGGAATGAGATTATGTTTGTATGTTTATGTGTGCTTTTACTAAAGTGAAACACAACACGAGCCTCTTGTCATAACAGAACATGTAGGATGAATGTAAGATAGAATAGTCAAAAAACTGGTTGATGTATGGGGCTAAGGATGGAAGCCTCTCTACTGATCCAGCTAATGAGCCTTGTTTTATTCATCTGATGTTATGGCTGCCAGGAAAGCATCAGTTGTACGACACTTTAGTGACCTTTCAGGCACAGCCAGGATAAAATGCCTGCAGAAAGGGCAGCCTGCTGCATGCTTTAAGAAACTAGCTCAGAGTCCACAGGGAGCTTTTAGTGCAGTCTGGACACCACAGGGTTTGCAGTGCTGAGAAGCAGCTGCCATGAAGAAACCTTGCTACAAACAAATTGATGAAATCCTTTCATATTGAAGTTCACTTTCTATTACCTCCCTCCACCTACCTTGCAAAGCTTGTTGTTGCCTGTAAGAAGCCATTGTATGTCTCTAGTGAGATCATGGTAGTACTCTCTGCCCTGCCATCATTTGGTTACACACATGGGAACTTCTATAGTGAGCTGAACACAGAAATGTCTCTACGACCTTGCTTTGTTTATCACTTGGCAATCCAGCTTATTAACACTCTGTGCTTGCTCTGTACAACAGGGCAAAGCCACAGTGCATGAAGAGATATTCAGCATGCATCTCTCCCTCATGCTCACACAAAACCATTTTGCTCGAAGAAATCTTTTTCTTAACACATTGGTTTAGCTTTCTGAAAACAATCTTGAAGACAACCTTTTGCCCCACATCTGCAAAGCAGAGCATCTATGCCTGCAGCCTACTAATCATGTTTTACAGGTTGCTTGAAAAAAAAGTTCTAGGAAAGTACAGAAGAAATGCAAAGCTGGACAAATGAGTATAAGCAATATCCCTAAAGTGGCATGGGTTGAGGTGCACAATGAGGCACTTGATCCAACACAGGTATTTTCTGACTTGGTTGTCAGGGATCAATAGTAACAAAAAGAAAAGAAAATTGGGCAAGGAAACAACAAACCATACCTGCAGCAAACATACATCCATTCTTTTTTATGCAATCTTTGTATTTGAAAGTTTAAATGGTTTTGTCCCAGCCTAGCACTAAAAATTATCCTTCATTTTCTGCCTTTAAACTTAGTATACTCCCAAAGACATGATCACATTTTGATAAAGGTATTCTGATGGTTACAGACATTGATTAAGTAGAAAGCAACGAAATGGCATTTGTCTTGATCTTAGCAAGATTTTGACAGCATAAAAGGTTTGTAAGAAGTTTGGGAAAGTACTGTCCAGATGCAGTCAGCATAGGTTGAGTGCAGAATTGTTTAAAACTGTATTTGAAATGTAGTTATAAAGCAGATGGGACATTTCAGATGGGATCCCACTGGGACCACAGCTAGGGAAATAATTCTCTTCATTATTTTTATTAACAACAATGAGGATAGAAGAGAGAACATATGTAAAAATTTAAGATTAAACTAGACTGGGAAGAGTACAAGCACTTGTGATGATAGGATTAGAAGTCATAATAATCTTGAGAAGTGTCTTGAAATCAAGCAGGTGAAATTCAGTACAGACAAGTGCAAAAGAACTCCTGTGGGGAAGAATCAATCATCTTCAAATAAAATATGGACTACTTGGCTAGGCTACAGTTAGTGTCAAAACAAAAAATAAATAGCTGATTATGAAACGTTTGTAGGATGCTGTTAAAAAAAAATTGGAAACCAAACCCAAATGACATAAAACAAGAACAACAAAATCAAGAGAAAAAAACCCAACCAAACATACAAAACCTCAGAACCTACGGAATTATTTCAGATAATGCACAGAAGACTGTATGGCAGTTGTCCCAGTTAGTCCTAATTTGTGCACCCCACTGTAAGAAAAACATAAGTAAACTGAGGAAGGATCTTCAGGCTTCAAAATGTAGAGGCTTGGAAAACATGAGCTCTGAGAAAAATTTGAAATAACTAGGTTTGCTTAAACCTGAAAACAATGGATAGCATGGAATACTTTTTTTAAAAGGCTTAAAAGCAGCTACAAGAGCAAAAAAAGGGCTCATTTTTCTTCATATCCATAGGGAGAAAAGGCCAAAATGTAGATAAGTAGTTAATTTGCAGGAAATTATGTTTAAATTAGACATTAGGAAATTAGGCACAGGGAAAAGCAACACAGAGAGGCAATAGAACCTCCTTCATTAGAGATGTCAGGGATTAATTTAGTAACACATCTTTCTGGGATAGGAATACACATAATTCTGCCACAGAGCACAGAGTTGGCTAAATTATTTCTGCAGGGGCCATTCTTGCCTGCAAAGAATGACTTGATAACAGATTCAACATGTGTGCAGTTCAATGGAGACATACTGTACCCAGCCAGTGTTTTGGTAGCTCTTTGCTTGCAGAGTAAATGGTGGATGGAGGGGTACAAGAATCTGATTTTTTGGCAACATGTCTGGAGTGGGTGAAACTGTATTGATTAGTGTGACTAAGTGTGGCACATACTGAGGGGTACCTTAGTATTAAAACAACTTTATAAATGCAAGTGTTAAGGAGTCCAACCACTGTGGAGGTTCTCAAACCACGTAAATTTACTTTTTTGTTGTTTGTGACTGTAACTGCATTTTAGATCCACACGAAGTTCTTGTCTATCAAATAACCTTTCTTTTTTTTTTTTCTGCTTTTAATGTACACAGAGCCAATCTGTCAGTAGCAGTGACCAGACATGTGACAAATGCACTTCCTTACCTGAACTCTTTGGCCCTTTTCTATCAAAGTAAAGTCCAATTCAGATCTGTGATGTAAGAGACAATATTTCAGGGACAAGAACTGCCCCCAAATAACCCCTATAAGCCAATAGTTGAGTTTCCTGGGACAAAGGAAGTAAAGGGCACCCTTTTACCTGTACAAAGAAAGTGTTTTAGAGGAGAAATAGGGGCCTTGGGCTCAGATGAGATTGAATTTTCCTGGAAATTGTTTAAAACAAACATAAGAAGGCCATCAGGAACTGGCAATTGTGTGAATTAATAGATAACTCCCACCCTACAACCTTCTTACAGACCTTCAGCATCTTGAGAGAAATGCAGGTTTCCTTATGTCTGTGGAGTTTCATCTCTGAAGCTCAGATAAATTGTTCCAACTCTGTTCATGCATTTCAACCCAAATGTCAAAGCAGGGAATCAGAGAAACTTCTGTCTCTCAGACAGAGTTGGATCAATGTACTCCCTCCTCTATACCCTCTACTGAGCCATGGTATGACAGCAAGCCAGACACAGTAATCACAGTCAGAAGCAATGCATTCATGCCAATAAATAAATGGTTTTCAGCATTTGTAATGTCTGAATAGCATGTTGTTTTGTATCAGTGAGGTGGCCTACTTGAAAAAGAGGGATGTGTGGTTATTTCTGGTGGAAAGATGGTTGTTATAAATCCTTTACTGTTTTTATGTGGTTTTAAAATTTAAATTATTTTAAAAGTAAAGGGAGAAAAAAGAGGTGACTTTACCTTTGCTTACCTTTTTACTGTTTTTCTGTATCTTCCCATTTAGCTGGTCTAATATTAACAGATTATTAGAGGACCTGTCAAAAATAATCTGTGTGCTGGGTGCTTCTTGAATGACAGCGCCTATCAGTTCTGAAAAGGTGTTGCTAATGAAAGCAATTTCTCCCCTTTCAGTTGATTTCATAGGTGGATTTGACTCTTACGGCTATCAAGGTCCACAGAAGACATCTCATTTACAGCTACAGCCCATGTATATGTAAGTACTTAACTTCTAGGATATTCAGCAGAGTGGCAGCCTGATATTAAAGGATCATTAAGCTGAAAGATGGCATGACTTTAAAATTCAGAATAGGCAGAAGCCTTTTGTGATGGACTGAATTAAGGTTACACTTAAGCACCAACATTACTCTTGTGTTGAATTATAATGATTTCTTAGGGCAGGATATCCTGTGTCACAGTTGTTCAAACAGCATCCAGCTCTCACCTGATTTTTCCCTATTTTCATTCAAGCAGGTTCCACTCCGAAACGTGACAATTTGGTGTAGAAAAAACACTAATCATATTATGACAAACCTTGGTTGTGAAAAAAAAGTGGATTTTTATTAAGTTTTATCAAAAGTTCAGCAACTTGCTAATTTAGTGGATGCATTTAGCATTTGTCTTACCAGAGCATCTGTTCACCAAGGCACCTCTGTACCTTATTTCCAGTTTCCACATTTAAAAAAGGCAAAACAAATGTAACAACATATGGCTTTTTAAGCTAGTTTGAATAGGAGACAGTATTTTACCTAACCATTGAGTGACAACTCCATCTTAGAGTGAAGTCTGATATATTTGGGAATTAAATGGGTAGTCAAATATCAGCTCATACACACAACTGGAGTATATTCACACTAGAGCTGACACACAACCATAGACCAGCCCAGGAATAATCGTCTGGAAATATTTCTTGTACTGATGTCAATTGAAATTCAGAGCAGTCCTGACTGCCCAGATAAATCTTACCTCACTGATGCAGCCTTTTGAAATATTTTCTATTTACCATCAATACCCTACACACTAAAAGCACAGCACCAAACAGCTCATAAAGGGGCAACAGTTACATCTATTTCCTTTGTTTCTGTTCTGAACATTTCTTTTGAGAAAACGCACTAAGTTCAAGCAAACAGTAGCCATTCCAACATACCATTCCACTCACCTTTGAATGCAATTTCATTTCTTCTGATTAGTGGAAGCAAGTCTGCTAATGGATTAGTGTATTTTTGCATGGAATCTTTCATTTATTCCTTTATTGGTGGTACAATCTGTTCTGTGGTGGTGTTTGGAACTGGGCCCTTCAGGAGCTTTGCTAGGAGCTTTTTAATAATCTCAAATTACAATAGTGCATATCTCCAACGCCATCTTAACTTCAGCTTCCCATCTGTCTGTGCTCAAGTAAATATTTTTCACCTGCATTTTTGGCACAGTGCTGCGCATTTTGAAAATGTTATTTCCTTCATAGTATTATATGAGGTGCATAGGTACTTAGAACAATTCTAATCCTATCTCTTTCTCACTATACCATACCTTGTCATCAACATATGGAGCCCTCTAGCTATTATCCCATTCTCTTTATGCTCTTGGTATTTCTTCCAGAACAGCAGATTGCATTTACTGTGCATCTTCATCCTGACTGGAAAGAAAGCTAGACCTGTGAAAAAAAAATAGAAGGCAATATTTTTAAGCTTGTAGCTAAAATGAAGAGATTGATGATTAATCCGTGTAAACTGTGTTCTCTCTTATTTCAATGCTGCATGCTCACTGGAGTATAGGTGATTTAGCTGTCTTAACTGAGAGACAGAAATCAGAATGTGAGTTGACATTTTGTCCAATCAACCCACAAAAGTATTGCCATGTCCCAGCCACAGTCAGACAAAGACACTTCATGTTTCCCTCTGACTGTATAGGGTTTGACAGGGTTCTCTAGGATTGTTGCAATCTGTCCTTAAGAGACTTTTATAGCGTTTAGTAATACTTTTCTTTATTTACAGCTGAGGCACACCAGGAACACATGCATATGTATTCACATTGCAGTTGCTCTATAAATGTAGGCAGTCCATTAGGTTGTGGAGTGACAAATTCGAATGTCAAGTTAATCAAGTCGAGGTTTGATCTGCTTGTAGCACTATTTACAGCAATATTATGTATTAGAAATCAAAACATGCTGATATGATAACAGTAGGCCATACTTGGTATTTTGAAACTTTATTTGTTGGGAGGAAAGGTTTACTTCCCTACAGAGCTTGTTCACCAAATATCACCAATTTAAGCCTTCATAGTATTTAAGGAAACAAAGAAGGAAAAAACACAGCAGGGCTTTATGTTATTCTCTGGCCATTATAATCTCCAGTTTACAATGCTCAACACCTCTAGAGTATGTGTAATAGGCAATAATTATTTAATTTATATTGATTAATTCAGGCTTTTCATATTTACGTTTCTGTTGTGTCAGGACTACTTTATCTAAAGATTTATTACTTTTTATTTGTGATTTTCATAAATCAAGCTCTACTTTTAAGAACATTCTAATTCAGTTTAAAGACACATAGTCACTTTTTGTGGTGTTTCATCAGTTATGCAAAACCAGCCTAAATGAAAAGGATATCTATGGAAAAGAAAAATCTTGGTTTCTGAAAAAGAAATATTATCTTTAGGTGGTTAATTGAAGTCACTATCTCTGGCTACTGTTACCTTTAATAGTCTAGAATTATTAGATTCAAGCTCACATTGAAGTTTTTTTCTCTATGTTTTAGGCTTTGAATTCCAATTACAGTTTTCCTTATCACCTCTTCCAATTTCATATTTAATTTAAATCAGTTTACTTTTTAAAGTGAAAACTATATGCAATTTAAAACTATGTTTTAAATAAAACACTGATGTTTTGGGGAAGAATTCTTATGGTGACATTTCTCTACCTGTTATAAATGGGATTTTTTTATTATTTAAGTGCCAACAGTGTGCTCTATGCTGTACAAGCCAAGAAGCCTAGACAGTCCCTTCAAAACGAGTACGCTTTTTGAACAGAACGGGACAGAACCGATGCTCATGTACCTCCTTGCAGTGTGGCCACAGCTGATGTACTCAAAAGCAGCTTCCTGGCATTCTGTGCCGGAGATGCCAGTGCTCATTGCCAGACCGTGGGACAAGGACACAATAAGATGGCGGAAATCAATTGTCAAGACAAAATTTTCCTCTTGGGAGGTGACCGAGGAAGGTGACTAAACACTCCCTGACACTGATTCTGCTGCACATGAGAAAACACAGTTGTAGTTGTGGAACAAGACTGCACTGCATGATCACTGTTCTAAAAAGAGTAGGAAGGAGGGAGGGGAGAGAGATCTTTCATTATGTTCTTCACATTGAACTTGTTTGTTCGAGAAAAGAAGAAGTGAAGCAAAAAAACCCCATGCATGTCTGATGCTGATGCCTAATGCACTGGAGAAATTGCTCAAAAGCGGTGCAGCCTTGAAATGAAGCACGCTTTCCTCCTATTGTGAAGCCTAAGAATATTTGCAGTATCTGTACTCCCGTACACACACACGCATATAGGCATTTGTCTAGATAATTGCACATCCTGAAGGTGCTACCTACTTCACCATTCACTTAAAGTATAAGTGAAACACAAAAAAAGACACTAAAACTAGCACCTTGAGTATAACCACCATGACACTCAGCAAGTTCATGCATTACAAATCTTCTGTGTAATTATCTCCCCATGTTTTGTCATTCAGACACATTTAAATAAACTACCACCTAAGCTTTCACTATCAACAAGCAACATATTTCCATTTTAGACTGAAAGCTTTAGACACAAAACATGGGTTTGGGACAACACTGTTAAGGTGGCCAGGCTGTGGCATTTGCACAGGCTCTCTGCTTTGTGAGTGAGCTGTGGGTAGCATTCCTCTGCACCTGCAATTCAGCCCTTCTGTCCTCATACTGCGTCACTTCTTGGTTTTACAAGGACAGCTACATATCTGACCGATTATATAAATCAGGTCATATTCCAGTTGACCCATGGACATACAGTTAAGATTGTAATTAAATATAACTCCTGCCTAAGATTGTTTAGAAAACCTGTGCTGACTTCTCTGACAATGTTCCAGAGAAAGCCCAGCAGTTACTTGAGTAAACACTTTGTCTTTCTGTCTTCTTCATCCCGTGTGTACCTGAACTGTTACTGGATTGTGGATTACACTTGCTTGCAAAAGGGCACCAGAGCAGCAGGGCAGGGATCAGATAAGTATATGGTGGATTATAAGTATTGTTCTTTCTCTGTCTTTCTTCTAGGTCAAAGTAAACATGGGGACTACTCAAGGTGGGCTGGAGGACCTTTCAAAAAATCTCTTTCAGGATGGCCTCCTGGTTCTCCAAAGAGAAAAGAAATCCAATTGTTGTGCTACAAATAGTGTGTAAAAGCCGATTGAACAGTGAGACAGAAAACAACAGAGATCTTCAGCCTCTCTTTCTAACAGGTACTAAAGGCGACGCCCCAGACCCCCTCCTTGGACCTCCTGCCTCGCAGCACCAGAGGGACACAGCAGAGGCATTGGTGCCACCTTTTGTCCCTTTCTTTCCCCCGCCACCGCCAGCACGGCCCATTGGATTAAGACATGAACCCAGCCCAGTCAGTGCCGTGGGAGCCTCCTACACGCTCTGGGCCACGTTGAGTCTCCTCAGTCCACACAACACTGAAATACCAGGATGACCTTGCAGCAGAAGTCAATAGACAGCGCATTGTTTGCCCTGAAGGCTGTACAGTTCATACTTGCCTTAACCCAACTGCGTTGCACATTAGAGAAACTACGTGCAAGCTTTCTGAAGTTAACATGCTGCTGTTAACTCTGAACGATTTCTAAGTCAGTGGTTTTCTTCTGTTTGGTTTTGCTTTGTTTTCATGTCAGGGAATAAGGCTCTGTTGGTCCATGGCTCCAGAGCAACCAAGTAGAAAACTGCCAGCTGTCTGATAAGTGCTTTACTTTTGGGGCTCCACAGTGGTCAAGAAACAGTTTATAATGATTAAAAAGAAAAATGAATTAATAAATAAATGAGACCTTTTGGGGGTCAGGGTGGGGAAAGGGGTAACAGAAACTAATAATTGAACCTACTGGAAATAAGCAGCAGAAACAGTGCTTCTTAATCCCGCTGGTTTTATTTATTGCACTGTAGGTGCTTTTATAGCTATCTCTAAACATCTTTTACTAACTACAGACACATCTGCAGATTTCTATGAACAAAGGCCAACTGAATATGTACTAGCTACGTTTACTCTTTTATATCTTATTTCAACTAAAAATTCTCTGTAAGTGAACTTTTTTTTCTAATTGCACCATAAGGGATCCATATATTTTATTTTTCAGTTTTGGTTGAAGAGGGCAGGGAGGGACTAGTTGAGTTGAAGAAATACTGAAGACCTTTTTGTGGTATATTTGGGGGATCTGTTGTGTGTTAGAACGTGTATTTTATCTTCCTGTATTATTGTGGCTGAAAAAAACTCTGTGCTGTTACGTAGTTGGCAACAAGATGCCTTTGGGAATTTTGCTAGTAGGTCAATGTGTATATGAAATACTCTGAACTCCTAGGAACATATGTTTTATTCTACATCTGATCTGTATTTTCAAGAACGTAGATGGCTTTCACTAGGAAAACCCAATATTTTGCTCAGGTTTTTCAGGAACTTGGATTGTCATTGTTTCTTTGCTCAGACCTTGCATAGACAAACGCACGCACCTAGGTGACCACACAGCTTTTGAGGGCAAGAGGGAAGGTCAGCGCTTGGAAATGCTCGAGGCACCCCCAAGCAACTCCCTCTTCCCTGCTGGCCAAACCCTTGCTCCAAAGGCCTGTGCACTCACACCACTCACCCATCCCTGTACGAGCCAGTGCCCTTTGCTGTGTCTGCATGGATGTACAGTGTCACAAGCAGCAACTCTGGACAATGACAGAGGAACAGGCATTCACCAGTGAACACAAGATATGGGACATGTTCAGGAACTATACCTACATTGATTCAGTGAGATTTATATAGATATAGATAGATATATATATATATATGTAAGTGTGTGAATGTGTGTGTATGTCTATATATATAAAATACACAGGACTAACTATTGTTGGGGGCTGCATCACCCAGGAAGATTCTGACGCAGTGTACTGAGGGTTCCCAACTCAGAAACGGCTGGGAATTTCATGCATGAAACATGAATGTCCCCTAGGCCTGATCCTGTAAAGCATTCATTGCTGATTTGGATGTCAAATTTAAATTTTCATACTTGGGTACCTGAAAATCTGAGTTCCTACTGGATAGAGCTGCTTTTCACCCCCTGGAAATTCCATGCAACTTCCAAGTGACAGGCTGAAATTTCCCATAACTTGAAAGATTAAAAAAGTTTCTACTTTTATGTAGTATTAAATATAGCAGATGTATAGTATTAAACACAATGAAGAGGTTTAAATGGGATGAAAATGTCATAACAGGTTATTTTATCTTTCCCTGTATACCAGTTAATCAAAATGATATTTCTATAAAAATCATTTTTTAACATGAAAATAAACCAGTTTTGGCACCTAAGCAGCAATCCAGTTTTCAGGAGATAATTTTTCATACCTTTCAGTGATTTCCCATGGAACAGCAGCTACTGGTAGTTAGCAATTTTAGAAGTCAGACAATTTAATGAAGTGTCTACACGTAGCTTATAGGCCTGATTTTAATTTAGAAAATTTTGGCCTTAATTTCTCTGTGTCTTAGTCTTCCCAACTATAATACGGGAATAATATGTGCCTCACAGGCTTTTTGTGAGGTCTGAATTGTTAATGTTTGTAAAATGCTTAGGAAATAGGAAGCACATCTAACTACTATGGATTGCAATATAAATGTGTATTCATATATTACATATAGAGTAGATACACACACTCACATACACACAGTATATATATATATATTTATATATATATACATACATACATACCTACCTATATGAAGTTGGTATTCATAACCCTGCTTAAGTTGCAGTTAGAGCACCACCATTAAAAAAATTAGGACCATTGACTATTCAACTAAACGATTAGTGGACAGATCTCTTCTGGAAGCAGTTTAGAGCACAGTAATGTGAGAGTATCTGGATGGCATTTTTGATTTGTACAGCTGTATCCTCCTCAAAATCCAGTAAAGAATGTTATTTTTCTAGGCTGGGCTTTTGTTATAAACTAAAATATTCAGAAGGCAAGAGGTACAATCCAAATATGTCCTTTTTTTTCTTTTCCTTTTGACATTTGTTAATTCTGAATGTATTTTTAACAAAAGTGATTTTTTTGACTTACTAGTGTAATTTGCATTTTAAAAAAAATAAATGGAAAAAATATAGGTTTCCAAGCTATTCATGGCCCCCTGCTGCTATTCAGAACTTACAGGAAACTCAGAATTACTCTTCCCAGCTGAGCAACAATGCAGGATAAAGAATCCTATTACATTTACATGATGACAATCCCGTTCTGTGCAGTGCATGGATGTGACAGCACTGAATAGAAATTGCTAGGTCATGACACCATTTTAACGCTGTCATACGTACCAGGTATTTTCATTATCACTGACACTGAAAGGTTTCTTTTACAAGGCTGACTGCAACAGACTCAACTTAGAAAACAGGGTTGGTTTTGCTCACTCATCAGGAATTTTAAGCCCATGATAGGTATAGAGTTGCCAACAGTGTTAAGTATTGCAAAAATAATATTTGTTAAGAAGGAGCTATGTAACATGGATATTTCCTCTGCATTCATATTCTTTCATATGGTATTTATTGTCCTTACACTGAAATGATGGAATCCTGTCTTAGGCAAAATGTTTATAGAGCTCACATATATTGATGGCTTGCCTGAGGTCATTTAATAAAGGTGGAGCAGAATGCTACACATTTTGAGATACTCAGTCATGCTCTCTTAGGATGACTCCTTAGAAAGGGAGTTCTTTCATTAGGATTTTTTAGGTCTTCATAATAGTGCAAGTGATACTTTTCAGTCAGGTAAGGAGAAATTGTTTTTGCTCCACTTGCTTAATTTAAGTTAAAATACTGTTAAAAATACTCCAGTGCTGCACAGCATTCTGATAAAGTCTGGCACAGTTATGTATTGATCACTGGATGTCTCCAGGTAGGAATGGCCATTAACTCAGTGTCTGAAGGCTTTCATCACTCACATGCTCACCTTCCATTTGAGCACATTGATAGTAGCCAAAGCAAAACTCCGCATACCGTGAATCACTCCAGCTTGTAATATTTTCATTTCCAGTCCTCTGTTTTATTTTTGAATGCAAATACTAAGAGGAGAAGGACTTTTCTCACAAAGATGGAAAGCCCCATGAATAGTCTATATGTATGTATTGCTTGCTGACTGTCTACGAGGAGTAGCTGAGATGAAAGTGATGGACTTATTGAGTTTGTTTTCTGGCTAGTCTGGATATGGCTTCTTCCCAGTACATGTGGATTCACAGCAGACACTAAAGGTAAGCAAGGTTTTATTGAAGAACCTATGCACAGCAACACTGCAGATGGCACTGCAGTGTCCACCGCTCCTTGGAGAAAGATGAAGACAGTTGTTAAGCTAATTGGTCTGCTTCAAGCTATGTGCAGTATTAAATGCAATTACAAAGCATAAAAGAAACTGCCCTTTAGACTGCAATTACTCATTCACACACAGAAGTGGCACAGCACAGAATCAATCAGTAAAAGAGATTTTCTTCCTGTAGTCACCAATATGCTTCGTCTCCTAGCATGGACTGGAGAAATCAGTTCTGCTTGATCTCATGTCCTAAGTCCCTCTGTTCAGACCTTCAACAGGAGAAGCAGTGGCAGCTAGTTAGAGTTGAGACCTTGGCATAGCTGAGTGGTTTAGGAAGATACTATAACAAATGTGAAGTTCTAAGTAGCATCATACATACATTTGTTGCATATCTCTCCATATGTACAAAACAAGGGTCTATTAAAAATGCAGTTTTCTTTTATCTCTCAGAAACCAATTGAAACAGATTACATCTTTTACAAGTGTCTTCCAAATCCTGCCAAGATCATGAAATGCATTTTTTAATAAAAAAATCTAATAAAAACACCACCTTTTCTGCTCTCTGTTGAGTAGAAGACAGCTCTTGGGACTTCCAAATGCCTTGGGATTATTGTTTTGGATAGATAGGAGCACTGTGAAACCTGCGAATTAAAAAACAAATAATGCTTGTGGTCATCTCTGATTCAAAATTATATCTGTACAAAAGCTATACTTCTGCATCCACCAATGGAAAAGGGTCTTTACTGCCATCTGGTACCTTATCACTTTCCAAGCTTTGCCTTTGTCCTGCTGGGAAACAGATTATGGGGAGCTTAAGGTGAAGAAGAATGTTCATATTCAGCATATGCTCTCCAACAGCCTCCAGCTCTGCCACACAGATGTTTCATACCTAGTTAATTTCTTTCTCTCTGTCACCATCTTCTTGTCCCATTCTCACTGTCTCTCTTCCTGAACACAACCCCAAATACCCTCCCAAAATTACATACTACTTTTTGCCACGTCCGTTGTTTCCAACTCACATAAAGGTGGCGATGGCAGCCATGGAGGATAGCGTCACTGAGGATGTGTGCAAAATGAGAAGAAGAGGAAGCACAGGGTTATGTACATACCCAAAAAAGCCCCAGACAGGGAGACACTTAACAGAATGGTAAAGGTTGGCAGCATTACAGAAGCCATGAGACACAGCAAGCCCTGGTAGGAATCAATTTCATGTGTGCAATTACATTTGCTGAAGCTATAGTTCACTGAGTACACAAAAAGTCATAAACATCCAGAGCTACAAATGGCACAGGTGAATTAAAAGATAATTAATAAAAAATGTTTGTGAGCACATTTACTGGATTAGATTCACATTTAATTTTCTTCAAAAATTGTCTCAGGATTGTGTTTTTTCCCCTTGCAAACTAACTGGTATTGCAAACCAACTATTTAGATAGTTGGTTTCTATGCATGCAGGTGAATATTTTGTTCCTAGGAGAGCATGTAAGTATGTGCAATTGCCTCAGTTTGCATGGGGTTCTCAGTATTTATGCATCTGTGTGCATTTGTGCTTAATGTTGGTTCAATTCACTAGGTTACACATACGTGCACATATAAACACACCTGCTATGTGACTATATTTTATGGTGGAGGTACATAACCACACACAGTCTCTCTCCTTTTCTACTTAGTTTTTCCTATCCCTCCTCTCGAGGTATTCAAAGTCCAAAGAGTTTCTTTTCTAGACAGGCATTTGATACCCAAAAGTTATTATTTCTGGTAATTACTGGATGTACAAGCATGGTGCAATCTATGAACAGAGTACATAAGACAGATATATAACCCTTATACAAAGGGTTTATATTATAAATAAAGTAAGTTAATGAGAACATTTCAATTAGAAAAAAAAGAAAAATATTATCTCAGTCTCACTCTGCTGTTAAATTTCAGTTAGTTGAAGAAGTGGGTGACAAAAAAGAATTCAGAAAAAGGAGAAGAGCAGGTAAACAAGAACTTGGAGTAGTTATAAGGTGATATGGTTATTTACAGCATTACATATAAGAATTAAGTAAAAGAATTAGCCAATTATATCTTACTAGGGTATCCAATTAATTTATGGTAGCGCCATATAGACATATTACATCTTATCTCACATTTTAAGGGCATTTAAAATGGTAGGTATGGAAGAAGAAGAACATCAAAAGGACTGCATATAGATGTAATCACGAAAGGTTGATGGATTGATTCAATTAATCAGTGACTCATTTCTAAGAGTTCTGCAGGGATTTATTTACCAAACACTTACATTGTTTATTTTGCTCTCTGGAGGGTCTGTATATATGTCATTTTTCTTCATTATTCTTCTTGTTTCATTCATCAATTTCTGACAAATGTTTTCATGCTGATATGTGGCATGTTAGGCATGTAAATTGCCCATATTTACTGATTTAAAGCAGTACACTCCAAACTTTCAGGAGCTGAGAACTTTTGTTTATTTCCCTCAGGTCCTGAGAAACACTAGCCATCTATAATTAATATAAAGATGTGTTTTCCATTTAATCTTTGCTTTTAGTGTCTGCTCAACATTGCAAAGATGTAAGATCTTGTGTAGAGTAACCTGCTTAAACTTTAGACAGAAACTTACTATGAAAAACATTTTGAACACTCTTGACACTAAATAACTGTTCTCTCTTTGGTTCTTCCTTATATTTTGTAATTCAAATCCAGGAAAACAATGCAAGAATGTTTTAAGAAGGTCAGCAGTTTCACTATGTTTTCCGTAAGTTTAGATAAGTTTTTACAAGGGCAAGAAGTGATAGGACAAGGGAGAATGGCTTTAAAATTGAAAGAGGGCAGCTTAGGTTAGATATTAGGAAAAAATGCTTGCCTTTGAGGCTGGTGAGGCACTGGAACAGGTTGCCTGGAGAAGTGATGGATTCCCCATTCCTGAAAGTGTTCAAGACCAGGTTGAGTGGTGAGTGAATCGGCACATACAGAAAACCAAAGGCAACCATCAAACCACAGCTGAAATGCAAAGGGTGTATTTATTTCCTTTACCTCACTTACGGTGCTGAGCAGCAGAGACACACAAAGACACAGGTTCCATCCTGCTTAGTTCACCCCAGCAGGCAGCAGCACTGTGGTCTAGTGAAAAGTCTCCATATTCATGGCAGGGGTTTTGGAACTAGATGATCTTTAAGGTCCCTTCAAACTCAAACCATTCCATGATTCTATGATTTTCTATTTTAATACTGTTTGTGCTTCAAAGTTAATACATAGAAATGGCGAAATTAGGTCAAGTCACATTTAAATGGCAGATACTGGGCACAACAGAGGTCTGTGAAAGATGAAGAACTGAAAGTGAAAGGAAACCATTCTTTGAAAATATTGAGTCTCATTTGGGAAAATATTTTTATTTTAAACTATCAGGAACACTGAACAGCTAATTTTTTTTTAATTAACATATTCATTGTGTGCATACATGCAGCATGGGTGTGATTTGCAGGCATCTTCAGCAGTGGTCAAATTCTTACCTCGCTTTTAGGTGACTAGGAACAATGTCTCAGGAAAAGTGAAAGGTCACAGACCCAATGACTAGAGCCCTGTCAGTCTGCATCTTGCGACAGTCTTTCCCAGTGGATTTAGAAAACTCCACCCTACCTATTAAACCTATAAAAACCTATTAAACCTATTAAAACTATAACAGACAGATGGAGACAGACACCTCTCAGCGATACCCGAAGACACACACAGAAACACAGGAGGTTTCCTCTGAACATCAGCAAACTCTTTCCTACTGTCAGAGTCACCGAGCACTGGCACAGATTGCCCAGGGAGGCTGTGGTGTCTCCATTCTTGGAGACTGTCAAACCTTGACTGGACATGGTCCTGGGCAATGTTCTGTAGGTGGCCCTGCATGGGTAGGATTGTTGGACTCAATGATTACCAGATGCACCTTCCAGTATCAACCATTTTCTGATCCTGTCACTCGCCTCTCATTCAAGCTAATTTTTTTTCCCCATTGGAAATACTCCTAGCATCTCAAGAGGGTGCAAAAATCTTCCTTGTTGGTCTGAGGTGGTCTCAGAACTAACCTTTGGAGTGAAAATAACAGGTCTGTGTATTAAGAGAGAAAAAAAACCATCAGTTTCTAAAATCCATTGGTTATTATTTTTCCCTTATTTGAACCTCCTATAGTTGGCCACTTGGATGAAATCCCAGCTCCATTAAGGCTAGTGGGAACCTTGCTTTTTGTTTCAGTGAGATTTCAAGATCTCACACTTTAAGATGCCTGAATATTTGCTTTCCTTGAAAAACAAAAACCCACCACTATTATACTCAATAATTTTTAAATGCTCTACGAAATTTGAGATTTTTTTTTCCTTTTTCACGCTCAGCATTTGTGAAATACACAGTCTGGTGACATAAAAATTTTATCTGTACTCATTTTTGCTGACCCATATAACTTGCTCATTGCCATATTTGTGCCATTAAAATTTTTCTATCATTCCCACTACTCTGTGTATTTCATTTCATGTGAATGAATATCACCCAGGGGATTAACACCCTGGGAGGCTTTCTGCAAGACATGAGTATTAGGGAGAAATCAAAAGACATTTGCATAGCTATTTGGCCAATGTTATAGTACGAATCTGCTGCATAACCTCTTTTCCCTTTATAAATACATGTTAAATATTAGTTGTAACCCAGAATTCTCAGTGCAAGTATTTCTAGCCTCTTACTCAGTTGCACAGAGCTCCTCAGATTTGATAAGATTTCCATAGAGCAAACTAATTCAGCAGAAGGGAAATTTTTGGACATAAAGATAAAGCACCACCTCAAAAGACAGTCTAATAATATCCAGTGCTTCTAGAAATCCAATGCTTTTGCCAAAGGCATTTCTCAGTCTGGAGTTTCTCCTGTGCAAAAATGCTTCTTGTTCATCAATTTACAGCCTGAAATGCAGTTCCTGACAAAACTCTGTCTGGGTGAGACTCCCACCCTGACAGTCACTGTGTACAACCCATATTCTGCTCTGTGAAAGAATATAGATGAGAAACTAGCACTGCTCCTTCAGGCCTTGAGTGTGTTCTTCTCACACCTGAGCACTTAAGACTGTTGCCCCTCAACAGTCTCAGTTGTCATGGGGATGTTGAGTTACTGAGCTGAACCACTGGTGTGTGCCAATTAAAATTAAGTAGGGTGTCTACATCCTTAGTGGGAAAGCATCCAGTGCACCAGTGATGTTGAGCCACCTGAACAGGGACAGATCTAGGCACAAATGAAGTAGAGAATCCTTCAAGCAGGGGCAACCAGGAAGGATAGCAACATCTACATCCCTGCTCCCAGCTTCTGCCAGAGCCCCAAAAACTCCCACTCCTTGTGTTGGCTCCATCACCAGTAGCACCCAGAGCTGACCAATGGTATCATCCAAGAGTTCACATCCTCTTGGCACCACCAGGAAGAACAAGTCTGCATCTGTAGGAATCACTTCCAAAGTCTCTGTTTTAACTCAGATCATGTTTTCTCTTGTACGAGAAGTCAGATTTTGTCTGGCTACAGCTTTTTACATTTGAGGTGGTAAAGCCCTGCCTTGTTTCGCTTTGCACTTGCTAAAGAGCAAGTTCAGTTAGAGGAGGTAGTTTTGGCAAGCAGGGACAATGCTCCAATTTTTTTGCATTAGGAAAGCTATAGTTCAGGTGTACTTCTGAAAAATTAACTATAGGTGAATAAAAGATAGTTCACTGTTTGAACTTGAACATATTCAAGCCTCCTTTATGGATGTGAAGACATCCTGAGTCATGTGCATAGTTATCTAGTGTCGTTACTTTTGTGAATGCTTATTGATGTAAATACATGCTTTATTTATTATTTTAAAATTGCTCATACCATTGGGGTACCTTTTACATTTAGAAATCATATTACATGTAGAAAAATCAAAGGAAATAGCAGGAAAAATTGACATGAAAGTATTCTACAACACCAGCATACTATTAAGTTAACCATCAGGATCAATCTCAAAAACCATCCCCAAGCTCAGGCCTAAAAACCACTTACACTACAAAAAAAGCTCCTCAGTCCTGGAAGTCATACAGTTATGGCCAGAAGCACTGTTGATCTCAGATTGTTAAATTCTACTTAAATGGCTGGCTGGTCACTGTCCCAGATAATCTCCCATATCGCCTTTGCTGTCATTTGCACTCAAAAGGACCACAGGTTTGTGAAATGAAAGTTCATCATTCCATTTTTGTCCCTGAATTATTGGCTTTTCATCTGTACGGTCCATAACAGAACCTGGAGAAAGAGACCAGGCAGATTCCTAGAAGGACTTGCAGGCATGTTTCACTGAAAGTCAGCAGATCTTAAACTCTTCTTGGGTACTTAGCTTCTTGGGCCTTTTTGAATGCTCACTAATGTTTATTTTTATTTTCAAATTCCTCTGAAGTGGAACAAAAGGATCTTTGAAAATCAGTGCCTTGTGATTAGACCCTGTGGACAGGTACACTTTGCTCGTCAGGCTAAATAAATTCAGTAATTTGATTCAGCCCTTGAGTTTCAGGTCTCCACATGTATTGCATTCTCCTAATTTCCCTGTGATTTTTCACAGCTTTTATGAACAAAGAAATATAAACTTCATCCACATCTGCTCTGACACTGTTTGAGTTCCTGATGTACCGGATGCATGTCAGTAATAACAAAAATAGCTGATCTGCGAAAGCCCACGCTCTCTGACAGTTTGTACAATAATTTTTTTACCCTCAAACTCCATCACTTCAGATTCCCTTCCTCTTCCATCTGTCCTAAAAAGTGGGAAAGGCTTTTTGCTAGAAAATGTACTTTTTTAAGTACCTCTCTGGAGGAGAACATAACAACTCTGCCTTAAGAAAAATGCTGTTAGTCCTTTCCATGTGTCAGAATGGAAGCTGCTACTAATTATAACTAAGATCCTGTCAGTTATCTGAATTCACTGGCAATTCTCATAAGATCCTGAAGAAAGTGAGTAAACACATTAACAGGAATGTGCCAGCAGCAAGTCACCATAATTCCCTTCCCAGCTCTCTAAAACCTGCCGCGGGCTTGCAGCAGCAGCAGCAGCAGCAGCAGCAGCAGCAGCAGCTCTGTGCCACAGCCCACAGAACACCTGGGGCCAGAGCAGGCAGCCTGACCCAGGCTAGCAGCTGTCTCCAAACAGGAACATCCATAGCAGGAGAGCAATGCAATATTTGACAATCTTCTTGATAGGTCTGGAATATACTGGAGATTTGGACAACAGCAGAGAAAATCTGCCACTCAGGCTCTTTTACCTGAGGAGCTAAGGGGAAAGAAAACCCCTAAAGTAAAAAAGGGTGTGCATTAAAATGTGGCACCAGCCTCCCATGCAGTTTGGGTATACTGGGTTGTGCTATGTTCTTTGTTGAATCCAGAAGAACAGAAATCTGTCTGCTGAGACTCAAGATGCTGTTAATAATTCCGTAGAACCAAGTCTTCCCTAGGGACAATTCCTGCAACCCTGGGCACACAGGACATGTGCACAAACCAGAAAGGACTGCTTTTCATGAAATAATAATCATCTTTGTTACCGGGATCCTCTTATACTTCTCTGGAAGTATAAATAGCCCTTCACAGGAGTTTTGTAAAAAACATCTATCTGAAGACTTCTGCACTTGCTAAAGGAAGACAAAGGCAGCTTAGGGAGAACAAGAACCTGATCCAACTCTCAGCAGGAGAGCAGGTTGAGTATCCTCCTTCTTCAGAGCTTTTTATTATTTTTCATAAATAACAACAGGTGCAGCAGATGATTTCTTTTTTCCAAAATACACAACAATGCCTTTTTGGAGAGGGTTTGAAAGACGGGATTTTTCAAGCCAAATGTGACCCTGGAACCATACTGCTGGGTGACAGAGCGCAGCAGCTCCCTTACCCTGTCCAGGGTTTAATACAATTCATGTTCCTGCACAGAGGGCAAGAGAAGAGGAGGAGAGGGAGAAGAGTAGAAAGGATTAACAGACATTGAAGAATGCAATAAATTCAGTAAAAGCTTAATGAGATAATCCCATGGTAACCGTCAGGCTTTGACTTTTGTGCACAGCTATCTGCAGAAATACTACCAGCACATGGCTTGTTTGCTGCTGACACTTTCTATTTAAGAGGGAAAAGTCTATGAAGAAGTCTGGATTACCCCAGAGCTTTGCAATAGGACTTCAATCTAGGGGTATGGTGTGTGCATGGTACATATACTCTGGTGGCCTGGAGAAGATGGTTTCAAGGTATCTGGTAGTATGTACTGCAGCTGTAGCATGGCATGGGGAGTTAAAGTTGAAGATAGGGAGCCTAAACTGATTTTATAAAAATAGGATTTTTGTTCTGCTTTCTCAAAGAAGACCTGACAGCTTTTGCAGAGTCAAAATTTAAATAAGCAACTTCAGAATATTTCAACATTTTTTTACAGCATTTATAGTATTTTTTTATTCCCCAAGTAGCAGATACCATTTACTATCAGGTAACAAGTCATTTAATAGCTGTCTGAGTGAAAATTCAGAGTCTTTTCTCTTTCATTTCTCATCTTGAATAGCCTAACTTCATTTTAACTTCCATCCAGATTAGTGTCAGGCTTTGGTCTTAACTGCTCTGAATAGAATGGAAATCGGCAGTGTTGCATAGGAACAAATTACTAACCCATGCAATGACAGACTCAGAACAAAGGTCTTCTTCCAATTTCTCTTGGCTGTGACAGCTGACAGTGCTGTCCTACTGCACTGGCTTCCGGAACGAGTGATCTAGGATCAGATTAGCCTGAAAGAAGTGGCACAGGATTTCAAAATAATGAACACTTTAAAAACCCTCTTTTACTAGGAACTCAGGCTTGGCACATGCTGATAGTGACCAAGAAGCATTACTTAAGGGTTGCTCACAATTATTCTCTTGAAAAAGTAATGTTACATATATGTAATGTTTGGCACTGCTGCAATACACCTGCATTCTGTCCCATGTGGTCTGCAGATGCCAGCCCTCCCATTGTTGCAGATGAACTCCAGTAGCACATATTAGCTGGGGAGTTGGGAAGTCTTAATGCAGCAAATGGGAGTTTGGGGCATTCTCTCCCTGAGGAATTTGCAGTCTTCACACATCCATGATGGGTTTGCAGGTCTGAGTCACACCAGTGAGTCACGCTGTCAGCCAGTAGTCAGAGTCAGTACAGCACTCAGCTTCCAGGCCATCTACACCTGTCCCCACTGCTTGATCCCTGTGTTTGGCTGACAGCAGGGGCTATTTCTAGCCACCAGCTTGGTAGGCCTTGTTACCTGTTCTGATCGGTCAGTAGAGAAATGCCCTAGCTACAATCAGCATCTTCCAGGGACCTTTCAATACCTGAAGAGGAAAATTAAATATTTATGAGACCAGCCTGAAATAGCTTCTGAAATGGAAGAAACTTAAAGAGGTGACATTTTCCCTAAATTGATGGAAAAAAGTCAGGGAACTACTTATTGGCTTTGGAACTCACTACAAAGAAATGAAATGGTAGCACACCTTAAAAACTGCTTCATGTGCTGACTGAGTCTGGGCTGTGTTGTTTAATTTGCTCAGCTGGCAAAGCTGACATGACAGTTTCACACTCATCAGAATTAGGGCCTAATTCCTTAGGCAGATCACCTCTCTCGGGTGTTGTCTTTCCAAATAAGACTGTAAGCTGATGTAAAAAATCTGCCACCGTGTCTTTTTATCTGCAAAGGATCCCTTGGACTGGAAGTGCATCATTCTTTCATCCCATCATTTGCAATTTTGGTACTTAATTGAAAATATTGATAGCAGCCCTGAAGTTTCTTGTCAGTGAAAGGCTGTTTGTCACAATGTTGACCTCTGATATGTAAAGACATTTCAGAAACTAAATGAGAAAACAGCCCTGGGCAACCTGCTCAGTGTCCCTGCTCAGGCATATGTTGCAGCCCACCTCCAGAGGTGCCTTCCTACCTTAGCCATTCTGTGACTCAGGCAAATGTGGCTTCTTGCTGAGCTGCAGCAGCCATCCTTGTCAGCCAGTAAACAGAACTTTTCACATAAGGCAAGCATGGCCCTTCTTACAAACTCAGTGTCTCTATACTTCTCTGTTACATAAGATTAAGCATACAAAATAGAAAAAACATGCTGTTCCAGAATCATGGCTTGTAGAATACTTAAATCAGCATGCAGCTCAGTACCTGCCTTGAACGCATAAATGGCATGGTGTCTGGAATAGAGAGTGCCTCAAATGCTGCCTGTGAAATTTGGAGGACCTTATCACAGTGATTTGCTAGATCTTGAGCTCCTGTGTAGGATGAATCCTCCTAGACACCCTGAGGAGGTGGTTGCTGCTGTTCTACTTCTTTCTTATGAAGGGTACCACAAGTTCATCAAGACCTAAAAAAGGAAGGCAAGTACTAGAAAGGAGACATATGCATGGCAGAGGAAGAGCTCTAAAGAGTGAAGGAGCTTTAGATCAAGTGGAGACACAGGTGAGAATATTTAATATCAAGAAATATCTTGGTAAGTTCTTACAAGATCAAACTACAAGTTAGTTCCCCCCCTTTCTTACCCAGATGCAGGTGGACACAGCTTCCATTTGAGGCTGTGTAACAATGCAGTTCACTCCTTCCATAGGGAATACAAGCCTGGGCATGGGACATGCCTTTAGAAAGCTTGCTGTGTAGAGTAAATGTCTCATGTTGTGAGTGAATGCATCTTCAGGGTGTCTGTATACAGAAGCACTCTATACATGTTTTCATAGGGAAGATGAAGCTCAAGGAACCACAGGATCTGAATCAGGACAAGGATGCTAGGAATTAATATGGTTAATCCAAGGGGGAAGACACCTCAGCAGGTGCTGTAAAAGTCCTCTAATTTTTAAGTCTGGATTTTTCCCACACCTGTATCATGGTCTGTTCTGCACATTCTTATACATAGTCACTAGGTTAAACAAAGCTGTGAGCTGGGTTGCTTGTTTTCTCTCAGAGGTAGATGGCTTGATGGGAATCACCTTCCACACATAACAGAGCCTGTGTGGTCAACACCTGCCGTACTCATACAGACACAAGTGGGTTTTAAACATCTGTGATTTCACACAGAGGGGAGCCCCTTCTTTAGCTCAGAAATACCCAGCCCAAGGTGTTAAGTTATCTCAGTGGAGTGGAACTGTTTCTTATAATCCTCTTTTGGAAGGAATTTTGTATACTGGCCCTTTTATCCCAAGTAGTATTTCTACTTCTTTTTTCCCTCTGTTCACTCAGCTGTTTTATTTCACCCTGGTGTGAGGTTTTGGGAAGGAAAACACAGTCATTTCACAGGGGTTACAGCTTTGCACTTTCTGCTTGCCTGTGAAGATGAAATGTTTGACTCCAAAAGTGTGTTTTAGCAGCTTAATAAAACAAAAGAGGTAGCACTCTTGACCACCTGGAACAGTATCAGGATCTGCTGGCAGAGTTGTGTGCCCTTCAGCCAGCCCCAGGGAGAGTGAGCAGAGCCAGTGGCTGCCTCTGCCCTTATTGGTCTGTGTGTGCCTGCACGCAAAACAAACACTAATGCTTGGAAATTTTTCAAATCTACCCTGTGGTTCATTGTGTGAAGTGAGGTTGTTATTGCTGCTTTAGCTCATTAACATCGCCTTTGTGTCACCCAGAGATCATCAGTGCATTGTCTATTGGAGCTGCCTCAAACATATTTTTGTAATAATAATCAGGCTAAGGATATCCTCTAGATCAGTTATCCACTGCTCCCGGGCTCTCTAAAGTACATGATCTGTTAGTATAAGAGCCTCTGCTTCTGCCTCTAGCAGTTTTCATAATGGAAGTATCTATTAATTCACTAATGCAGATCAATTTATTCAAATGCTTCAGATGCTGTTATATACATATAATTGCCATATGAAAGAAAAAAAAAAATATGCAAATCATCAGCATGTCCTAACCATGTCTTCTCTTTCATGCACATTTGAAACTGGTGAAGTATGTCTGATTCTCTGACTTCCCACAACATCGTTGTCAGATCAATAAATCTTTGCAGATGCCCGGAAGGATCTTTCTTCAGTGTCACCACTCTCTTTACATACATTTTCAAGCTTAACTTTGTTTTTTCACACTCCTGAGATCCAGATAGGACAGGAGAACTTGGTTTCGGACAAGTCATCCTGACCTATTCCTTTAAAAGATTCATCATATTAATGTTCTCTATTTTTCTTTAGCATTTCTACGGCTTTTTTTTTCCTAAGGCACCAGCTCATGTTGCTACAGGAATTTCTCTTCTGGGCTTGTATTTCACTTTGAAGTCATGCCTTTGTAGGTTTATGATCATGTGCAAAGTCTAGATGGTGCAGAAGCCTAAGATTTGTCAAAAATATCCCCTAAGGTTTGTAATCTATTTCAGCTATACTGCACAGTATGTACTGACATCCAGTGACAGTGGTAAATTCTTTTCTATTTGAGTACAATTTTCCTGGGATAGTTCTATGCTCTCAATTCTTATGCCCCCAAAGTGTCTCCTGTAAAATACTGCTTTGTCCACTATTTACGGCTTATCTACCTTTTCATTGTTGTGACCTGAATTTCTAGGAACATACCCTGGAACACATCCAGTCAGTTTGATGCTGCCATTTACTGTGGTTTAAAAATGATGCAGCTCCTCAAAGTTCTCATCAGATTTTCCCAATAAGATGTGCTTTCTATTTTGGGTTTCATAACAAGGATCTGTATAAATCTGTTAACAGGTAAACCATCGTGTTTATTATGGATTCTGATTTTTCCAGCAAGAAGTTAGAAATTTGAGAATGCTTTATGGTCTTCACTTTGTTTGGACAGGTCCAGAGGTATTTTTTCCAAAGGTTTGGCCAAAGTAACTCACACAACACCTACTTTTATTTTGCAGTGATTCAGTTTTAGGTGGCACTCCATCTTATGAGTTCTGCCATTAGGTTTTCATTGAGTGTCTCTATATACTAGATTGTCAACAGCAAGGACTTCCATTCCACCTAATATTTCACTGTACCCTTTCTGGACTTGTGTTATATGAGTGTAGAAGAAGGTATATTCCAGGAGAGTTGTCTTCTAGGCAGACAAAAGTCGATTCCTTCTTCTTCAGATTTTCTAGTCTGACATGATGTCCCAAAGCAGACTTTAATTGCTGAAGTGGGCATGTAAGTGATGTCCTTTAGGCTGGTCAGACTGTAGCTGGGCTGTAGGGAAGAAGAAAGGAGAAGTGAGACATTTGCCCCAAGGATGAGGTCCTGTATAATCACATCTAGCAGAAAAAGGGAGAAGACCGGATGCTGCACAGTAGCTCAGGCTCAGCAGAGACCCTTAGTTCTGATATTCGATTTTGGTAGCTACAGAAGTCCAGTACTCCCTTATCTCACACCAGTGTTGGAAATCCCAGCTGCTGAGGCTCCCCTTTTTCATTTATGGTCAACCATATGCTGCTGCTGTCCCCGTCACACTGCATTTAGAAGCGTCTGAATCCTTGGGAGTCTGGGAGGCATCAGGAATCCCTTAGAAAAGATTCCTCAATCTTTTCTGCTGGAAGGCAAGTTCTCAGGCATCCCATAGACTATGAAATTGTTATCATGCTTCCTGAAGCTAAGACAAATATTCTGAGGAATGGCTCTGTTATCACAGCTATCACACAGGCATCAAGACTTGTCCAAATGCTTACATCTAAACCTGCATTTCCCCAGTAGGCCTTTATGACATTATCTGCCTTGCTGACAAAAACTATATGGATATTGTGGCTTAGATTCAGCATTCTGAGTTGTTCTGCCCATTCTGGCAGGGCAGTTCAGGTAAAAACCGTGAGCTTACATACATTTTCTCATACTGCATTGCAGCAAAAGTGAAAGTGGCTGCACTGTTGCTAAATCTTCCATCCCTTCCTGCAAGGACCTGAACTGTGTTTTTCTCTCTGCCTGTTCTGTGCAGAAGCCTTTGCTCTTACACATTTCATTAATATCCTTATCCAACAACAGACACTACATGCCTCCTGTGATTGTGCTCTGCCACATGCTTTCCATCCACTGCTTTTTGTACCTTGCTGTTGCCTCCATACTTCTTTTTTAATTTCTTTTCTTTTCGTTTATTTCTGGTTATACGGCTTTTCATCACATATATATTATTAATATTACATATATCACATATATATCATGATTCTTTTGACCCAGGAAGTAATTTTGGCTCTTTTCCTGTCATTGTTGACCCTTATTGTGTCCTCCCCTGTCTGAAATTGCTCTCATTTTTCTCTTAGAGAGGTTTCATCTGACTACTGCAGCTGCTGTCATTTTGTTTCTTCTATTTATATTTCTTTATTTAAATTCATTTGATGCCCAAGAACCATTCATTTTGCATCTCTTTGTGTCTGTCTCTAGAATTGTTCCATGAAGTCCCTTTGCCTCACTTTCAGATGGTTTCCTATTTCCTATAGAAAATATCACCTTGCCTGTGTCCGAGAAACTATTTGTCTCTTTTCCCATGGTTCAGTTCTGCTCATCTTGATGAACTCTAATTAGACTTTTCTCTAAGTAGCACCTTTCTACTTTCTTCCATACTAACCTTCAAGCTTTGCACAGACAACTGTAAACTTAGCATCAAGTAATTTATTTTCTTCTACCAAATCCTGAAATACTTTTGTCCTAATCCTGAAGGTCTAGTCATGCATGGCTAATTAGTTTCTTCTTCCTTTTTCAGGGAAACGAATTCTCCTTGACTGTACTGCCTTTCATTTGTGCCAATTTTAGTGTTTGCAGTCTTTCAAAACATTCCCGTGAGGAAGCAATATGTTTTGAATTGGCGAATTAGGAAAAAATCAAAACAACTTACTTGTGTGCACATGACATTTCCAAAAGAACACAATTTAATGAAATGAAGATGTAGTTTAAGCAGCATTAAGCAAAGTCAATTCTCTTTGAACAGGACTCTTGTTTCCTTAAAAATTTCAGTTCTTAAAATCAGTGTAAAAGCAGCTCAAACTTAATTTCAAAACCAGTTGTCCTCAGTAAACTTATCACAGCTACACTGACAATCTATCACTAGTTCAAACAGTGATTAAGGAGCAGCTTTTTTTTTCCAGAGAGTTGGATGAGACAAATTCCAAATTATCTCAATGCAACTTATTCAGGAAATGTGAAAGTGTGAGCTGAGCAACTTGACTCTGGAGTATGCTGCTTGCTGTTAAGATGATTTAATGGCAGAAAAATAGCTCAGATTTCCCTGTAGCTATAGCAATACAGTCTGTACAGCTGATTTCCAGGTTGTCAACTTTAATGAAGTTGAAAACATGCTGACAATTCTGTAATGTTTTCTTTTCAGCTGTGCAAATGCTGCAGCAACAGATTACAGCAGGATTGTAAGTACTTAACAAGAGCATTACAAAAAGAAAATAATAATTGGGATGAGAGATGAAAAGAGAAAAAACATGAAAATAAATTAATTTAATGAAAAAAAGTTCATTACTGTAAGATTTATAAGTAAAATAGCAGAAAAACTAGCCCATGATGTATTCTCCTTAGTGTTTTATGTACGAGTTTTAAAGCTGTCTTTCTGCATTTTTTTAATAAGGAAATAAAAAGAAGCAAACAAATGAACTTCTGCTAATTGTAACTGCTAAACAGAATGACATACCAAATATTTCACTGAAAGCATTCTGTATAAATGTCATTATTCTGAGTTCCAGCATAGCCCATAGTATGCTAATTTTGTTAGAATGATGTATGCTTTGGAGATCTACAAGTCTGTCTTGAGGTCAGAAATTATCATCATCCAAGCACAAACCTCAGCACTGATTTGCAGTAGAAATTTTAAAGCAAAATTTAGTTAAATCTATTTCTGGTTTCATGAAGGTATTTTAATCTGAAATTAAATCTGAAATTTTAATCTGACAGCTGAATAAGGAAGTTCAGTGCAAGATGCCAAGAACAACATCTACACAAAAAGATTTTGGAAATAGCTGCAGAAATTGAGTGAATGTGTGTTTGTCTGTTTGTGCATGTGTATGCATGTTGTGGGAGAGAGTTAATTCATGAAAGTAATGCAGATGACCTGTCTATGAAGAGTACAACTTATGTCTCACCTCAGTGCTGTCCAACACCCATTCAAGTGTACAGATCTTTTGAAGGTTGGCAAAATGAAAAAACTTATCCTTGAGCATGGAACAGGATATAATAGATCCAGTGCTCTCTTCTAGCTCCTGGGATAATAAGAAAAGTAGATTTTGTCAATAGGAAAGCTTAGGATACCTACACCAGTTTCTCCACCCCTGCTTTCTTGGCCCCTTGATGATGCCACTGACCAGGTAGCAGGGACATATACATTCTCTTAGATCTTCCTAGACTACCTCTACCATTGTGGATCTGATTTGAAGACAGAAAGCATCCTTGGAAGCAGCTAAGTAGTTCTACAAAGAATATGTGTCATTATTTTACGTGCAGAAGATATCTTTTGTTCCAATAGGTAAAATAAATGGCCTAAAAAATTTAGTTTCGCCTTTTGTCTAAACTGCTCAAAAGAGCTGCCACCCTGTGCCTAGGCAGGTCCTTTCTATAAGGACCCAAAAAATTCAGAGCAGCTGTCCAGCTATGTATGCATCACATTAGCAGGTTTAATCAGGTTCTACATCAACTGTACAATGGCAAGTATAGCAGATTCCTCCATTCATTTCTAGGCAGTTACAGTGCAATTAATAACGAAGTAACTGGTTGTACATATTTCAAAATGTCCCAGATGTCTATCAATGTCATCAAAATGGAATTCAAACCATAACCATTTTAAAAAATAGGGAAGATGTCACGAAGGAAAACATTTTCTAAGATGAAAAGAATGGTCAATTTGGAACATAAGTGCAAGGAGAATACAATACAGAAGGCTCTTGATTAATGGTGTTTATATAAATGTTAACAGAGCTTGCTATGCTGCATTTCCCATTTTCTGTTTTAAGAGTGCTAATTGTAAAGTATATTTACAGCAGAAAGCTAAATATTCTCCTTCTATCCAACCAAGCTAGCAGCAAGTCACCATGCAAGGAGAGTTTAAAATTCCAGAGTGCGGTCATTTGCTATGAATCATACACAGCCGTATTATCTGACGTCCTGTAAACAACTACCTTAAAAACAAGCAGTAAATACATTTAATTCCCAGAAGACTGACTACAATTACTTTGCTTAGTGTCATGGAGTTTGATTTGCAAAGGAAACAGTTGGTACTTAGCTGTAAATTTATTTAGTGGGAGAAGGCAGGCCACCATTTCAAGACTTGTTCAACAGTTTGATATCAGATTTATTTAACCACTTGGGATATGAGAAAAGAGTTTTCTTGGGCTTTTCTGAATCATCCATCCACATGGCAAGCACAGGTGAATTCAGGACATGCTGGCTCAATGGCACCACGCCATCAGCCTCTGGAGGATTAGCTCCCATAATCTCTGCACTGGTGGCAGCAGCCCATGGTCCAGATCTCAGCTGCAGTGAGGAACAGCTACAGCCTCCATTGTCCCCAGTGTCACCTCACAACCATCCTTAACCACCCAGTCTCCCCTTTTCTCTTGGCAAAAGGGAAGACACTTCGGGCAAGAGTACAGAGGCAAGTTCAGACTTAGTCTGCTGGATTTACAATGCAATGCCACATTTATTCTGGCCTACGCATCCACGAGTTGCAATATAATTGGAAGAAAATAATTGTACTTTTAGGAGTAATCTAAGAGCCTGCTTACAAATGCATCATGTTCAGATGTTCTGAAATTATTATCTCCTAATACTCTGCCCTTTAATGCGTTTTTGAGCAATGACTCCTCACTATTTTATACAAGATTATTCTACAGTTTATAGAACCTTTGGAGAACTCAATTTTTAAAGGGCTTAGGCATGCATCAGTAGGGAAGAGCTGCCATGTTATGTTACTCCGGTTAAGTAACACAAATCAGTCAGATCTCTGACCAAGCAGACCTCTGTCATACTCCTTGGCTCTGCATGAGTTCTGAATTTTTAGTGCATTTTGAAGATATTCACAAACAAACTCTGTCCATGCTGCAAACGGAACAAAGGCTACATATTTGTGATCTACTTGTACTTCTGCCTTCTTGAGAAAACTTCTGAATTTGTTTAAAATAAACTGGCAAGTGGGAAGAGATCACAGTTCTACTTGATTCCTCTAAAGGTGGGGTTTGGGTGGGAGGCATTTCTAGATAAAAGAGCTGAGTAGGCTTGAAAAGAAATTCAGGGAGTGGCTAATACCACTCTTCAATTTGGCATCTGCATTGAAGACAGACACTAAAACCAGGTTTCATCATTGTTCAGAGAGCAACTCCTTGGGTCTCTGAGACACCAGACATTATGTGGTGCCTGAAAGATACAGCTGGAGATTGTAGCTGTGGCAGATCTTTGTATCTGGAGACTGTATTGTGATAAGCACAAGAGTGGTAAGCACACATTGCAAAATACATTATGTAAGTTGTTTATATATCCAAACTTTTAGTTTGCATATTTATTTCAGTAAAATATTATTGAGGACATTGTTTCCCAGTGATGATTTGATTCTTCACTGCAGTAGCATGACAAGATGCTTATAAAAGCCCTGAGATCAGCATAGTTTTGCTGTCTGCCATCATCCATTGTTCTCTTTCAGCTGTAGTGTTTCTACATGCCTCTGTCTCACTGAATATGCATTTTAAATTGCACCCACCCACTTCCTCAGTGTCTTATTCTGAATTGTATTCTGTTGTTCACCTAACCTGATCCAACCAAAGGATATTACAAAAAAGAAAAAGAAAAAGTCTAAACAAATGTACATACTCCCCACGGGTATCTCCTTTATTTTTCTGAGATTGGAGGTCAGGTTGTTATTATTGTTTGCCTGGGTATTTCTGTTTATTCCCAGTACCTACATATCTCAACTGTATTTATACTATCAATGTTACCAATTGCTGCATGGAAGATAAAAAACTCCCCTGGTGCCTCAATTTGCAGAGCACATAAGTTGTTTTCCAGCCCAAATCAACAGTTCAGGCTGTGTATCAACCCCGTGCTTTAGGGACTCTGTTCCAGTCCTGAGTTTCAGCCAAGAGACAATTACAACCTTTGCTTCCCACTTTAGATTATCACTAAGTTGTTAAATTATATCAGTCTGCAGAATCACCACGAGCCTTTGGGTCTGAATGACGTACATCCATATTTGGATTTGGACTATCACCCTTTGATTATGGCATTGCAGTCAGCTCTCAATCTGCATGACAAGTTTCCCTTTCCAACTCAATTTGAATTAATTTTGAGATTACAATTTTGTGCGACACTGTAATTAAAGGTGTGAGTGCAATCTAAACACAGACATCTACAGATTTTCCCTCACTCGTGAATGTCGCCATTCTATTTTTAAAAGCAGTTAATGACTGTGGCAGAGTGTCTTCCTTCCAAACTAAGGTTGCTTGTTGCTCATTTCTTTTTCATAAAAGAAGGGAGGAGCCAGACCCAGCAAGTATAAGCAAAAGAAGATATTAAAAGTGCCCTGCAAAACAGTCTAATAAGCCCTTTGTACCTTTTGTACTGGACACAAATAGAAGGATCTGCCCCTGTTGGTCCTCTTGTACCTTCTTTGGGGGTTTTGATATATTTTGTCTTGACTCCATCAAAAAATCTTAACCCTGGTCCATAATGTTTTTTTTACAAGAGCTAAAAGTACCTTATCAGCTCTCCCCTTGCTTTTCTCTAACAATCACACAGTTACAAAGGGAATGAGACATGCAGCAGAGGGATTAACTACCTTGAACTGAGGGAAAAAGCTGTAGCATTACAGGTGAGATTGTAATGCCTGTCTCTTCTCAAAAGAGATATTATGTCTGCTCACCCTTCTGATTGCATGTGATAGCTTCACATTATTTGTGGGATCAGTAATTCCTGGGATTCTTCCACTGTCACCTTTTCCTTTCCCCATCTCATTCTTCATAAGGTATTTTCCCACATACACTATTAAATTAGAAAATGTATCCTGTCAAAAGCCTCAAGGTGTCATTTTCAGCTCAGAATAGCACTAAAGAGCTTGATCTGAAATTATGGCTATAAACAAAATTAAGGCAAATCAAGATTGGATCAGAGTTTTCACAGGAAAACTAACATTGCAGGCCATATTCGTAATTTTAATTGAAGAGTCTTAATGCCTACTATTATTGAGGCTCTTTTTCAGATCTGCCAGCTTCTTGTTATATCATTCACTCTTTTTAACTAAGAAAATTTTGAAAAAGTGGTAAAATCTGTGAAAATGTGATCTTAAGACATAAAAAGTGCATAGCACTGAGTACAGAAACAGTCTACTTACTGATCAAAAATGCCATAAACAGCCGTGGTTCTTGCTAACTGCTGAGTGCCATCTACTGCTGAGAGAGTAGAAGGTGAAGACATTTCTTGCAAAATGTACACTTGCAACGACCTTCAGCTTACCAGCACAGGAGAGAAAAACCACTGCAGAGGCCCTGTGGTGCTTCTGCTGAGCTTGGGCTTTATGTTTGTCCCTCTTCCCAGACTCTAAAGATTTCTCGGGAGCTGCAAGAGGCAGGAGCTGTCCTTGTGCTCACTGTATGCCTTTGTTTAGGCTCATTATCCACTTGACTCCTGGTAGCAGTTCTGCCTTATACTCAATGTCACTAGGGAATGGAGGGGTCCGTACTCCCCCAGGATCCATGTCAGATGGCAGGAGCCTTTCCCCACCGCACACTGGAAGGACCTGCAGCCATCTAGCTATGCCTAATTTCTCACACAGTATTCTCATAGCCAGGAAAGCCACTTACAGGTATGAATCAGCTCCTGAAAACAGGAAACCTCTGCATGTGAGCTGGCTTTCAGTGGAATTTAGGGTTCAGTATTTTTATTGAAACACTCAAGCACAAGAATCAACGAATACACCCAGAAGTGTCCCACTGACCTCCAGTTGTTCTTCCAGAAGGGCATGGAAGAAGCTGCCCTTCTGCAGCTGGTGTGCCATATTTGCCAAACCACTGAGGGCATCTCAAGTGACATTAGATTCCTGTGATCAGATAGCTGAATCACGGCACTAGACAATATAATGAATGGAGATTTTGGTTGACTTTTTTCCCCAAACATCACACCTTTCTTTGTTGTGTTCAATGACATCCAAAATAACTGACAACAGTGAAAGTCTAGGCACCAAGCTCATGTGACATTGAATTTAGATGCCTCCATCGGGACCTGAGCCTCAACTCACATGTCTGAATACCATCCAGCCACTCAATGTAATGCCATCTGTTCAACACTTCCATTTAATTCTGTACTTGACACCTCAACATGATTGCTGCCCTGTTCTCATCAGAAACAATGAAAACCTTCATGAAATTGTTAAAGCTTCTCATCTGAAAGATTTTATTGACCTAGTAACAAGAGAGAAATTTAAAAGTTTGGAAAAATAAACAGAAAAGGCTGTGGGATTTCTGGTCAACATTTGTAAAACAGTGTTAGGAGCTATTCAATTCACAGCTCTTCTATTCTGTCTCCATCATGTTGCAGGACCAGTTTACTGTTGCTGGAGGTAGTCATTGGCATCCAAAATCTATAGACAGATAAGCAGTAGTGGTCTGATCTAAGCAAAGAGATCAAGGAACTGGTCTGGATTTTAAATTATAAATTTCAGACCAAAGAGACAGTTTTGCCATTACATAAGGCAGCATTCAGAGACTCAAGGCTTTGGAAAGTGTAAGTTTTAAGCTAGGAGTGCATGACTCTTTTGCTCTAAGGTCTGTGCTTTTGTGCAGTAACTTTTCTTTCTGAAGCAAAGCTATTGCTCCCGGAGTGTTGTAGGCATGTCAAATAAGTTAGACCTCTCAGGTAACCACAGAGGCACAGGAGGCAGCAGTCCAGGGCAGGATCTGAGCGAGCAGTGCAAGTCTCCTGTGAAAGATAGTGATAGACATTGAACTGGGAATGCAGTCTGAGAGACCAAGAAAGATCAGAAGAACAGTTTAACCTTCCCACTGCAGTATCTAAATCCATGTAGAAAATCAGCATGGAGCCAGGAGAAACAAAGCAAGGGCACAGTCAGCTGCAACTCTGCAACCAAGCATCCTCAGAGCAGGAACAGTGTAGCAGATGAGCTCTCCTTGTCCTTCAATAACCCAAGTGATAAAAAAAAAACCTGGTCAGATTGTGTTGCTGCCAAAACATGCTGTCTCTGAACCTGTTCTCTCACACAGTTAGACCTTTTCTACTAATTAAAAACCATAATCTATGGCTACCTTATTCCCACACAATCTGATTGTGATAAAATACAACTGATACTTCTTTTCCGAGCTTTTAACCCTGCTCCTGTCTTTGAATCTCATTAGAGACTCTCAGCAGGTACAAGAGTCCCATTGAGACAGACACCCCACTGCGACCATACATAACAAAACTCTGTCTCCAAGGTATAGTGATGTGCTGCACACAACATTATATATTTTCAGGCCAGGGTCAAAATGAGCAATTGCCAAAGCAGAATTAGTCTTGTTAATGAGGCTTTCATTCCAGGAAAATAAGTGAACACGATTCCCCATATTTCTCTTCCCATATAATAGCTACTTTTGTGTAATGATCAGAGTAGGGTAAAATACTGTTAGTGATTCAGAAAACAAAGTAATAAAAGGGCTTGAGTAGCTTGGAGGGTAGAGGATGCATTGAACTTTGAAAAATACTTTAATGCATCCATAAATAAGCTAAAAGAATTTGTAGAGTCATGTAGAGGCTCATAAGGAGCACTAAGAAGAAGAGAGTAATGACTCATAAGAACATAAAAAACAAGAAATATAAAAATACATATTTGCTCTACCCATCCCCCCCATCCCAATCCTACAAATATCAGGATGGGGTACTAGAATTTTACCCTCCACAAAAACCCTGCAGTACTTATTTGGCAAATGAAATAGTCTTCAAGATGTTCCTAACGCTACATTTCATGGTTATGCACTTTTTTGAATATGATGATTTTTAATGAACTTCCATTAAATAAAAAGTGTCTAATGTATAGAAATATCATTTTCTTTATATACCCAAATTACTAGTTAAAATGGTTAGAAACATTTAAATGATACTGCAGTTTTTCAGTTTACAATGTTTTTTCTCCCAAGAAGGGATTTTTAAAAGCAATATTTGAACAACTCCAGCCTCCCAAAATCCCGTGGCTTTGCTAAAACTGAAATTTGTCTCCTATCTACTTTTTCTTCAGTTACAGCATAGAAAACGAGAAGAAAACATTGGGGAAAGAGGGGAAGGAAAACCATAAGAAATACGATAGGGATTGATATTGACAGAGGAATCCCTGAGTTCCAATCCTTCCTCTGAGCCACCTCTATTCATGTCATTCATGCCTGTATGTTACACAGTGTGAAGTCTGTGAGCAGCCCTTGGAGCCACGAAGGGAAAATACAGGGTTATCCCAGCTATTCAGCTACAAGAGTGCTCACTTTGTCTTCTGATTCTTGTGAAGCACTTTTTATTTCATGGGAAACAGAGTAACTTCAGCAGGAGTTATTTAGATTGTCATCACCATTACGCTTCCACTCAACAACCTGGGCCAGACATTGATAGGTGAGATGGGAAATGAAAAACTCCACTCCAGGAAACTCAAGAGGTCATGCCAAGTTTTTCCTTAAAAACTATTCATTTAAATCACGTTCTCCAAAACAGTTTTTACTCCAAATACCAACCAGAACCTCTCCAAATTCCACACAGGATTCTTGGGGTGCATGGTACAGAAGAGGGCTAGGTCCTGGCGGGGAGCAGTAGGAGGATCCCCCGTCTGAGAGCCCTGTGGCTGACAGACTGGCCAGCTACTCAGCAAAACTGAGTTTGGGGACACTTCCAGTGTGGCAAGCAGGCAGCAGAAATGTCAGGTCACCTATCACAGCAACAGCTTCCAGCCACAGCAGCTTGCTCCAGGCTACCAGCACTGGCTACTAGGATCAAAATAGCTTTCATATCAAACCAATCATTTGATTTGACTGTCACACCATTGCCATTTGGGACAATGCATGGGTCAACAGCAGTGATAAACCAGTTACCAACAACAGGCAGTACATGACAACTTTTTCGTGACCTCTACATCAGTGCTTCCTGAAATGTCTCTGCAGCTTTTCCCACAGATCCACATGTACTAATCATGGAGTCACTGTTGGAGTGTCTTACACTCGGGCTTGATGTAGGTCAAGACCTCCCTCATTCAAAGCATGACATTCTCTTCTTTGCAGTCACATGTGATGCTGCAGCCTCAGCAGAATGGCACTGCTCTACTCCAGCAACAGAAAACAAGAAGGGAAACCATGACAGTGGGGCAGACAAGGGGTTTTATGCTGATTCTGGCTGGAGTTAATTTTCTTCATAGTAGCTTCTATGGGGCTATGATTTGGACTTGTGCTGGAAGCAGTGTTAATAATAGGTGATGCTGTAGTTATTGCTGAGCAGTGCTTTTCCAGAGTCAAGACCTTTTCTGCTTCTCATCCCACCCCACCAGCCAGAAGGAGGTGAACAAGGTGAGAAGGGACACAGCCAAGATAGCTGACACCAGCTGACCGAAGGGATATTCCAGACCATCTGGAATCATGCTCAGCAAAAAGCTATTGGGAAGGTTGGCAGGGGGTTGGCAGTCCTCACTTCCTGAGGACTTGCTGGGCATTAGTTTGTTGGTGGTGAGAAATTGTTTTTGTTTGCACCACTTATCTTTCTTGGGTTTTATTTTTATTTCTTTTTCATTATTATTATTTTGCCATTATTAACCTCCTTTTATCTAAACAGAATTTCTCCCTTTTACCTTTTTGTTTTCCTCCCAACTTGCTGTGGGCTGGGGCAGGGGAGTAGCTGCACGAGCAGCTGTGTGGTGGCTGAAATTAAACCACGACAGTTCTTTTGGTGCCCAACATGAGGCTCAAAGAGTTTGAGATAATAGCAGATTACCAGAGTGTATTAGAAAGGATTTATATCTATTAGCAATTGCAGGTCACAACATTGATTCATATGTTCTCAATATTAGTTTATCAGATCTGTGCCATGCAATTTTTTGCTGTAGATATTAAAGCTTGGAGTTGGCTTTTTCAGTTTGCTGTGCTCTGTAGTGAGTAGTGATGTTTTGACTGGGAGATTTTTTTATTAAAATACTGACCTTGAGCTTAATCTGGTATTTGGGCCCTGTAATGAAGTCATTACTGTACTTTGGGTACCATCTCCTGGAGACAATTAACAATTATATTTCTTCCTCTAAGAGGCTTTTGTGAAGGAAATACAGAGTGGCACCTTCCCTACCTTCTTCTCTGGTGTTTTCTCCTTCATTACAACAAATTGCCAGTGTCTTGAACATCATTGGGTACTTAAAATAGTTCTATTGGTATTTCCTGGGAATATTGCTTTGGTTTTGTCTAAGATTAATGAGCAATTTAGGGGTATGACTCAGTCTCCATGAGACTATGATCATGGGGTGAATAGCATGTGGAAGAATATGGGCAGGTATCTAGAGACCTTCTCACCCCCAGTGGTCTGGAACTTCACTCCCAAATAATGACAGGATGATGATGAAGTGATAGAATTTTGAAAAAAAAATGTTACAGCTATTCCACAGTGGCACAATTGACCACACTGTGCTGTGCCCTGGCCAGGATCTGCCAAACTCTGCTTGACATCATGCAGCACTCTCAGGAAGAAGAAAGGGAAAACAAACAAACAAACATTACAGCACTCAGTTGGTAGTGACAATTTCTTTATGGGTATTAAAAATGTCTTTATCAAGACAGTATAATGATGCTTACAGCTCAGATGAAGACAGGTTTCAACATAGTATCTTCATAATTTGTGTGAAAAATCCTTCAAAACTTGGTCAAATTATAAGAACATCACAGACCCACAAGTACACCAAAGACTGTTTTTAGCCAAATAATTTGAATATTCTACCTGCAGCAGTTAGGTCATATCTTCTTGTGGCTTTTCCCTATTTATCAGATTTTATATGCTATGTTCTCAGAATGGAAAACCTTTTTTCCATTTTGGGCTATGGCAGCTGAATTGTATTTTCTCTGCAGTTTCTTTGCAGTCCCTCTGCAAGTTTTGTGATATGTAAGAAAAGACAAAAGACATTATTTCTCCTCTGTTTTCCATATATTTTCATATACATTTGTTCTTCCACTCTTTTGTTTCCTCAGAGTTCAGTGTAAGGGGCAGTGCTGCGAAGGGTAGTGGCATCCTTGTTAAAAGGAGCGTATGTAACAGTAGGTTAGAAGTCTATCAGTCTGTTTTGGGCTGAGTAATATTGAACAGTGCTAAGCAAAGCTGATGCTACCAAGCTAAGAGTTAAGATGGTGTTGTAGTAGTAGCATATATTATTAGTTCTACCAGTTGTTTGCAAGCTGAGACAACTCCAGACCCGAGAAGGCACATGGCACCAGTTCTGCTGCTTCTATCTGTATGTCACACACATATCTCATAAAAACAATGGGACAATCAGCAGTGTAGTACACTGGGATGAAATGTGCACGTAAGAAAAGCTTCATGCAGGAAACAGAAGGCTCCACTGGTTATTGGCTGGCCAGGAGTTTGCCATGGTTGTGCTGCCTATTGCGCTGCCTGGGTGAAGGAAGCCACAGTGTATGTGACAGAGAGAGCAGAGATGGCTTTTGAGGAAAAGCCATCAGTACAGTAAATGCAACCATAAAATTAGCTTCAGTTTTTACCTAAGGAATGATAGCTTCATGATTAAATCCATGGTTTAATCTCTACTTCTACTAGGAAAGTTTTGATTGACCTTGGGGTGACACTGAGAAATTAAATCCTGATCTCAACTATTTTAATGTTGCCACCACAGCCTAGACATTCAGCTGCTCTCCAGCAGACTTTCAAGGGTGTTTAGAAGCCCCAGGGTAAACGCTGGCATTTGGTAGACAGACAAATAAGCATAAACAGATTCTAATGAACTCCCTTTGAAAATTAAATGCTTAGCTTGCTCAGGCATTTCTGAATAACACAGCAGGTGATGATCTATATCTTCATAAGTATTTTAATAAATGTAGCTACTTCTGCCTCCTTTTTCGCTGCTCTCTTTAATAGTACTCCTCTAACACGCTGAAGTGCAATGACTATAAATTCACTACTATTTATGAACTGTTCAAACTTGAAATACTGTGGAAACATTTAAGTCCCTACATAAGTATGCAAGAAACAAATGCTATAGAGCTGACCAAATTGCTGAATTTCTTGCACTGATGATAAATGCACAGGAGAGGGGGCTGTAGGACTAGAGTGATTTTCACTAAAGGAGAATTGCAAAGCTGAACACGGGATGATGAGGATGAAAGGATTTTAGAAATAATGAGAAAATAGCTTTAATGTCGGCTATTTTTTTAAAGTCTCTAAATAGTTTTATAGCTAGCCCTATAGCCCTCCAACATCAATGGATGCTCTTAATCTTACCTGTATATTCCAACTGCAGAAATATGTCTTACAAAGATTCTTGACTGCTTTGTGTGACATAAACACATTCTAGGATTATGAGATCGGAGTGGCATAACTGTTAGTCCATGCAGAAGAGGAAGCCAGGTGGAAAACAGGCTCCTGGAACTGCTGAGATGGGTCAGCTTGAAAAATGGGAATTGGAGAGCAGTTGAGATAATTTTAGTTTGTTCAGTAGAAGCATGGAGTTAAGAGATAAAAAAGAAAAAATATATTTCCTGCATTAATATGTCCTTGTCCCTTTATTGGTGCACAAGGTCTTTTCCAGGTCTGTTGCTTCTCTTTAGACTTTTTACAACTTTATTTGCAAGTGGTGTAGCAGTAATGGCTGCATCCCCCAGAAGTTATCACTTTTTTGACATTACCCCCATCTGATAACAGTGGCTCAAACATTGCACCATGATATAATTTTCTGAAAGATATTCTAAAATCTGAACCAAAAAGATTACCTCAGCAGATTTAAATGCAAGAATCCACTATTAAGGCTTCCTCAAGTATAAAAGTTCCCAACAACACTTACCTGGAATACTTATCATGTCTTTATGAATAATCTGAGCTGTTGTCCAAAACTGTAACATATGTGCTGATGTTTTGTGCCCCACATGCAGGGTACTTTATTTCGCTCAGACAGTTTGTTTTCTTAAACTGAGCTTTGGGAGCCTATGTCTTCTGCAGTGCACGACTTAGAGACTAATGCAGCAATGGTAGAGCAATTCAGATGTCTCTGATGCCATTATCAGAGTTAAAACCCACACTACATATCCCCTTTGTCAATATTTATGATGTGCTTGGACCAGCACACTCCAATCAAAGACAGTCTGTCTTTTAAATCAGAAAAGAAATAAATGTATATGTCTTTTTCCCCAGGAAACCAACCCCACAGAATTTTAATTTTTTGCAGGTTTTATCACTTTATCTTATATGGTAAAGAGAAACTGGTGCTTTAGATTGAAGCAGCTGGCCAACAGCTAATTAATGGAAGTATTTTAGATTTTGTTCTACCTCAGAGGGAATGCTTGATGGGGGTTTTTTTCAACCTTTTTTCTTAGAGAACAGTAATGACTTACTTTTATTTTAGCTGACCATTACATTTTTCAGCCTGTGCATACTTATAACACGCAACATGTAATTGTGAGACAGAGTGAGTAATGGATATTTAGCTATTTACCAGCGAAATTCTGTACATAGCAAGGTAAACCTGGACTTGCTGTAGAGACCCATAGAAGTAAAGAAAAGTAGGGTCCTCCTACCCCATCCCTAAAAATGGACTTAGATGAGAGGGAATGAACTTGCCTTCCTGTTGCAAGGTACTTTTTCCATTACTTGAAAGAAGGTCAGAACCAGACCAGATGCCTCCCTTTTAGGTGACCAATGCTAGATGAAATTAAATTCCTGGTCAAGTCTAAATCAAACCTTGTTTGGATTGAAAAATTCCCTACATATTGTTTCAGTAACCTAGGTACATTTTGGCTCTTATTTTTTTTCCCTGGCCCCATTATGAGATGAGACCAGCTATGTCCCTGAAACCTTGACTAAAGCAGATGTCATGGTTATTTTCATTTAAAAATACAGTGGGAGGAAGAACTACATCCAGGTTTTACACAGTAGGTGACTTATTAGATAGCTCACTCAAGATGTGGGAGCTCCACATCAAAGCGACTCAGTAGAAAAGCAGGCAGCCAAAGCTGCCACCCTGACAGCGCGATGACTGTGAGTACAGCTCTCTTGTGCTGCAGTTTCAATGAGGCCGAGTGAGCACAGAGCATGATTGAGACAATCGACCACACCACAATAGGATACACACACAAAGATACAGATCTTTTATCATTATTTGGTCTTGGACATAACTGAGGACTTTGGTGCTGTTGTGAGCTGTGACTTGCCTTTCTACATCAGGGTAAGTAGATCCCTTGATTCTTCCCTGTCTGCATTCCTCTGTTGGCAAAGTGGTTTTGCAAATATGGCAACATCCTGGCTACACTTACACCACCTGAAAGAGCAAACTTCAGACAACTGAAGACACGACAAGCTATGGCTCTTGTCTCATTTCATCCCCATTTCCCAAGACAGCCAGCAGCACTGCTCATCCCAGGGGGCTCCTAAAGGCACATGCTAGCTCAGGGGAGCCTGAGCTGAACAGGTCTCTGTCTGAAGGGAAGTCTTCATAATCTATGACTGGCTACTTTATATACCAGCATTTCCATTGTCAGTCACTCATCTTGGGTTCCCTATTCTTTATTTTAATGAAGTCCTTATTATGAAGTCCCAATGTAAAGTGTGCGCAGAAGATGTTTGCAAAAAAAATCTAAATAGCCATGCAGTATCCAAAAATGGTGCAGAAATCTCTGGCACCTCATCTGTGAGATCCCTAGCAGATAGCAGCAAGTTAAGTGAGACATGATCTCCTGTATTAGGCCAGCTGGTAGTGCTACAGAAAACAAGCAAGAACAGAAGCCTTTCTTCCCGTCTCAGAGGACAGCTCCCGATTCAGCGTAAAGAAAGGCCAGTGTGTCCCAGACAGAGGCATCTGTCCAAGCCCGGGAGAAGGGTTGTGTGCCCAAGGCCACAGTGCTTGTGCACCAGCACTGCCCGATGGCTTCTGCTGATGTGTCAGCCAGTCTAACAGAAGCTATTATTTCTTCTTCAAATATTGCTGCATCTATATCCTTAGACTATCACAATTACATCAGTGTTTCCATTTGTATAGAAAAAAAACTTAAATCATTCCACTAACAGGGAGTAATTTGTTCTCTGTCTTGGTCATCTTTTGTCTCTCAGTGAAGGTAACCCTGTTCCTTGTCTGTATCTGCATCCAATGAATGCTAAGAAAGCATCATGAGAAATTAAAAAGTTTCCTTTTGGAAACACCTGGGTTTGTCTTCCTCCCTCCTGCAAATAGCAGCTGCTGAAAATTTTAAAAGTCTATTTAACCATCAGCATTTTCACATAATTCCTGCATTAGGGAGAGGAGGATAGCAGGGAGGTAGGAAAACAAGAAGGAACAGTAAGCACTATGCTACACATGCTCATGGCTTATTTTGTATAATGCATGCTGTGTAAGAGTCCATCTAGCCCATTGTGCTCTCGCCAAAAGTAGCCATAAAAAACTGCCCAGGAAAGAGTAAGAACAGGACAAGTATATATAATGCACACATTTAAAGCTTTTCCAGACATCAATTATTTCCAGCTTGGGGACTTTCAGGGCTAGATAGAGTTCCTTTGCAATTAGTACATCTTCTATCAACTTGTTCCAGCTCCTCTATTAACATCTACCTCCTTTGGTTGAGAAGTTGGGTTCATGTCTCACAGAACTTTACACATACCTATTCTTAATTTCATCTGAATTCTTCCTGCAACCCACAATTAGCCCTACGTCCTTAAACAAATTAGGGTCATCTTCAATCTTTGAATCTTTGACATTGTCTTAATTATGGTTGTTTATGAACATGTTAAACAGAACAGATATCTGGATGGATCTGAACTACTTTGGTCAAGTCTTCTTGCCTTCAAGGGTTGACTTGAAATTTATGTTTCCTATTCCTAAACAAGGTTTTTACATCTTCACTTCTATGATAGCTACCTAATTACTGCATTTTAAACATTTGGTCTGCTGCTGAACCAGAATACATATGGTGGTCAAAGTAAAAGCAAATAGTATGCAACCAGGTTTGGAATCATGAGAGCAAGCTGAGACAGCAAGGTGAGACAACAAGTTTTAATATTATTTCCTAGGCTGTCTCTCCCACTGCTTTCTGCAGAAGAGTAAATCCTGCAACTTCTGACTGCATCTAACTAGAGTCAGAGAAAAAACTTTCTATCTTGATTATTGGGGGGAAAAAACCCCAAGAGGCACCTAGATGTCCACCTGCTGAGGTGGTCTGCACACTCTCTAGGCTTAAGGAGACATAGAAAGCATGTCTGTTGAAGGATCCACAAAGCAGCACAGCCTGGCCAGCAGTCACACTGCTCACATATGTGCTGAGCTGCTGACACTCAGTGCACCCAGCAGAGTCCCAGTTCCCTGCCACATGCAGCTGCAGGAGAACAGCTGTGCAGAGATGCCCTGCTGAGCCAACATTCTCTTCTCACCAGGGATGAGCATGGGGGGACTATGGGCTATGGCCAGAATCAAAAGGTGCCTCTCCCTCACCACCCTGGCAGTGACCTTCCTGGGTAGCTTAGTTGCAATGGCTGGACTCTCCCACGGCTTCCTGCCTCACACTTACAGCATGTCCCCTCCATTCTCCATCCAGAGCTCTTCTTTGTTACTGGTGATTATCAGCAGGCAAAATCTCTCGGGCAGCCAGTTTCAGCAGAACTGGAAAAGCTCTAGATAATAACATCATGCCTCACTGGCTGGCATCCCACAAGTGTGTGTGTCTGACTCTAATTTTGTTCCCAGGCAGCTCCTTGTTCTTCTTTCCTTCCCACCCCCAGTCTGAAAGAAAACAAAAGTCATTGAAGCTTATTCTAGGCCAGCTGGTCACTGCAAATAGACACTAGTTCTGCTCATGGCCCAGATGCATGAATACTTAGGAACAAGCCTAACATCCTTGTATTTTCTTTGGATAGAAAACACTGTGTTGTATCTGCCCCACTGCCCCACTCTACTGCAACCAGGGAAATGTGCCACCTACTATCAAATGCTCTCTCCTCATCCTCACCACCTTCCTCTTCCTTCACTGGCCTTTGGTATGGACCCTAGTCATGGCAAAGTCCTCTTTTTCTGGGCCAACCACTAGACTGGAGAAGGGAGTCATAAGGAAGATATACAGAGCATATAGGGGTTGCAGGGGAGCATTTGGAATATGCTCAGTTGGAAGGAACCTATCACGATCATCAAGTCCAACTCCTGGCCCTGCACAGGACTCCCCAAGAATCACACCATGTGCTTAAGATCATTGTTCAAGCACTTATTGAACTCTGCCAGGCTTGGTGCTGTGATTATTTCCCTGGAGGGCCTGTTCCAGTGCAAAACCTTTTCCTGACATGCAATCTAAGCCTGCCCTAACTCAGCTTCGTGCCATTTCCTCAAGTCCTGTCACTGGTCATGAGAGTGAAGAGATTGGAACCTGCCCATCTGCTTCCTCTCATGAGGAAGCTGAAGACCATAATGAGATCTCCCCTCAGCCTCTTCTTCTCCAGGCTGAACAGACCAAGGGACCTCAGCTACCCCTCATAAAGCTTCCCCTGAAGGCCCTTCCCCATCTTTGTTGCCCTCCCTTGGACACTCTCTAACAGCTAAATGTCTTTTTTATGTTCTGGCACCCAAAACTGCATATAATATTCAAGGTGAGGCTGCCCCAGTGCAGAGCAGATCAGGACAATCCCCTCCCTTGCCTGGCTGGTGATGCTGTGCCTGATGGTCCCCAGCACACTTTTGGCCCTCCTGGCTGCCAGGGCACTGCTGGCTTGTGTTCAACTTGCCATTGACCAGGATCCCCAGGTCCCTTTCCATGGGGCTCTCTCCAGCCTCTCATTCCCCAGTCTACAAACACAGCCAGGGTTGCCCTGTCCCATGTGCAGAATCCAGAACTGGCCCTTGTTAAGCTTCATATGGTTGGTGACTGCCCATCTCTCTAATTTGTTGAGATGTCTCCACAGGGCCACTCTGCCTTTGAGAGAGTCAATAGTTCCTTCCAATTTCAAATTGTGTCATCAGCCAACTTACTTAGCTTTTTTTTCGCTTCCATAAACACTGCTGAAACAGAGAGCAGAGCCCTTGCCTTAACATCCCGCTAAACACTGTGCAGTTGAGGGTTTAAAATTCCTCCTGGACCAGAATAAAGACACAGTGGGTTGAGGAGGTGCTTAAGGAGGAGTAACAGATGCTGGTTTCCTTAGCGGCACCTGTGGTGCTGCTGGAGTCAGCTGGGGGGGTGGACGCCAAGGCAGAGCTCACCCACACATCCTGAGGTCTGGCTGGGTGAGCTGGAGAGGAGGATCACACCGTCCCTGCAGCTGAATGAGGCTTCTTCGGGGGCCCAAACTGGAAACAGTGCTAAGCCTAAGGCCTGTTCTATTTTCTTGCGATATGACCTGTTTCAGGCTATTCTAGAGTTACTCAAGAACTCTTTTGTCAAAAGCAGCTGGTATGACTTCTGCACTGCTTTGGGGCACAGAGCCTGCAGGGAGGCTTGTCTCTGCAGCATCGGGAACATCTTCACCTCAGCCTCTGTGCGAGAAAAGAACAAATTTATTTTGGGAACTGAGTACCAACAACAGGGAGTGAGAGGCTGTGCAGTGCTTAGCTGCTGGCTGGGGTTAAACCATGGCAGTCTCTTGCCAGAAATAGTGCACAGCATTTGTCCCCTGACTGGCTTCTTGAGAAGAGGACTTGTGCTCAGAGTCCCAGCCATCCTACACTTACCCTGCCCATAAACCCAGGGGAGGTGCTCACAGCCATGCTCCTGGCTCTGGTCAGCTCTGCTGGTCCAGGAATGTATATTCTTTTAGGTGTGGTACAAAGTGAGGTCCCTGGGAAACAAGAGAGGGATACCACAGTTCTCTGGTCCTTGGGTTTTGACGGGGGCAGCTTGGTGTGCAAAGCATGCACTCACTATGTGGGAGCACAAACGAGTCCTGAGAAAAACTCCTGAGACCCCAAGTTTCTTCTACCAGTGCCAAGACAGGCTGGTTCTGACAGAGGACAAGCAGAGCCAGTTCTGTAAGTGGCACACTCAGGTATGGGCTCTTTTCAGTGCAGACAAGTGTCACAGCGACAACAGGGATGTTTTGAAACAGGTTGAGAGGAACATGGGGTAGCCACAACAGTACTGTGATTCCAACCGGACATTTTAATGCAGCATAAAGATTGTAGGACAGACATGGATGCTTGTGCCCAGATACATATAGGACACGGATGACTCCATTTGCCTAAGTTCATGAAACAGTTTGGGATTTATTGAGAGTGATTACATTCAAAGTCTTGGCAAAACTTTGAATTACAAAGCCATTTTTTGTTAATTTCTAAAAAAAAACCAGTATATCTTAGCAAAAATTATTTGGGGCATTGGAACTAGTGTCCTTTGGATATCTGTACTACTGGTACAAATTGAAATACAGCATAACTCTAACTCTTGAACTCAATTAGTAAGTTAAGCTCTTTCAAACGTTAAGTAATATAATAATTAGGAACTGTACTATTATATCTCTTACTTTCCAGGTTTTAAGACAACAAATCAGGACATATCTACTGGCTAGCAAAGAAAAATGAAAATAAACTATGTTCTTTCCTTCCAGTGATGTAGTGATAAAGAAAAATTAATTTAAAAGACATACTAGTTATTTGGTAAGTAAAAACTTAGGCAAACATGCCTGTTTGATGGATAGCAAGAAAGAGATAATTTCTTTGTTGGTCTACAGAGAAATAGATAAAATCCATTTACCCACGTTTCTCCCTGACGACCCCATAGGTCTCCATCTTGGCCTTATATTCAAAATATATTGAGGCATATTTACAATTAACCTATTTTTTTTCTTATTCTGTGGGTAGAACTACACCATGCCTGAGTTTAAGAGCTTTACTGAGTTTCACATGGAATGGAAAAACTGACAAAAAACACAGATTAGTCACTGCTAAGTCTCTTCCAAATAATTTTGCAAAAGGGTTTAACATTTCTGTCACCAAATAAACACACAGAAGCCAAATGTTTTGAAGTTTCAGTAAGTCACTCGGGGCCTCCACTGATGTTAATGTTCCTGGAAAGTCATTTGACTAGCTCTGTTAAACTGTTTTTTTTTTCTGTGTCCCTGAATGGAGCTTCTCCTTTAAATAAAATAGTATACAATAACCATCATTATGGTTCTTTATAAAATCTTCTAAAATTAAATATTAAGGTTTTACACTCTTGTGTACTTTGGGGGATGTTTTTCTGCAGGTATGAAGTGGGAAATCCCCTACAGAACAGAAAATACATCAGGGCTAAAGGAATCCCAAGGACAAGTGACTGAAAATCATCTATCCTAACTGATACTTCATCATATAATGCACTTATACCAGAAAAACAAAAATGAAAACCACCCCCTCTGTCCAGATCTGTAGAAACTCGGGGAAAACCCTCTTTAATTTTACCTGCAGCAGGAAAAACAAGGTGCAGTACTTGTTGCCTGTGTCACATGAGCAGAAATTCAGAAGTGGATTTACCAGGGAGGCTCCAGACCACCCACTATACAGGTACACAGCAGAGCCTGTGGTGCCCATAGTGTATCTCCCATTAAATAGTAGAGGGAGCTGGTAGAGCCTTGCCCTGCTTCCCATGTAGATCCTGGCTCTCTCTGCCCCTCCCTGTACCGGGGAGGCTAGTGCCTGCCAAGAGGAATGACCTAGAAGCTGACTCTTCAAAGCAGGAAGATGGGAAAGTCCCCAATTTAGGAAAATATTAAAGGCAATCTAGAGCTGAAGAAAATGTTGAAGTTCTATTGAAAGCAAAAGGAAAGGAATGAAGAACATTTTTAAACCCCATTAGCTTCAATAAGAGTTAAATATGTGATTAAAGGTAAGTGCATACTTTTATGAATAAGACTTCTTTAATGACCCTTAAATCTACATCTGTCTCATTGACACTATCTAGAGTGGAATCAGAAATTCTTTCCAGTAATCTCAGGCTAAATTACTTGAAAATTAAACTCTATGATGAGCAAGGAACAATGATTCATGTTAGAAATCTAAGTTCCCTCTCTTTCTGTCAGTCAAAACCAAATCTAAATCTTCACCTCACACACAAAATCCTTAAGGGTTTTTATTATCACTAAACTACTTGAAAATTAAACTTTATGATGAATAAGGGACAGTGATTCATCCTAGAAATCTACAGTTCCCTTTCTTTCTGTCAGTCAAATTCAAACCTAAATCTTCACCTCGCATATGCAAAATTCTTACGGGTTTTTATGATTGCCCATCCTTATTATTTTATTTGTAGTTTTTATTTTCTTCTTAAAACTAGACAGAAGCCATCTAAAAACTATGTCTACCCAGATCAAGACTTCATAAAACCCTCTTAAAAATTGATGGCCTCAGAAAGCAGCAGCCAAACATACTGAAGTTGCATTTTTCATAGCTTAACTGAGCAAATCTGTACAAGAAAACTTTTGTCACTTTCAAACATCAGCAGCACGCACTGTCAGCTTTCATCCCACTACATGTAGGCGGTGTATCCTGCAGTGTCCTGTCCCCAGAGCAGGGCCAGTGCAGACACTGCTGTCTCACAGCATTGCTGAGCGAGCTGAGGGCCACACCCAGGGCAGGCGTCAAACAGACAATGCAGCTGCAGAGCCCTGGTCCCATGTCCCAGGGGCACATGGAAAACCTCCCCAAATCACCGGCCCAATATCCAAGGTCCTGTCTTTATGAGCAGCCTTGGTGAACCTTTTCGTAGCGCCACCTTCTCATTCGACTCAGATCTTCTAGGGCTGGTCACCATTCCCTATACACTTGTTGAAAGTAAATTGCAAGGGGGAAAACCCTGATATTATAAAAGTTGAAACTTGATATTCCATCATTATACTGGTGTTTTATCCCCTTTAAAAATCTATGGCAGCACTAGAACTGTATCTCTTGTCTTTTTAAATTGTCTCCTCATCTCCAAGGTTCCTTCACCTTCTAAGATATAGAGATCTGTTAATAAAAAATTGCAACAGGAATTTCAATTTATTGAATGTTTTGTTGGGTTTTTTCACCCAATAAAGTAGAGAAAACCCAAATAATATTTATACATTTAATATTTCTTGCCTTCTTCCTTGTAATCCACTTCTAAATTTTTTTACATTGCACTCTGAAGAAGAGAGGTGAAAGAGCTGGACTTCAGAATGAGAGGTCTTTATATTTTTGCTCTTCCTATTCTGAGAAGTGCAATGGTTTTATTATTTTTATGGAAGAGATTTCTTTTTCTCCTGAAATGTTTATTACATTCTACAGCTTTCTATTCCAAGAGTTGCACACTTCTAGACTGTGGAAGTCTGACTTGGTTGTTGCCCAACACTTCGTCCTAGTAGTTCTTCTCTTAAACACAAGATGTCAGGTTTTCAGCACAAACACTTCTAAGCAAGTAAAAACTGGTCTTGGCATTGGATAAATTCCAGTATCACTGGAAACAAGAAAATCACTAAAAAGATAAGCAATGGTTACACAGTCTCTTTGACTGGTATGACAGGACCATTAGTTCTTTGTGTTTTTAAGTTACTGCCACGCTGGAGATGCCAGACTAGGAAACTGGATTTCATACTCCATATCCTGAAACTGGCAAAAGCCAAAACATAGCACCATCATTTGATCTTGGTAAATTTTATTTGATCACTGAAGGCCTACTGTGTCTCTTCTATGTCTTTCTGAAAGACAGGAGACAGACCAAAATAAGTATGCAGAATTATGATGTTGGAACAAAACATAAAAATCTTTCTGTTTAGAGAAAACTCCTCTCTGAAATCAGAGATTTTTTTAATAGTCTATGGTCTGTTGTACAAAAATAGCGGTGGTTCTGAGGCATGAAGCAGGGAACATTTGGATCTGGACCCAAATGCTCCCAAAGCTTAAAGCTTTTAATGGACAGCACTGTGGATCAAAACTAATGCTACCATGGGAAAGTGTTTTTGTTCTTAATCTCTGATCAGATCCAGAACACACACATGACCTGGCTGCCAGCTGAAGGCGTGGTTAGCCCTTGAAGGAGCATATTTCTGGTCTGAAATGGCAGAATGACACTGACATCCATCATGCTTTCTTAACAATCACTCTTTAGCTTTTAGTGCCTCATCCATTTATAAAAATTGCTTTTTTGCATAAGCTCCATGTTGATTTTACACCAGGTTCAACATTCATGAAAGGCTTCTTTTCTAGTCAACTGATGCATTTCACTGGTTTTTTGATTATAGATATCAAAGTCAGTAGGAAAGGGAATTCAGCCTTGGTGAATTTATCTCAGGTGAAGGAAAGCTCTCACACTGAGTTTTCATATATTGTTTATAATATAATCTAGAAAATATTAACTATAGAACTCCATATGTACTAGATGCATTTTAAAATAAAAACCCTAATGTTTGATTTCTTCTAGGATACAGCCAAAGCTATTTGAATGCTTTAGGATTTGAAATTACAATATCTTCCTGGAGGTTGTAAAGGCTTTTTTCCCCTAATCCAGAAGAGATGAGAATTAAAGCACTTACAGTGGTCCCTTACTTTGTGCAGAGCTTTAGAGATAATTAGTGGAGGAACAATAAAAATACAAGTACTAAAAGCAAAATCTGCAAGGCAAAAATCCATAGCAGATAACAGCACAATCACTTAATATATGGCAAGATATCAGGCAGGAGAACCATGTCCTGGAAACATTCATGTACAAAAATGGAGAAAGCAAACTGAGAAACAAAGAGATCTGATAAAGTAACAGAAGTGGCTTTTCAGTACGCAAACCTGTAGAGGAGTGGAGGCAGGACTTAAAAAAAATANGCAACCTACTTGTTTCCCCTCCTGAATTCTCTGCAACAGGATTTCCTCATCACATCATGTGGAGCCATGTAAATATGCCCCCTTTGGCTACGTGACAGGAATCATTTCCTCCACCCTGCTTGCAGGGAAGGAAAACAAAAAAGAAAGGTCAGGATCTTGGGGATTTGTATTAGCAGAAAGCACTCAGTCAGGAAAAGGATAAAGATTACAGGGGAAGTGGTGCTATTCTTTTCTGTCACACACACTTCATATATTAATAATAAAAAATATGTGGAAAAAATTAAGCTTTACTATTCTTCACTTTCAATTTCTCATTGGTACTTAATGAAGGTATAAAGATTTCAAAATGTCCTAGAAGAGACTCAGAAGCTGAAATTTTGTTAGCATCCACAAATGTGAGAGCAAAAATTTTTCACCAGTATAACTCCCAAGGAAAAAAAATTGCACTGCAAGTGAAGTTATTAACCAGGAAAAAGTTTCCTTAATGGTTTGCAGGAATTGCTGTGACTGTTCCAAGTAAGATTTCTGTGTATTCCAGTCCTCCAGCAGAGCTGGGACCCTAACTCATGCTTAACACAGATGCACAGAAAAAGCCCAGATTCCTACAGCAGCACTATGCCTAAACACTCAGGTGACAATAAACAGCTGCTTTTACCAACTCTGATCAACGTGCAGGAGTTCTCCTGTTAACAAACAGATTCATAAAAAATTCTTAAAAGGACTTTTCTAGTAGATTTGAGTCTCATTTTCTACTTATTCAAGATATACAAAATACACTTCATATATCTTTGATGGAAGGACGATTTCTAGAAAAGTATGTATTTTTGAAGATTTTAGGCACTACAAAATCTGTTACAAACTAGATTTGTATGTTGAAACATACTAGTTTATTTTTTATTATATTAAGACGTTTTATTGAAACAAGACTAACAGTCTTGTTCTTGACTAACAGTCAAGTTAAACTCCTTTGTAAAACTGCTGGGGTTTTTTTACTGTTACTCACTAGCTATTATATTCACTCTATATATTTTCTCCCTGCTCCTGAAATTGAGCAGTGCCAAGACTCACACAAATCCCCATTGAATTCTACTGGAAACAGCCCCACCTGATGTTACTTCCCTACTGATAGTTACTTCTTGAATTAATTTACCAGATTTTTCATCTATTTTACATGTATACTGCTTATGTTGCAATGTAATGTGCTTTAAACAATAATATTATGCAACATTAAGATAAATGCTTTACCTGTTTTTCAATCTGTGCGTATGTAGTCAATTTTAGATATTCTAGACCAATTTACTATACCGTTGATGTGACTAAAGAAGCTGAGAAGACACTAACTAGAAGTACGTTATGCTAACATACACTGCTAACTGATTTATTTATATAAACACATCTTGGTTTGGATATTTTTTCATTGGCATTGGTGCAAACTAGACCAGTTTACTTTCACTAGCTCTCAATTGCATCATTTTCATTTCACTGATCTAAAATCATGCTATTAGTGCTGTGTTCAGATGAATTCTTAGCTGAAAAAAATATTCCATTTACTTTATAGTTGTGTCCCAAAAGAACCACAGATAATTTTTTCCACTGGAAAATAAGAAGTACTCAATAAATGCACTTCATTAGTACCCTCAGAATAAAGCAAGCCTGCAGCTGTTTCACATAATAATTAACCATTGGTCTTCTAGCATTAGACTTTTACGCATGCCAAAAAGTTTACAGGCAACAAAAACTTAAAAGACAAATATGATTGCAACCACACAGTTGCCCTCCTCTTTATTTTTATGCTCTCCCTTATAACCAGGTCAAATCACTCCAAGTAGCAGGTGAAATCACAATAAATCAAGCAATCATAAGTAGCCAGATATCTCCGGAACTAATTAATAGAAAGAACACTGTTGCAATTATATTTACTATTTCTTTATAAAATTTGCCACTGTTCATATAAAAGTGAAACTTATGACTGGCACTGAAGAACATGATAGTGAGAATTTTCTCCACTAATCTGCTTCAAGTTTGTCTGAGGTTTAAAGTGAAATTAACACTTTTTATCTTGGTGCTCCGCAGCTGCATCAAATAAGTTAGGCTTGGTTCTTGTCCTCATAAACAGAGATTCATGTAACAAGAACCCATCACAACAGCTGATTTCCCAGCAGACAGCCACGTGACTGGCTCCTTGGGAAGGCTCCTATGATAGCTTGGCATTTCTGACTTTTTTTTTTAATGTTCCTGATAAGCATACCAGAACCACAAAACAAAGTGCAAGGCTTTTGCCATAGCCTTGGCTTGCCAGCAGTCTCAGAATCCACTCTGGCAGCCTAAGGATTTTGTTTTCTGCTCAGAGAATCTCTTAAAATGTTACATTTTCCCCTCAAGTCATGCTTCCCTAGGATAAGAAGTTTACTGATGCCCTTTCATTACACCAGGGACTGTTCTGACCTTTCCATCCAGGACCTAATCTGCAAACCACACAGCTAACCTTGTTGTTAGGGCATGATGTACTAACGTTGTGTCTAAAATGGTTACTAAGAAACAACTTCAGAAGGGAGAGTGAAAACCATTTTTCACCTATATTTATCAGGTTCCAAGCTGTACTTTTCTTTCAAAACAGCTTTCTACTGCAGTCTGTGGATTGTTCCAGCTGGCCGGCACTTTCTAATAGTATCATTTGGGCCTGTTTTAAAACAAGACGCGCTAGATAAGAGAATATAGGAAAAGACTTCTAGGAACAGTTTTTTCAAGGTTTCTGAGTACTACGTGCAAAAAGATTTGTGACATTGTGTGTAGACTCATTACTCATGTATGTACAAGAGTGTGGTTTTCACCTGCACACAGAAATTCCAAATGGCAACACCATTTACCAATAACTTCTTTTTCTATGTATGCAATGAAGACTTTTAGAATCAACCTTTAGATTAAGTATGGAGAAGTCAAGAATGCTCCATGAAAACAAACAGTCCATAGCAAAAATATTGAAATTACCTTTCAAGGAAATCGTTTAACTGATTCCCTGTTAATTGCTGTGTCTTAGCAGCCCTTCAGAAAATATGTGGCTCCAGACATTGTGTTGTGTCACATACTGGATCTGTGTAGCAGCAAGTTCAGTATTAAGTTTTGTTAAGGTAATTTGCTGTCTTGCTTGTTTCCACTTTTGAAGCTTCTCAATCCCCACTGCAGTCAAGCTATCTATAGAATAATCAATTGAGCGTATAATCAATATATCACCACTTTAATTTTGCAGAGTCATAATTCTGACTCCTTTTTTCCATCCAGCTGAGAAGATTTTCTTATCATGGCACCTCCACCGTGAAGCCAGCTTTACAGGCTGGAAAGCACAGGGACTTGCAAATTAGGGACAAAGCCATAAAATGAAGCTGTATTTTGGCCTGTGATGTTATGAAACCAGCATCATCTCATTCTGCAGAATGACTTACTGAGTGTAGTCAGACATTACTTCTTGTGGCAATAACAAAAATGTATTTGTGGAGAGAAATTACAGTATTTCAATCCTGCTAGTCAATTAGGTTTTATTCTGGCCTTTCTTTCCTTGGTGCAATTGTCATGCATACCCTCCTAAACACCTGTTTTGGTATACTAGGTAAAATCCCACTGGAAATCTGGACACATAATCTGAGCAAGGGAAGATGTTTAGATCCCTGCATTCTTACACAAAGAGAGCGTGAGGCTGAAGGCAGGTTAAGTTCCTGGTATTAGCTTATGCAAATAAAATTCTCACAGCACACACGGTGCTATTCAGTAATTACTACAGCCCAGCAGAAAAATCGTTGTGAATTTGGTGTTCTGCAGTCAAATTAATTAAAAATAGAGAGAAGTATCTGAACATATGTAATTCTACTTTTAACTACAAAATGTGCTATTAATGAGCTAATTTCACGTGGCACCCTGGACGAGGAAATGACTGTGTTTTGTCTGTGATACAGTAGTACCTCGGGCATCAGCCAAGACCAGGGGATTCACTGGGTCACATAGTGCTGCAGCTGCCAACACTCCTTGTCACACACGGCTTACAGCCTAAATAATGGAGACAGGCAAAGGGTAAAAGTGGAAACAGAGATATAGGAGTATCTCATCCAAGGTCACACGACTGGTCAGTAACAGAGCTGAGATTAGAAGAGGGGGCCCCCCAGGTCCCCACTTCAGTGCCCTCACCACAAGACCTCACTGCCCATCCCTGCTTGGCTGGCGAAAGCAGCTCCACTTGTTTCAGCAGCTTCCTGTGCAGACGTGGTAAGTCTCCATGGAGTCACAAAGCGTGTAATGAGAGTCTCTGCTGATAACAGTAGGGGTTGCTGAATTACAGAGATGAACTCAAGGAAGTCTTCAAAAGCATTCTTAAATTTGGCTTTAAGAAGCAAAGCAGCATAATTAAAAAATAGCTAATTTGAATAGCTCTTTGTATCCCCAATGTCTGATCAGGTTAATTACTTAATTTCACTTCTTTTCTGAAATCCTTTTAAATTATTTGCATTGCAAAGAAACCCTCTAGTACAAAATGAGAAAAGCACAATTTGATAATCCAGTAATAAGGATAGACAACTGTTTTAACATTGTTTTAACAAACGTTTAACTGCTTTTCAGGCCTGAAGCTAAGAAGGAAAAGATAGCAATTTGCACATCGGAGAATGACTCACAATATTTTCAAAAACATAGCTGCTAAGTCTTTATTTTACAAAACATTCTATTTGTGTGTCATTCCGCATAGTTAATTAAAGCAATAATAACTATAAAATATACTTGCCCTTCAGCAGAATTTACTCTCGCTGTGGTGTTGTCAGGTAATCCTGTGGCCAACTATTACTACAAAAATAAATTCAAAGAAATAATAATAAAAATAAAGCAGTAATTAAGGCTTCTTTCTTTAGGAGAGTCTTAAAATGCTGATGTGTAATTTAGAATGGTCTCATGGCTGTACTGCTGCTAATGGCGGTAATTCCTGCTTCCCCAAAACGACTGCATTGCACCCAGGCTGTGCATCGAGGCATTTCATTCCAGACTAATGCTGATAAATGACTTGGGTGTTGCCTGTTAAGGAAAAAAATGGTGACTGTGGGATACATGGAGCGTAGCTTGAGTCCAGTGTGATTCTGGGACTAACAGTGAAAAAATTCACCTAGGGAAGCAAGCCATGGTCATGAGATTCCCAACTCGGTTTCTCAGTTTTAACCTCAAGAACTTAAAAATATGTACTCCTGTTCTGTGAAAAGTTAGTTTCCTGCTTCATTCAAGTGGTTCTTTGCATTTGTTGAAGATGAAAGTGATTCCTGATTTAAGAACCCAGGTGACATAAGGGACAATAATGTGGTAAGAAAATCTACGAAGAATAAAAGACTTGAGTGATGAGGAGAGGGAAGTAATTTCCATCAACTTATGTTCCTGGTTGGTCTAGCCCTCAGTGGGAAACTGGATTCAGCAATATCCAGAATACAAAGACAGCCATGAGTCTCTTTACAAAGCTGCAGGCTAAATACAGATCTTTGTGATAATTTTACGAAGTGACGATGTGATAGAAAAAAGGATAAACATACTAAAAAAATTAGTGATGCAGGCAGAAAAACAAGAAAATAAAAACAGTGTTGCAAGTGTAAAAAAGGACTTTGAAGAAGTGTGTAGAATAAATTATTCCAAAACAAGAGAAGCAATTAAGGAGGATGCATCAAGGTTCTAAGTGCCCTTTAAAATACGACTTGAGACATTGATAAGATCTGTTTGGAAAGATCCATAAATTCTAGAAGAGCATTTTCTCTCCTTATCCCAGATGTTGGCAGTAAGCACAGAGTACAAAGGGTTTGATCTGGTTAAGCAGTGTGTGAGATACACAGTTATGTTTTGAAGGTTGTTTCCATAGTGCTAGATAAAAATAATGGCACAGACTGTTTTCAAAATAAATACTGTAACAATTAAACTAGGCACACAGTCCTTTTTCCTGATCTAATTAGGATGCTCATAAGAAATTATTCTAGTGCATGCCTTTTTCTAACCTACATTTTCTGTAAAACATACGTGAATCTTTCACCTCAAATGATGAACAGAATCCCAAGAATTCCCCTCAAAAACTAAGTTCTGCACCCAATGACCCAGTACCATACTGCCAATTACTTACTACATAGAAAAAGAAGGCTTCACATTTCCTCAGAGGCTATCAGCACAAACCCAGAAGAATGAATGTTAATTACTTATCTTAAAAATATTAATTATTTTTAGTAAAAGTAATTTTCAAGAAGTCTCAGGAATTACAGCCCTAGGAAATCAAGTCCTCCTTTCATATACCAGTATACACAGAGACAGATATATGACACAAAAAGCATGGACTGCTTTAGCTCTGCTGTATTGCTGAAAGTATCTAATCAGTTTTGTAATTCATTATAGAACTGCTTTAATGACTGTGTGTAGCAATGAATTCTGCAGTTTGCCTATATGCTGCATAGCCCAGTACTTTTTGAAGTTTTGCTGAAGTTTGCTGAAGTTTTACATAAGCTTGTGCTCTTTGATTAAAAAGACAGAAAGGAAGGTAGGAAAGAAGGAACTGAGAGAAAATAAGGATGGAGATTCTCAGGAAATGTTCTGGAAAATTTTACAAATTTGGCCAAATGCAATAACCATCATGACTTCTTTGTTCAGTGTGAATAATTAATGACAATAATAATAAAAAACCCCAAACAATCCCAAATTCAGGCATTACTAGAACAGTGGCAGTCAATTACAGTCATTGCTTGAAAATACAAGTGTCTATCCTGGTTCTAAGCTGTGGAATTTTAAAATCAGGCATGAGTAGAAGGACCAGCCATAAACATACCTATTCAAACCAAACCCTCCAATTTTTTCAACAGAGAAGAAAAGTACTATGGAATTTGCTGCATTCCCAAAGAGAAGCAAATCCAGGTTCTGACGGACAACATTGGATAGAGCTTTCCAAAACTGGGGATCTCTCAGAGATAATTAATGCCTTGCCAGCTGTTTCTTCATACTTCATTTGCAGAGTTCAAATGTGTGAATCTCTATGGAGTTTGACCTGGCAGTACATCACATGGAGAAAAGTGATTTTTCAAGCAACTAGGCTAAGTTCTACACAACTGTGCTCAAACATAATGAAGTTCTTGTAAACCAAACAGTTTGGTGATAAAAAGGTTTATCTCTGTAGGATAATTTATTTTAATCTGTTATCTTATGCAAATCCAGCAGTGCTGCAATCTTTTTAATATCTTTCATAAGACTAGACATGCTCCACAGAAAGTATAAAATGTGTGGCTCTAAAATCACGTTTTAAACCAAGAAGGTTTTAGCAACAGATACATTCTGGATGCAAATCCGACTTATGGTTTCTCAAAACCTGGGCAACAGCCAGCCTAAGACACATCATGCAGCCTGTCAGTCAGCAGCAGCACAGCCTCTTTGAGATCCACACATTCATCCCTATAAGAGTCCTGCTTTGTGTACCCAGGCACCCACCAGCAGTGCATGGGTACACAAAGCAGGAACCAGCAACCCTCACTGACTGCTCCTTCTCTCACCAGCTCTCTTACAGAATAAGCAAGGGCCATGCAACACAAAATCCTATTTTGTTCTTACTGTTGGGGGATGGTGGGAGGCTAGGGTGGCCTTTTTGTGAAAATTCTCCCTTAATGTCATTCAAATATGAGTCTGTGTAAAGGCACAGTGGGAAAGGCCATCAGTACATACTAGCAGGTCACATTATGTTTACCTCAAGCCTATATTTTTTCTGTCTACTACTATATAATTTCATACTTTTTCAATACGCCTGAGAGAATATATACAGAATACAGCAAAGACTTGGTTTATATGTTTGTCAAAGAGTGAGAGAGTCCCCTTCGGGGATGCTCACCATCTGGGGCCAGGGCCAATCCCACCATCCCAGACAGAATGGGGGACCCTGGGAGCAGCTGCGCTGGCACATCAGCTCACTCTTCACAGCCAGCACCAGCAGGACCCATGGCTGGGCACAGGCCATTGGACTACCTGTCCTTAGACCATAGGCTGGTAGGGCACAAGCAATTAACTCCTATCTGCTTCATGCTTCCCCTCAGCTGATTATCATTGCCATCCTGAATTCCTGAAGAGCCCTTTTCCTCTGCCGTGCTTTAGCACACACTTTTCCAAATTAACAATGGACTAACATTTTGGTTCTTCAATGACACTATCTTTCTAGTTTTTACTTTAAGTTCCAAGTTCTTAAGTGGTAGGACTGTAGGAAATTCTAATGTTTATTCAGTCATGAGAAATTTTATACTTCATATTTTCAAAGTAAGCTTTGGGATCATAATCCCTAAAGGCTTAAATAAGAAAAATTATATATATTGTTTAAAATAAATAATTCCTCTACATTTTTTTTTCCTGGAGAGGTAACTATAGTCCGACATTGCACAAATTCATACTCACTGACTTTCACATCTAATTGGGTCTGTAAGAAATACAGCATTTTCAAGGTGAAGAGCCTCCCAAGCCAAGAGCTGTTGCCATTTGCTACACAGAGCCAGCAGTGCCTCCTTTGCCAGCCTTCAGCAGGGCAGGGCAGGCTCCCTGTGCGGCTTTCTGGCAGGCTCAGCTCCTTGCCAGAGTGCACATATACTTCAATGCTGCACAGGAACCTCCAAAGCTGGACTGGACACATACAGTGTCCTCAATGCCCTGACACTGCGGCTGAGCAGCTGGGCTGCTGAGCTCAAACACAGAGCCAGGCAAATGCACGGAGCTGCTCCCTGCATGAGCCTGCGATCATGAGCTCACTGGGGTTGAGGGCACGACATGCAGACAGCCATGATATCCCTGACTGTCATCTCCCAACCTGCAGACCTCCTCCTCTCACTCTAGTTAGGCACAACACCATGTCCTCTCATGCAGAGCAATTAATTAATCTCTGAGTAACACAAAGTTCAGGGTGGAAACTGCACGATCCATGTTAAGGTACTCAGCTGCTACAGCATCAGTGCCATTACATTTTCCCTACGCGATGATGTGAATGATGACGCTGAGGCCTGGAGAATACTGTCTTCAAGCAGAGGCACTGGCATACTGGCCATCTCTCGGAGCAGGATGTGCATACATCCCCCTAATTCCCTTGAGTGCCTAAATAAGCAAATACCGTTTTGGACCTGTGTGGATACTCCCGCCGTTAACAGTTTCAATTATTTTTATGAATGTCACTCTATTGCCTTGATGTTAGTGCGTGGCTCTCACAGTGGAACTGATGATGCTCACTACAATTTTTCTCCTTCGGGGATGATTTTTAATCGGACGTTCACAATTTACTCAGAGGACGTTACTCTGCGGCCGGGCTGCAGGTACCGGCACACGGCGGAGGGCACCTGGGGCCAGCATAACGCCGCGCAGTGCCAGTGCCGGTGCCGGTGCCGGCGCGCGTACAGCCACGCCGTGTTTACGGCTGAATGAGGGGCGCAGCCGAGGAGCTGCGTCAGCGCGGGCGGGGCGGGCGCGCCCGGCGG
>VWZS01000850.1:61048-147144 GCA_013397075.1 Rhabdornis inornatus
GGGGGAGCCGGCGGCCCCGGCGGAGGAGGGGCCGGAGGGAGGCAGCGGCCGCCGCCGCCCCCCCCGGCGGCACGTGTACTGCACCGTCTACTGCGTGGAGAACGACCGGCCGGCGGTGGCCCCCGGCTCCCCCCGCGGCGGCCCGGGCGCGGGGCAGCCCCCGGCGCGGCGCGGGGGCGTGTCGGGCGACGACCCGCTGTCGTCCGGCGGCAGCATCGAGGTGGTGGACTTGTACTTGCTGCCCGAGCCCTTCTCCGGGCTGATCGCGGGCGAGTTCGGGCCGCTGCTGGTGCTGAGCTGCCGCGTGTGCCTGGAGGAGAAGCCCATCAAGCCCCTGTCCTGCTGCAAGAAGGCGGTGTGCGAGGAGTGCCTCCGGCGGTACCTCAGCTCCCAGGTACTTCCCAGCGGGCGCCGCCGGGGTGTGCCGGGGGGGCTGTGGCCGTGTGCGCGGGTACTGAGCCGGGCTGTGCCGTGGGGTGCGGAGCGGGATGGAGCCTTCCCCGTCCCGTACGGAACGCGTTCCGCCGCCACCTGCGTGCGAGCTGCGGATGCAGCGACCGCCCGTCCCCGGAGCGCTGCTTTGTGCGTTCGTGCGCAGCTGGTCGGGTTGGTCACTAATGCGTTTTCAGGCTCTTCCCGTCTTTGCAAGGATTTTCGCTTTGAAATCTCAAGCTCTTGCTGTTACCTGACCGGCGGCACCAGCTTTCTTTTAAGAGGAGGCCGAGGAGTGATGGGGAGCGGAGTTTGGGAGCGTTGGCAGGCGTTTCCGAAGCGGCTCCTGGAGCCGGGGGTTTTGCCCGGTGCTGCTTGGGCTGGCTGGTGTTCGGTCCCTTGGTACAGCCGCTCGGCCTGCACCTCGCAGGACGCATCGCGTTTGGTGTTATGCCAGTTACACAAGATTAAAATAGCGTGTGTGTGACTGTTGGCGAGCAATTGCAGTTAACAATAGTAAACAATAACTTGTTTGGAGGAAAAAATTTGAAAACACAACTTTTCCATCCTGGGTAGGCAGCTGCTTATCCTGGGCATATACCTGGCATGTAGGGTACTTACATGTTCATCACTGTTTTGTCAGTCAGAACTGCTTTCTCAAAATAAAATCAGCAGCTTGGTAACTAAGCTGTCTTCGCTAATGTTTGCAGTACTTAGTTTAGCACCACAGAATATTTGTATGTTTCTGCTCCTACTGTAGTCATACCTTAGACATGAAGAACAGTGGGAGAAATATGGTGTATGTGGGGAAAACAAAACCAAATAAACCCTTTGCTTACCATCTTTATGCTTTTATTCAGCAGAAGCTTTTAGGATGTGCTTGGTGGAGATGTGCTAGTTTGGTGGTGGAATGAATTTTTATACCTACTGGGGCTTGGTGCTGTACTGGGGCAGTTTGTGCTCCTGCTGGGCTGTGCGTGTAGGGAAGGAATGGATGATTACAGCTACCCCTGCACTCTATAAATAGTTGACAGGCCTCTTCTGACCAGAGTACATTTCACTGCTTGGAAATTGCACGTGTGATCAGAAGTCAAGTATTTTCTCCTTTCCGGGCCCTGGTTGCCTAGGTAGCATTTGCTGGTTCTGGTAGCATTTGTTCTGGCTAATAGTAAACTCAGTAGCATTTTTATGATCTTAACTTGGGAACTGATGGATTGGATGGTCAGAGTTGTGTGTTTCCTGTAACACTGAAACTCAGGAGCACTTAATAACCCTTCTTGAGACTTCATGCACAGAGAGAATGATTTGATTTGTAGATAAGTGGTAGACTGGAAATTCTCACTGAGTTTTTAGATTGTATTGCCAGTGCACATTTGTGCCACTTTAAGGTCGTATGTCAAAATAATGACTTTCATTTAAGCTGGAAATTGACAAGTGTTGGGATGTCAGGGTGGTCTTCCCGGAGTTCTGCAGGCACCTGCAGTTTACAGTGTTGTAATGGAAGCTACATGATCTGGTATCTAAAGCCATACCAAGAACTCTTCTGCCTGGTTTAGGCTGGGCTCTTGGGAGAAGGAAGCAGTAGCTTGGTGGCTGAAATAGCTGGCTGGCCTAGGAAGCGGGTATATGTGCTATGAAGTGGGTTTAGCATTGGCCAGGGGTTGAACGTGTATGCAGGGATGGTCTTCAAGGAAGCCACTACTATTGGTAAGCAGCTGCAAAGCTGATCCCAGCAGCTTTTGAAAGGTACCCATATGGCACGTAGCCATATGAGTACTTACTCCTGTACGTTAAAGGTGGGGCAGGGATACTGATCTTGCAGAGTGAGATTCCCAGATCACTTCTGTGGACATGTTGTTACAGATGCTTTTATGACCAGGCAGAATTTTAGTTGCTTGATAAATTTGTTAAAGACAAATGAAACAAAATACAACAAATAACAGTCCAATGTGTTCTTCCCTTATCTTCCTTTTTGCAAAGGACAAGAAAGTGGTATTTCTTCAAGAAGAACAAGAAGTGATCTCTTTTTCCTTTGTGCTGTGGAAGGACCCTGTGATTCATCCTGAGGAGAGAGAAAGGCGTCTCCGTGTCAGTTATATTAGAAGAATTTCTGGGAAGGATGAGTGAAAAGCCAGGATAGATTAGAAATCATTACCTTTCATCTTTGAGACTTTGCATTTTTTGTAGGAAATTAAAAAGATTTATGAGAAGCTCAAAAGGAATAAATGCTGAAAAGCTGATTTTGTGTGAAAATTTCAGAAGATCTTACTTTTGGATATGATTAGCCTGATTTAAGAATGCACCTGAAATTGAAAACAAACAAAAGACAATTGAAAAACAAAACCCCAAGCAGCTTTGTGCATGGTTTTAGATCTGGTTTTCTTGTCAGAGAAATAGTAATCTCTACCCTGGCTGACTCTACATCTCTGGAGGAGTGGTCTCTCATGCTGAAAATGTGGAATATGTTGGCAGAAGTATAGTGCTTAAAATAACTTGTGTTGCCTTTGATGTCTGTGTGTGTTCTCTCACTGCAGGAAGCTGTATTCTTCATGATGGCTTCAGTGTGATTCCCGAAATGGTGTTTAATGGAGTAGCAAAGTAAAAACTCTGTTAATGCACCCTGCTTTCTTCTATGCAAGTATATAAGAGCACCAGAACTTCTGCCTTTGAGCTCTTCATAGATTAGAAAATCAACTGAAGTTTTAGGCATTCTTAAAAGGAATGCCAGATGAAAATACTCCAACTGCAACGTTTTTGCTCTTTTTACTCTTCATTTTACCAGCATGCTGGAAAATGGGGGTAACATCTGAAGGTCTTTAGAGGTCAAGTCCATTCATTCTTATCCCTGGCACCTTGCTGCATAATCCCTTTCAGAGACTTAGTGGGTGGAGCAGAAGCTTAGCAGGCGAGTCTGAAATGCGCAGGCTGATTTGGAGCCTGACTTTGGGAGATTGCGTAACTTTACTTCTGCCTCAATTTAGCTATTCTGTCTCACGTCCTGATAGCCACGGAGCACTCAGGGCTCTTCAGGCTCTGACTATGACCAGTTGATCTACCATTCACAAAAAAATTCCGTGATTTTTCATTTGGACTCAAAGAAATTGATGGTATGGTAATTGATAGGTATGGGTGATGGGTTATTGTGGAAAAGGCTGTGGCTTTTGCAGCTCAGGATGTGGTGTGGTGGCTTTCACAGCTCAGGATCTGGTATGGATCCCACAGAGCCTGAGTCAGGTACCAGCAAGCCCTGTCTCCAGGAATTGATGCAGCCCAGAACTGTTGTTTGTTGTGCTTAATGGGTGAGGTTGAAGAGTGTGGTTGTCTGAAAGGCCAGTGGTCTCCCTTCGTGGACTCTCAGGAATGTGTTGAGTGACGTTGGGATCAAAAGTGTGGAAGAACCATTTCCCATTCAGCTGGGAGCAACTTGGGACAGGGAAGCAAGAACCAGGACACTTAATCTCACAGGTGTAATATTACATCCGTGTCTCCTATACCTTCTTCACTTCCCATCTTTCTCTCCATTAAACATGGCACCAAACTTGGGTTATTTCAGAAACTGCATACTGAGGTTTGCTAAAAAAGCGATTCACTTCCTAACCACTCTGCTTGTATTTTTATGTCAGAGGAAGCATTTCACTTTTCCTATAAAATGGCTGCAAAAGTTTTATAGAAACCTCAGTGCCTGCTTTTTCTACATGCAAATAGGGAAACTTGATAATCCAGTTTTGATCCTGTGCTCATTAGTGATGCTTTATTTTGTAAATCTTCTAACTCTGTTGGAGTAGTCATAGTAAAAGACTTTGAATGAGTTAATTTAAACACCATACTGTATTCTTCATCAGATTTTATGGTGCTTTAATTATAGGAACTCTAATGAGATTAGTAGCCATGAGTAAATCAGAAGGGGTGGTTGGGGGTGGGGAGGAACTGCATCTGACAGCGTTTTGTGCATGGTTAGCTTTGGTGGGACAAGAATCCTGCTTTCTTCTGGGCATGAAACGTGGAGATCATCCTCCCTCTGCTCAGGACTTCAGTCTTTCTTTCTGTGACCTGAGATCTTGTTTTTGACCTCTTTCTTTTCTGTGCATGATTTCTTTCTGAAAGAGCTGGAGAAAAAATGCTGCTGACTGTTACAGTCCGGATTTTTGTGGGGAGTGTGATTATAAAGCTGCATAGGGAAGAGGAAAATTTAGGAGCAGTCTGCATCACATAAAACTAGTACTGGGTTGGAGCTAGAGGGCCTTGACACCTGTGTCTCATCAGGTGTCTGATGGTATCATATAAATGATACATCTTCAAAGCTGTAGTCTGCTGATGAAAACCAGCCAGCAGAAATGTAGGCACCAAGTGCTGAATCATCTGATGGTTAATGAACTGCTTGTGCCCTGAGTCAAACCAGAGCTCAGAAGGGCCACTGTCATTCAGTGCAGAAGCAGCTCTGTGTTTGCAAGGGTAATGATTCAAAGACCTTGCTCTAACACCAGCTACCGAGTTGCTGGGACGGCTGCAAACTGCCTACCAGGAGGTGATGGCAGGGTGAGCGACCACCCCTCCAGCTGACATTGCAAGAATGGAGAGATTTCTAAAGGAGAAAGAGAGGTGCAGGAGGAGAAAAGAACCTGCTGGTTTACAGGCTTTTTAAACCAAATCAGCAGCCTCAGACACTGTAAGCTGGCTGTGTTCCCAGGGGCACGGAGAAGGCAGATAGACTTGGTCCATCAGATGCAAGCATCCTATAAGCTGCAGGAGCACCTAAACTACTTCTCTGTCATTTTCAGCAAGCAGCTTCTGAAAGTCTGTCATGTTCCCCTGATGTGTTGTATGCAGTACCAGTGCTAAAATGCTGCTCTGTAGGCATATGCCACGGTTCAGGATGGTACCCGAGTGCCTCTAAGACTGTAAGAGTTAGTCTTTCAAGTTGAAAAGATACGTGGCAGACTTTTAGTCCATCTTAAATGCTTCTTGGTGAATCCAGCTTGTGCCAAAGCTTAAGTTTGGAACAGTTTACAAAATCCAGCATTGATGAAAATGCTTTGAAATTAGGTTTAAAGAAAACTAGTTTTGAGCAATATTCTTAAATTATAATACTGCCTAGTTATCCTAGTGTGTGTAGGCCTAGGTGCTGTGTCAGCATATGAGCACTGCATGTGATATGTTTGTTCCCTGTGCAGAAGTACCTTCAAGGTTACATGTCTAGCTGTGACTTCTTGTTTGGATAAATCTTCGCCAGGTGTACAGCTGGAATTGTGGCTGTCATTTCTTTAGCTATGCTGTTATGAAGTGAAGCATAAGAGAGTGGCTGTTCTTACAGCTGAGAACATTTTCAGTAAAACTCTGGGATCCATGATACTGAGAACAGAAAAGATGGTGTCACCTTTGAACAGTTGCAGGAAGGGTTTTGCTGGTGGAAAAAGGCCCTGAGAGGAGGATAAATGGTATCATGAAGTGGTTGATGTTGGTAGTGAGTGATAAGGGTGAACAGTTGATGCTACAGTGAGTGATACCATGAGTTCACTGATGTTGATGGTAAAGTTGAATTTGAAGTGTAAAGTCTTCCTATGAATGGGAAATTGCAGCGGGAGATGGAGAACTGGTTTTGTTTTTGCTGGGGTTGAAACCTAATTTTGAAAATGTGTAATTTCTGTGAAGCAGAAGCCTTCCTTGTCAGCTGTCTCTCCCAGCCAGTGTGTTGCACCTCACTAGTCTGTGGGTGGTGTTGGCATTGGGGACCACAGACAGGCTGAGCCATCAGATCATCTGCTGCATGCCTTCCTTCCCACTGCTCCTCTCTTCACAGGAGCTACCAGGCACAGGTATGGACTCAGTCCAGGACATGTAAAATTAAATGAGTAGAAAACTGAACTGTTGGTGCTTAGTTGTCCAAACAAAAAGAAATGAAGGAGTTAAATGAGGGTTGGGAAGGCCTTCAGCTCACCTCTGCCCCATTCCTGCTTCTCCACCCAGAACAACTGTTCTTCCAACTGCTCTGGGGCCTCTTGGCCCTTCATTCCTCTTTTCTTCTTGTACAAATATCTTGCTTTAAGTACTTGAAAAGGCCAGGCTTGAGGAAAGTATGTATTTTAAATGGCCAGGATGTCAGTACATTGTCAAAACGATTAAGAACTGTAAGGGATGTAATTTCTTTAAAAGAATTCGAACTGGAGGCTTCCGCCTGAAGAAGTGCATTACTTACCCACCCAGGTTTATCTGTTTTTCAGTATGCTTTATCTGCTTGTGCTTATGTTTCTCTTGCTCCTTTTTTAAAGGACTTTCTTGATGAATTATATTTTAAAAGTAAAAAAGTCTTCATCTGTAGGATTTTATTAACCAAATACTACTTTCTCTGTACTAGAAAAAGTAACAAATTTGCATATCGTTGAAGAGGCTATTTAATTTTTGAGTCCATTTTTAAGTACTTGAAAAGTTTTTGGTAAGGCAAAGAAATTAATTTTACTTGGAAGTTAAAAATTAGAAAGAAAAATTCAAGACTTTACTAAGAGGAAAGTTTTACGGATTTCAGTGTGGAAGGTCAGAAGTTTAACAGTAGTTTAGGCCAGATTTGGAATTAAAACTGAAATGGCTTAGATTCCATGTTCAAGTCCACATCTGCCTTAGATGCTACCTCACTGTGTTGATTTGAGATTGATGTATATTTTTATTGGCAGCCTTATAGAGATGTTCTGTTGCTCTCATTTACTTACTTAATTGTGAGAAAGGCTGTCCAGTTTGTGGATTAGAAATCCATGAAAAGGTAAAGAAATTTCCAAGTCTATCTCACTTCCATTTCCTTATTACCTAGCTAAGTAGACTGCAGAGCACTCATTTTCCTCAGTGATGTTTTTTATTAAGTACAGCACAAACCATATAAAGATTTTGTACTGGAAAATAGAAGGGGCAAAGTTCTATTTTCTCAAGCTTAGTCATCCTGATGCCATTTGTGTATTGTTTTCTACCACTAACACGATACAAACGGCAGCAAAGGCAGGTACCTCTCTAGTTTACTTGGTTTGGCTTCCTGATCTTGTAGGAATGGTGGTGTATCAGCTTGAGGTTGTGGGATGGAGATCTGAGTGACTCTGTCACTTCAGCTTGTAGGAGAAGGAAGTCCTATCCAAACTGTTTCAGCTGTGACGTGGCTCTGTGGGGTTCTCACACAATACAAGGAAGGAAGAAAAGGGAGAAGAAGATTGCTGGGATGGGAAGGGCATGATGGTCGTGTAGGAGTTGGTTTGCTCCAGAAGGTGGACTTGCTCAGGGTAAGCTTTCATTAAACAAAAGGGAATTGTGAAGACTGGTGGCCTCCATGTAGGGTGGATCCTTGGCCTCTATTTAAAGCTGCAGCTGAATACTGGCCAGTTATTCTGGTGAATGGTGGCTAGAAAGTGAAATGGGACTAGCTCTTTTTCTGGTTTCCTGTCGGATGTAGGCAGACAGGAAATAAATCTAGCCTTAAAAAAAAAATAGTAAGGATTCTAAACACAGTTTCAAGTATAGAACTTCCAGGAAAATAATGGCTTAGTGTTTTGCTGAGCTGCTGGAAGACTTCTGTACCCCATTGGCAGCAGGGTAGGTGGAGTAGGTAGGTAAAGCATTCCATCTGTGACACGATTACAGAGTGCCTGTGAGGTGCCACTTCCCCGCAGAAGCAAAAGGAAGTCCTTCACTGTAGTGAGTACTATTGCTGCTATAGGGGGGCAAAGAAATGATGGGGGAGAGCTTCTTAACCTTTCAGCCATTTTAATGTTGCTTGCTATGAGAGTGTTAACTGGGGAGAGGACATCTTATGCCTTTCCATTCCAGTACACCTGTGCAGTGCTGGGTAAAATTTGTCCACTTAAAAGCCTTAAAGGAGCAAGCGTATAAATTGCTCAGTGCTTTTTCACATGCATGTGCAGTTCAATTGTGCAATAACTTGGAAACTCTTGTTTAGTTAACTTTATGGCATTAACATGCAGGTTAAAAATGGGAAAGAATGTACAACTTCAGAGTTTTTTGGAATGGATGGATCTGCAAAAGAGCAAAGATAGCCCACAGTATTTAGATGCCTCGTGTTACCAACTACAGAATATACATGTTAGTATGGTTTTTTGTGATGAACTAATCCATGTGGAGGTTGGGGCAGAAAATGAGTTGTGAAATACTGGAGTTCAGTCTAAGTGTTGTTGCTGTTAGACACTTACGCATATTAATTTGTACAGGTCCACCTAGACCTGAAAGTGGCCACAGTGAAATACACTATTAAAATCTGGACATTGCAAAGTATTCATATATCTGGTGATCCTCATTTGCTTTACATAAGGTCAATGGAAATCAAGCAGACTCAGAAATTTTCACTTATTTGTGTAATGGAAAGTAAATTCAGCCTTTTGTTATATTTCTCAGTAACACTTAAAGAGTAATTTTCAAATTTCTGAAGATATCCATTCCTTCAAGACATTATTTGGAGTTCTAAGTTTATTTTAAATTACTAGCATCTTCCCAGTCAGTAAGGTACACATCTTTCTTGCACTGAGTTGCAGCAGTTACTGATGGACATCACTGAGTGCTTTTGTCTCAGCAAAGTAGGTATTTCATGTCAAGGCTTGATTTGTTGTTCTTTCAGTGAAAGCAACTCATCAAATCCTACCTGAATTATCCCAGAATGTAATGCTTCATGGGAACCTCACCCAGGCCATGACAGGTAGTCAGACAAGACCAGGCTATCACTTTGGGTAAATTAAGGCTCTAAAATGAGTTCTGGATCTCATTCTATTTTCTCTCCATGTCAAGAAAAGGAAACTTGTCTAAAGCTGATGGCATACAGTGATTTTAGCTAGCAGTGCTGCTTACCCCAGTCTGCTACTTATTCCCTGCTATTTGTGTGTCATTTGGTCCATCATCAGGAAGAAAGATCTGGTTTAAAAAAGTAACCTTTCACAGTCATTTTTTGCTTCTTTTATTCTTACACAGTTTCTAATTGTGTGATGTACAATATGCAAATGTTTATTTCACCACAAGGTGGTACTGAATAAAGTGCTAAGTGGAGCTGTTTATTTTGGCAACCGTGGCAGCCTGTCAAACCAAAACATTTGCAAATTACATGTTCACAAAGGTGGCAGATGGGGGTTTTCATTGGGGGTTTTCATTGGGGCTCGATGAAATCAAAACTGCAGTTTGGTCCTTTTGTTGCATCATTTCCTCCTTCACAATCCAGAAGGCAGTTACGGCTTACGCAGCTCCTGAAGGTGCATCTGCACCCACAGCTCTTGGACAGGCAGGGTCCAGGTAGTTACTTCAAGCTGCTCACAGCACTGAGGTGCCCAGTCAAGCCCAGACTGGTACCCACTGGTCTTGTCTCCACCACCTGTGACATCATTAAATATGAGCTTTCAACTAGCTAAATTCTAAAGCATCCACATGTGTTTTGTAGCATAGATTATTCCGAAGATAGTCTTACAAGTGAAGTTTTTCATGTGAATATTGTTGCAGATGAGGAACCTGTCTTTTGATCTTGCTTGTTTCGACAGCTTTAGTTTGCTGCAGCCAGGCAATGCCAAGTATGATCGTTATTTTCTTGAGAGAATTTTTTTTCTGCACCACAGAGCTCTCGAAGGAAGTTTCTTGGTGTTCCTAATCGGTTTGAATAACAAGTGATAAGATGCAGAAATTCTAAAAGAATTTGGGGGTTTTATTGTGTGGGCTGTGTTGTGTTTTGTTGGAGGTTTTTTTGGTGGGTGGGGATAGGGGTGTTAAGTTTTTTGGGGTTTTGTTTTGTTTGGGTTTTTTTTTCCTGCAAAGACACAAAATGCACATTGGTATTAAATATGATGTTTGAAAACATACAACAGAGCAAGGTACGACACTGTCATGGAAGAACTGGTATGCATAATTGGATTTTGATAGTGAAGGTTCTTTTGAGCTTGGTCATATAGTCTCTTGGTATAAGTAAAAACCCTAACATTTCTATGGAAGAAGACAACTAAAATAATGACTATTCCAGCATATTCTTTTCCACTCTTTTCCAGGTTTTTTTTATGTTTCTGTATGTGTACTGCTTTTGACCCATAAAAATTTTAAGCCTCTTTTTAAAATTAATCTAGATTTTAAGAAAAGTTCTAGCATGTGCACTGGGCTGTGACTACAGCTTTCACAGGCTGGAAGCATGTCTTTTAGTGAGCAGCTTTGAGAGGTTTGGAGAACGGAGAGGAGAGCAAGAGAAGGGTCCTGTTTCATTGCATCAGTAATGAACTGGCACCAGATGATGTTTTTCTGATACTAGCTTAGCATTTTGTTTCTGCATTGAGTTTCCATGTAGAAGAATTTTATCTGTCCTTATGGTGAAAAGGAGCAAGGGAGAGGTTTTTGATTGTTTTTATTTTTCAAGCATGAGCTTGTCCAGCTGTTGGAATGTTAGTAGGAGACAGCAGATCTGGGTGAATGATGGCAGATGATGCAAATAGCTGATAATGATGAAACCACTAAAAATCTGAATGCAATTTGAGGCTCTAGTACAGACAGGAGAGCAGTGAGGCACTTGTATCTGGTGAGGCTTCGTTTGGAATCTCGGCTGTAGTCAGTTGATGCTGGCTGGATGCCAGACATCCACCAAAGCCTCTCTCTGTCTCCCGTCTGCAGCTGGACAGGAGAGAGAAAATATAAGGTGTTCATGGATTGAGATAAGGACAGATAGAGATCACTCACCAAACACCATCATGGGAAAAACTGAATAAAATTAGAGATACTAACTTTATTGCTAACAAAATCAGAGCAGGATAATTAGAAGTAAAATAAACCCTTAAAAACACCATCTCCCTACCCCTCCCTCCTTTCCAGCTCCACCTCCTACCCCAGAGTGCTAGGAGACAGGGAATGGGGGTTATGGTCAGTTCATCACATCAGGAGTTTCTCCCGCTGCTCAGGGAGAGGAGTCCTTCCCCTGCTGCACCGTGGGGTCCCTCCCACAGGAGACAGTTCTCTGCAGACTTCTCCAATGTGAGTCCATCTCAAACTGCTGCAGTATGGGTCACTCTTCCACAGGGTGCAGTCCCCCAAGGACAGGCTGCTGCAGCGTGGGCACCTCTTTCCATGGGTCTCCCACCAGGTCACAGCCTCCTCTCAGGCATCCACCTGCTCCAGCCTGGGCTCCTCGGTGGGCTGCAGGTGGATTTCTGCATTGCTGTGGAGCTCCATGGAAATCCAGAAACTCCGTTTCTTTTGTTTATATCAGTTACCTCAGAGGTGTTACCGTGATTTCTGATGGGCCCATCCTTGGCAAATGACACATCCGTCTTTAGAGTCACCAGGGATTGGCTCTCCCCCAGACATGAAGGAAGCTTCTGGCAGCTTCTCACAGAGGCCACCCCTGTAATCCCTCCCCCTCCACTACTGCCCACAAACCAGGCCATGTAAACCCAATAAATCAGGTTTAAGAAAAATGGAACAAAGAATGACTGCAAGGAGAAAAATGAGTGTCGTGCAGATGCAGAATTCTTTACTTGAGCTTAAGGAGAACTGGGAGAAGAAATGACTGTTGTGTCTAAATGCTAGAGGGGTAATTTGGGTAGACACATGTAAAGAATTTTTTGCACAACACAAAGCTCTAAAATTGCAATGAATTAAGTCAGGCTAAAAATCACTATGAGCCTCTGTCAGAGAGAGGGATTTGGAAGCATCTTTCCAGTCTCTGAAACTGGGAAGAAGGGTGCAGTATCAAAGCAGTTTGCAAAGCCAGCATCTTCAGTACTCTCGAAAGAACACTTTCCATGTGGTGTGCCACTGTGTGCTGAATTTGACCCAGTTAGATGGTAAGGCTGCCTGTGCTTCTCAGTGCGCTCTGTCGAGAAGCTGATTTCCAATGAGGAAATGGTAGAAGATTTTTATTGTCTGGTGTTACTTTTTTCTTGACCATTGAAAACAGTAAAATACTTTGTAAGGCCCAATGGGTACCTGCTTGCAGCATGCTTCAAACAGTGCTCTGTATCTGGCATTATTTTGTTTGTATGGAAGGTAAAGTCAAGTGTTTCCCTCTGGTTTTTGGAGAAATAGCTCTCAAATTTCGAAACTGAGTTTTTGGGATAGTTTCTGGTTCGACTGTTCTGGCTGAATCAGAGCAGTTTCCAAGCGATTCCTTCCCTCTGCTGGCAGAGGAGAGACTGCATTGGTGTTACCCGAGTTGACCTAGGCTATAGAGGATGCCTTTGTGAAATAACTCTCCAAGGGAATTCATGCAGGCTGTTGTATAAAGAAACTTGCGAGAGAGAACATTTAGCAAAGACCAGTGATTGTTTTAGTTTCCACTGATTGCTTTTACATTAAAACAATGAACAGAACAGATGGTCAAGGTGGAAGAGCTATGTAACATTGAAAAACAATCTCTGAAATCATGTGGTTTGGGCGTGGGGTCTGTTTTGAAAAAGATTTTTTTTGTGAAACTAACTGTTACCACCTGGGCAAATTTGCTGTGAATTACTAGAAGGAAGTAGCTGGTTGTTGAAAGTCTTTTTCTTTCTGTTAGTCTGTAGTTTAGCTGTGTGTTTCAGTTGATAGGCTCCAGCATTATCATTCTGGATTTATCTCCTGATACCTCATTCTAAGTGGTTGCTTTCATTTTTTTTCCTTCTGTTTTTTAATGCCAACAGCTGTCAAGTATGGTGGAAGGATTTTGGCATTCTTGAAGTAATTATCTTGGTTGCCAGGTAGTGCTTTGGAAGCTCAGGGTGCTTGCAAGGTGGTTTATTGGGGATTGTGGTGAAATCCTGGCTGAGTGCCCAGCCTGGTGTACATTGGGAGGGCTTTGCTGCTGAGATGCAATAAACACTGAGTTTCTGTACTCGTCATGAAATACATCTGCAAACTGTCTAGATGAACTTGTTGAAGCTGTTGTGCTCTTTATAGCTGCTTTGTGTAGAAGCTAGATCCACAGGGAAAATGAATAAATCTTGCATAGGGGTAGAGGCTCAGTAGCCATGCGTACATGTGTTACGTTTTTAATGTTTTGTATTTGTTTGCACCTTTGAAGACTGCAGTGTGAAAGAATTTTTTTTTATTTGGTTCTTGTTAAGTTAGGTTTATACCAGAACAAACTCATCTCCTGCAGGGTTATATCACTTTGTGTCTCTGAGTTCACCTGTGAAGTATGTCTGGAAAGACAAATTTAATGGAACCACTGATAGATGCAAATTTTGGCTCTGCAATCAGTATGAGTACCAGTTAGATCACAACAAGCCCACTTCTGGATTTGAATAAACCTTGCATAAACATGAAAACTGATATATGCTGACACCAACAGATGTTGAAACATTGAAAATATTTCTGAGAGTTGTATGGTTTTAATGGATTTCTTCATATATGTAAGCCATGGTGGAAAAACTCATGAGAACTCTCTGGAATGCATCAGATAATAATAATAATCAGACTTATTTTATTTGTAATAATAAATCAGATAATAATCTTGTGTAATGGTCTATTGAAACACCTGAAAAATGCAATGCTACTGCTGAAGTAATAAGATGGATGAAAAGAAGTAAATGGGTGGCTGATACATATTTTGAGTGGGTTATAAAACCTTTATTTATGGCAGGAAGTTGAGCTTCTTCAAAAGATATATGCTTATCTAGTGAGTGCTGTAAAGATCCTGGAGGGTGACCTCTGTTCTCACCAGCTTCCAACTTTTTATCTCTTTCCTCTTCCCTTCCCTGGATAAGTTTCCTTTCCACTGTCAGGAGCTTTTTAAAGTGTAGTTTCCTTTTTGCAGTGATCCTTTGGCATGCAGTGTTTGTAGCAGGACTCTGAAAAGGTTTCTAGAATCGAAGACAAACTTGGTCACGTTATAGATTGTTCATCAGTGGCATTCAAGTGAAAATTACTCAATTGACAACTTTTATTATTTCTGTTGTCTTGAAGTTTTGTCTTGTTTTTCTTCCTGGCAATGTTTAATTGACGAGGGGGGTGACTTCCTTGCAGGACGATCTTTGTAATTATGTCACATCCTTTTGTCTGATGAACTGCTTTAGAGCAGGTAGTAGATTTCCTTGAGAGCTGTCCGTGCTTTGCTGTTGTTTTCAGCTAAGACACTTAAGGTTGAACCTCCATGACACATAATTTACAGCTGGCTTTTCTGTTACTTGCTATGCTATGCACCGCTAGAGAGGGGACTGAAATATGTTCAAAGCAGTGAATGGTCATGGGAAGCTTTGTTACTTGCGGCTTGCAGAAGTTCTGGGCTAGCCTATGTTATCTGTTACTCAACTGTGATTCTAGCACACTGGTTTTGAAGAAAGAGCTCAATAGCTTTGTGCTTCTATTGTACAAATAGGTTTGATTGCAAAGTGGAACAGTTGTGAAATTTGGAAGTATAAAAGCACGTAGTACTTATCTTACTGTTGCATTGGTTTTTACCAAAGGTTTTGGAAGACACCCTCTCATCTCCTTGAAGTAGTGTAAGAGATAGATTTTGTTCTCCCTTTTCTTACCTGTCAAGCTCTGTAAGTAAGGAGAAGAGAATGGAATAACCATGAGATTAAGACTTCATTTATCTGCTTTTCCTTCCTTTTTTCTTCCTCCTCTCTTTGAATGGGATTTGGTTGGGAGTGGAGGGAAAAGGATCTAATCTTTCTGAAGCTGTGGAGTTCCTGTGTGTGATGTCATAGGAATCAGGTTTACTCCAATTGCAGCTTTAATGTTTCAGTTCAACCTGTATACTGTGTTGGATGGACTAAGAGGTGTTTTGATGCCGTGTAGGTGTCCAAATGCTTGTGTAGGAAGTGACTAATACAGCTGGGCAGGTAGGGCTGCGCTAATGAGACCAGAAAAGAAGGGGCTTTTTTTAGTGGCAGAGAAGCTCTTGCTACCCGACTTACAGAGCTCATCACATGGCATTAAGAAATGTAGTGTTGCTCTGGCATACTGTTGCTCGCTACTTATTCACATTTTTGAAATTGTTCTTTGGGGGGTTAGGTTTTAGAGAAATTATCTGCATGTGTCATGTCTTTGGTTGTACAAGAGATAAGCTAGTTGTGGTGATACTACATGATGCAAACCCAAGCAAACAAGAAATTGCTCCTAGATTTGTTTTTGTTTTTAACTGGAAAAACAGAATTAGGAGAGCAGTTCAGTCATACCTGTCCTATGGTGACCGCAGTGAAAAGTCCTTGGAATCATGCCTAACTGTGGCTCCAGTTCAAACTACTTTAAAAACCAGTTTTGCCTTAACTCTTTGGGGAAAACATGTTGCTTTTTGGTATTGTTTCATGTGAAACTAGCTGCAAACCTGTAGCATTCCAAATTATTTTTTTTCCACAAAAACTGTAAGTTTGGGGAAGTGGTACCTGAATTACACTGATTATAGTAATAATATGAATATGATGATAATTAAACTCTCATACTAAAGTTAAATTACAGCTCATATAATGAAAGTGGAAATACTTACATTTTGTATAACTTCCTTTCTCCTTTCGTGTTCTCTTTTGGATTTGTGTTTGAACTCCTGCTGTAAGGTCCTCTCTGCTCTCCGAATTTGCACCCCTCAATAATTGCAAAGTTCCTGGAATATAGGCAGAATTGTGATGCTCCCATCTTTAATGGGGGCTAAGTAAAAGGTCTGGCCTACTCCTGTGGACTTTTTTGTTACTTTTTGTTCCGCTTTTCTGGTAATATCTCAAGCAGTTTCTGCAGGTTGGCGAGGTTTTCTTTGCTATATTGCTCTCAAATTTACAGTTTAGTGGGTCTTTCCAAGGGTCTCTTAAAAGTAGTGTGGTGGTGGTGGTAGTGATGTTTTGTGGTAGTCAGTACTGCATGTATACTGTTTGTCTAGTCTCATGTAGGATGGGAATCCAAGATCTTTCATCCTAAGATATTTGCCTGCTATTGTAGCTAAGGAGCAAAATCATATGAAGTCCCTCGTGAATTCGGCAGGTGTATTTTTAATTTACTAAAATTATCATTTTTGTATCACAGGTGCAATTTATTGTCTGCTGCTAGAATTGAAGTATCCTAACACAGACTTCTAGATTTTCTTGGTTTCTTCCAGATGGAAATGTTCCATCCTACTTGAATCTCTGGGGGAAATCCTAGTAAACAGTTAGTTTGAAGAATTCTGAGCATGAACTTTGGAGAAACCCACTTACTTGGTTGCTCCTGTGGTTAAAAATACAAAACAAAACATATAAAAGGAAAAAAACCCACACAACCCCCACCTCAACAAATCACATTTAGGTTATTTCACTAAAAATCTTCAGTGTTTCAGTGACTGGGTGAGGAACTCAGTGTTGCAGGATGCCTGTCTTCATGTTTACAAATGTACACAGGTAATATGCTGTGGTGGATTACATTGCATGGGACAGGGCACCTTGTTTTTGGATGCTGTGCCATGGCATGGTCCCTGAAGGCAGCCTGTATTCCAGTGGACATCCAGTAGGGCTTCTGATGCAGAGGATAAGGGCTGACTGTCTGGCTTGGTGGGGAATGAGACCAGTGTGGTGTGTGGGAATCCTGGCACAGAGAGACCAGAAGGGGTGCAGGGAACAGAGGCAGCAGGCTGGAGGAGAGGCTGGGTGCTTGCAGGCTGCAGCTGAGGCTGCAGGGCTCTGCTTGCTCCCTTCATTTGCTCTGCCTGGGATGTGATCTCTCCTGGCACTTACCTCCCTAGCAGCTGATCAGCATGAGGTAACTGCCTGCTACTCCTAGTAGTTATTCCCTTTGATCAAGAGTTACGTTTTTTTTCTCTGTATGTGATGGAATGATTTCCACCTTGCTGACAAAAGTGTGTAGATGCTCTACCATAGAAATGTTTTTAAGGAGTAGAGGTTTATTACAACTTTTATGAATCTAGGGGCCATGAGATGAGAGAGAATAATGTAATAGTGAAGGTAGAATAACTGTGTTGACAGTTTTTCCCTTTCTGGTACTATTAAGAGTCTTCCAGGATGATCCCAGCCAAGTCCCTGGGGACTTCTCACAGATGACCACTTACTGCAGTGATTTGTGAACTCACCTTTGGCGGTCAAAATCGCTAGGAGCTGTGCTTTGAGGTCAATCAAGCTGGTGTTGGCAGAAAGACGTTCTTTACTTGCAAGACATTTATATTCTATTATGAAAAATGAGTATTTTTCTTTAGAGGTTTGATGTGCAGAAATTGCTGAAGGGGCCCATTAAAAATGCTTTCATTATCTGTTTTATCATTCTTTCTGTGTAGACTTGCTAACTTGTCCTTTCTTACTGATTACAGTTTTGCAAATGAGAAATCAAATGGAACTGTAATTTGCACTTTTAAGCATAACCATTTGTATTTGAGACACAAAATGTGCAAGTGTATGGAAATTAGCATTGGTACGGGGTTTCATTTTTTTTCCTAGTTTTAATAATGTTTATTGCTGTCTTGAGTTAGTTTTGTCAGACCTTCTCATATGTATAAAGATGTTCATTGTGCAAAATTAGCATAATTATTCTGCATATGAAAACATGATATGTTAGTGATCATTTGGGGGTATCATTGATCAGTTGGAACATTCAGGCACTTTTCTATTCTACTTGAACTATATGTGAGTCTTTTCTTCGATCTTCTATAATTCTTACCATACTTACATAAAGATATTTTACTAGACAGGTATTTCAGTACAGGTTGAAAGAAGACTCCAAAGACCTCATTATTTTAAATGGCTTTATAATTAGGTTACCCTATGCATAAGAATACAGCTAGTTTTTACTTTTGCCTTTAATAAAGATCTTTCATTAAATATAAATTGTTTAATAAAATGTTCTTTAATTTGCCAGTGCCTTACCATTGCTTGTCAGCAAATGACTTGTGGATTTAACCATGAACATCCTTTGGCTTTTCATTTTTGTCATTTTTACCTGAGTGGTGCAGTTTTAAAAAGTTATATTTTTACAGAATCATAGAATGGTTTGAGTCAGAAGAGACCTGAAAGATAATCTAATTCCCTAGATTATCCCTGCCATAGGCAGGGATGCCACCCACTAGATCAGGTTGCCTAGGTCCCCATCCAGTCTGACCTGGAACACTTCTAGGGATGGTGCATCCACAGCTTCTCTGAGCAACCTGTTCCAGTGCCTCACCACACCATTGATATTTTAATATAAATTCTAACAGATTTATTTACTTTTGTCCTTGTGGTTTGGGTGAATTAGCCTGTTCTCAAATGAAATTTGACCAAAAATATTAGTGTTTTGTGTGCTCTTTCAGCTATTTCAACGATGTCACCTTCTCTTTATGTAGGGAATACATAAGTGTGTGAGGGAAGAAAATCAGAGTGACTTTGATTCAGTTAACCTGCTGAATTTCAGATGTGCCATCTTAATGTTAACATCATGAGTTACTTGGTACTAAAAGTTTAGTAAGCCTCTGTATTAGCAGGAGATTGTGTAGCTGCTCAGGCACACAGTGGGACGGGCATCCAGTGTGAACATAAGGGGCATGGGGGAGTGCCAGGGATGAGCTCTGGAGGGATGCTTCTGCCATCCCTCCCTCTCCAGTTGTGAATACAGGTGTGGGAAAGTCTGAACCTGATCTCTTGCCACCAAGGAAAGTTCTGAGACGTGTTTTAACAAGTACTAGAAATCCTAGTGCTTGGGGAAAGTCCATTTTTGGCAAGCATCAAACTGGTTTTCTGTCCTGCTCTACTTTCAGAAATTCTAGGCTTTTATGGTTCTTCTTCCATAGGTTCTAAAACCTATAGTGTATTGCTGTGGTGGGGAAGAGTCAGAAGTAGACACACATGAACAGAAATTCTAAAATTGCCAAGTTTATTAGGAAACTGAAAGACTCATGTTTTTTCTCAGGCAGCAGTGTTTTGATTCTTAGAAAGAAATGTGAATACAGTTCAAAATTTTGTTCTGCAGCAGAATGCCACTCATTTTCCTTGTTGCAGGGAGCACTGTGAAAAGTATATAAAACTTCTCTAGATTTTTGGACATTCTCTCAAAGCCACAAAAGTCAGAAATACAAATATTTCTGCCTTTATTTTGCACAGAAAGTCAGTGTGCTTTGGGGCAGCAGTTTCCTGCATAGCAACAGCAGCAGCTTTTAGTGGCAGCTTCTGCTGTTTGGTGCTGGTTAAAAAGAGACTTTACAAGTGCAGAGTCATCACTGGATGAAAATGTGGAGCAATTGGAGCAATCCAGAGGTGTGCCAGCCTGTATGTGTATTAATAAAGTCAGGAAAAGTAGGTGGATTCAGAAAATTTTGAAGACTAGACCTTTTTCTCCATCAATGTTAGGCAAGAGGATGTTATTTTCCAGGGGAAAACTGCAGGAGAGAAAAGATGCAAATTATGGCAAAGGCAGGGTTTCCTAGGAAAGGCTAATATGGGTCCCTCTTCTTTCTTTTTCCTGAATTTTCTGTTCTTGTCTTCTTCCTTTCCCCTTTCTTTGCCCTTTCTGAGGTGAATCACTGCCGCTACCCAGGCCTCTAGAGATGCTTGTTTTGGTGGTAAATGGTGGTCAATGATTGCTTAACCATAGGGAATAATCGCGGTGGGCGGACCTGGAAGAACTGTTGGATTATTTTTCTAAAAAACAATAGTTTTTATCCCATTAGAAATCTGAAACAAAACTGGTGTTTTGGCTAGACAGGTGTTTGACGTCATGGGGGTGTTTCCATTTCAATGAAAATATAAATGAAATGTAGATCAGATACTTTTGAAAAGTTTTCTCATCCTTGCTAACAATCATTCTGTTTATCTACTTGTCTCTTCGTCACAAATCTGTTGAGCCTTTCTTTTTGGTCTGGCAAAATCTGAAGTTGGAGATGTATGTCCTTGTGTACAAACCCTCCTGTGTTCTGTTACTGTGCTTTGTAACTTCTACTCCTGTGCTGCTTCACTTCCTACTTAGTAGCCTTTCTCCCACTGAGGACTATATAAATTCTTTGGAAATAATTAATGAAACTAGAATTTCCTCAACTGGTATTGAATTCAATTACTGCTAGAGTCTGTGGTTTCAGAAATGGAAATGCATATAGTTGACTTGATACCTTCTTCACCTCACTTCACCTGCCTACCTCCTGGTCCCCAGTCCTTTCTGGTGGTGGTTTGAAAACTTACCTTCTGGTACTGCAGAAGTGCTTCTATAAAAATTCAGTATGACACACCAGTTTCTGCAGCCCCACAAAAGTTTAATGCTGGCAGAAGTGGAGTATTCCGATATCTCACAACCTGTTCATCATTTTTCAAACCTTCATAGTCAATAATCCTTGATTATTCTGGTTTTGGATTTTGGTTTATTGTGGGGGGTGACGTTGAGACAAGTTTGAATTACTTTTGTTTGTAAAGAAGTAGGCAGTACCTACAGAAATAAAAAGTAGTGGGTTTCTTCTGATTATAAGCAGTTTTTCCTACCATAACCATTTTTAACTTGGACTCTCCAGAGGTAACATCTGTGCTCTTGGAATAGAACAATGAAACATACTTAGTAAAAACTTCCTGCACTGTATGTCAAGTTAATGAGGTGTCCTGCTCATAGTATATATTTTAATAATCATTGTTTATTCTTGTGGTCAGCTGCTTCACAATGTTTCGTAGCATATGTGGCAGTTGTTGGTAGAGCTCCTCCCTGCTTCTTGGTCCAAAGTTGCTGAGGTTACCTATTGACTTAGTTGTTTCATAACAAGTAATGTATTTCTTCATCCTGAAAAATGTACTTACTTTATAACTATTCCTCTTGCTCTAGCTTTACAGATAAGACTCTTGTATCCTTCAGGAGATAGCTGAGGGGAGAGCAGCAATTGTGCCAACAGAAGTGGAAAGCATGAAGGCTACCTGAAGGGCTCTGGGGTGGGTGTTAGGGCAGATGTTGAGCTGAGACCTGAAGCTCAGTGAAGGATTTTTGTGCATGTTGCTGAACGTTTTAAGTACTTGTGCAAAATGGGAAAATATACATTAGTACTCGTAATTCTAATAATCGCCTAGCTATAACAAAATACGGGCTGCTTTCTGAGAAGCAGAAATTCTGGCACCTGTGCAGAAAACACTGCTGCTTAGACTTGCGTATGGAGGCAGTGATCAAGTGCACCCCTCCCACCCTGTTGCTGTAGTTGCCATTAAGTTTTTCTTTTTTACTGAGAGGAGCTGCTGAGCACATTTTGGGCTTGTAGCTTCCTAAAAGTAAACACAGTTAACAGAAGATGTGCTTGGTACTTGATCTGGAGGTATAGATTGTCATGACAGGTAAGAAAACTAGTGGCCTGCTACTCTGTGAGAGTCTCTCCTTGTCTGTGTGTTTCCCACTTTTCTCTTGGGTCATGAACTAGTGATCATGTGTCACAGGGGGAATTAATTCAGCTGTTTCATCATTTAGAAAACTAATTTAAAAACACTTCAGTCTCCTGTGTTAGCTGACTGAAACTTCTCTCCTTGCAGCCATGCAATTGCTCTCCAAAGGAGAGATGAAGAAGGGAAAGCAATATTGACTTCTTCCATAAATTTTTATCCATTAGTCATGGTGCAGTCTGAGATAATCTTAGTCTTGGCTGACTGTGAGCTGATGGAGTGGCTGAAGGGGTCTGTGACCAGGGTAAAGATACTGGGAACAGCTGGAATGGGAGCGGTCTGGCTGGACCTGCACCCCAAACCTTTCAGGTCGTTGTAGGTGTTTGATCACTTAACTGGAGACCTTGGGTTAAACTGATGATATAGAGTGAACCTGGCATACCATCCAGAAAGAGAAGTCTGTGTCGGTAGGAGTCCTCTTTTTCCTTTCTATTCCAGGTCAGTCTCTAACCAGCTGATAAAGATGATTGCAGGTGTCTGAATTTAATGATAACAGTTATCGCCACCTTTCCTTATTCATACACTGTCTGGGACTGCTATTACTCTCAAAGTGATTAAACCTGTTTTTGTTGTTGTTTTTTTTTCCGTCTATATGGAAGTCTTTCCACAGCCTTATCTGATCACAGCAGTACTTTTGCACAAATCAGATTTCCTCCTCACTGTTAACACTGAGATTTTAGCCCAGAGTCTAACCCATGGCATTTGACTTACTCTATCTTTGTCGTTCATTTTTGCCTCATCACAAAAGCAGGCTGTCAGAGCACAACACTACCTTGCAACATCTTTGTCAAATCCATATCAACATTTTGAAATAGTAAAAGGTTTGTAGTAAAGGTCATGTTATTTTATACTTTTCTCTTTAACATAAACAGCAGATGAGATAACTAGTAGTGGGTTTGGTTTGGTTTGTCTTTATAAAGAGAATTCGTAAAAAATGAGAAGTTGTGGTTTCTTCCCCTGTTGTAAACCTGATGCAAAAATGAGTATATTAATTGTCATTGTCAGCTGATAGAACTGCCTTTAGGAGTTTATATGAACTTGCTTCATTTTTTTCTCTGCTTTAGGAGAAAGTGGTAAGTGGAATATATTGTTCAAAATACAGTCATGGTTTGATTTTCCTGGTATACACCACCTATATTGTCTGCTTCCCCCCTTATTTTGCTGTTTTGGTGGTTTTATGATCTAAAGATTCTAGCTGATTTTGACAAATGAAGTCTGCGGCAATCAATGCACAAACTGTCTCTTAATCAAGCTCAAGTTCCAGCTTCAGCAAGGACCCTATTCTGTCAGATTCTTGGATAAATTGACCTGACACAGTAACAACCCCAGAATTACAGCCAGAGTTTGATCATCAGGAGAATTAGCTCTGATAGTTTGGCTGCTTAATAAACTGTTTAAAAATTACTGTGCACTAGACGAGTGCAGCACTCTACAGGATTAGATCAATGGGACAGAATTGTACTTTCAACTTTCATAAGATGATTTTTTTCTTCTGTACTGTAGGTTTCTGCTGAGGTATCTTAGGTAACAGTTTAACTCTGTGGTGATGGGTAATATGCTGCCAGCTGGGGTGACACTTGACTTCAATTCTGCTTCTCGAAGTATGGATCAGAATCACTGTTGAAGCTTTTGCCTCAGCTCTCTGGAGAAGGCTGTACTGTTTGCACTTGTTTATCTTGTATGTTTGCTCCCTGTGGTGGCTGTACCTGTCATTGCATTAAATGTGAATTGAAATGTGGTTTCAGCTTACAATGCACTGTGAGAAATAATTTGTTGAAGTAGTGTGACATTGGAGTTATAGCACAGTATCCAGGGTTTGTCCAAGTGATGGCATGTGGGGAGAAGCTTGAAAGTTTTTTCTGCATTAGCCTTTCTCAGGTTTATTCCTCAAAATGGCTTGACATGCACATCCATCACTGAAGCCATGTAAAAGTTACCAATTTGTCACTTCATGGTACCTTTTATTAGCACAGCCTTTCATCAAAACCAGCTGTGTTGTGAATCGGTACTGGTACAATGAGATGGGTCACTTTTCAGAAAGGCAGAGCAAAATAACTTTTTTATGAATCAATACTTAGCTCTTAGCTCAGGTAACAACTTGCTCACATAAAGAAGTTCATTCAAGTTACTTTGTTTCTAGGGGAAGACAAGTGATGGTATTTTAGCCTCATACATACCTTGAATCTAAGAAATGTCTACGATTACTCCTGACAATGGCCTGCCAGTTAGAAAATACTTTTTCAGGCTTCTGCTTTTGCTTGTACCTATGGAACTCTGCTGTTTCTTTATTAAATTCGTGAATTAAAGAGGACAAGATTTGGCTTCATGTCTGATTGTCAAGCATAAAAATACTGATTATTAGTACATGCACAAGAAAACTCACAAACTCAAAACTAGCAAAGGCACAGAAACTAGTTGTAGGTATCTTTCTGAAGGAAAGCAGGAAGGAACAGCTATAAAATGCCTGTCCTTTTTTCTATGGGCTGGGGAATGTAGATGATCAGGTTGGTGAAGAGGATAGTTGAGACATTTGTGTTAGAAGTTCTGCTCAGTTTTAGTATAGGGTCTTTTGGTCTCCTAGGCAGGAGCAACTGCCTGTATTTTCCAGCTGAGAAAGGGCAGGTCTCTGGCTTGTTCTGCTGTCCTCAAAGCTCTTCTTTCATGACTATCTTTGGATGTTTTATTAAAAGTGAATGTGTCTTCTAAGGAATTGAAAAAAATCAGCATAAGCATACTTATATTAGTAATATGCACACCTGGGCAAAATCAGAAAGCATTTATGCTTTTCTTTCTTCCCTTAATGGATGCTGAGGGCTGTGGGTTTGGGTTAGATTCCTCCAAGGTTTGCAGTTTTTGCCATTCTTCCTAGGTTAACTCCCTCAACTGGGATTTCTCCCTCCCTCTGCCCCCACACACATGTGGGGAGGAGAGGTCAGAGACAGCTTTCACAACCTCTGGGGCCCTAGAGAGTGCAAGATAAAGCATTCTGCTAGTCAGTCTCTGTCTAACTCTCTGGCAGGCCTCTTTGCCAGAATGACCCAGCTCAATGGGCAGCCACCCAGGTGTACCAGCCCTGGTTTTGGCCAGGCATGGGACTAAGCTTTACCTCTGCTCTGGGTTTCAGCTCGTTGTGGGTTCCAGAACACCAGAACAGAAAGCATGTAACCTCCATGCTTGCTGGTGACATGCACTAGGTTTGATGAGTAGTTGCAGGCAGAGGCATGATTTAATGCACTACAGTTCTTGTAAATGCATTGCTGAGATAAAATTGTTTGCTTTTTTAATTCGCTCAATGGAGTAACAGGAGATGGAAAGACAAAAAGGGAGAGCTCTCTATATTGGTAATTTTTCACTTCTTGCAAAGGAGAATGTTAGTATTAATTTGTTTTTCTGTTAATAATTTTCTGTAAATCCTATCCCTATATGGTGAGGACAAGTAAAATCTGAATGTTTCTATTGATATCACATCCATGTGAGCAGATAACATCTAGTTCTGTGGAAGAAAAGAGGAATAGAAGTATGTGTCACCATGTCATCACATGAGAAAGCAAATTTGGAGGCCTTTAAGAAAAAGGTTTGGTTGAGCTTAGGTGCATTCTGAAGAATATCTTTCTAGTTTATCCTCTAGAGTTTTTTTCAGAGAGTCGTAGATGTGACTGTGGAGTGACTTCAAAAGAAGTTTGAATGGGAAACAAAATGGTGTGGGGTATTGCTCCAGGCAGCCAAGAACAGTTTTGCCAGTTAAGGTTTTGGGTTGTTTCTGGGGCTAAAGCCACTTTGGTCTCTTCCCACACAGGTGGTGCTGGCTGTGACCCTCGCTGGTGTGTAGCTGCACCATTCCACAGTGCTTCTGGGGACATGGATGTGTGTAAGTGTGCTCCTGACAGTGGTCCTCAAGAGTTATGAGTGAAGCTGGAGTCTCAGCCTCTGGCTGAAGTTGTAAAAACTAGATGACCTTTGAGAATTTAAGTTGATGCTGTGTTTAAATATGCTTTGTAAAGCATTCAGAAGACTTGCTTTTGGAGCAGAAAGGTCACACCTTTGATGTGCTGGTGGTGGTTGGATGCAGTTGTGTACACTTAAATTCCCTCCTAGCTTCTTGCTTTAGAGTGCCTTTCACCTGAAGGATGAGGGACTAGAAAGTACTTAAAAGACCTTTAGACTTTGCTTCTTTTTGTGTCTTTTTTAGTGTAGATAGCGTGGTAATTAATGCGAATCTCATTGAGAACAAATTGTTGTCAAAACTAGAAGAGGTGGTGTCTGCTCAAGACTGCAGTGTTTGTGCCTTAGTGACACTCTCTGAATGTCACGTGGAGCAGGAATTGTCATGGCTGCATCCGCAAGTGTGGTACTTGTGAAGGAAGAACAAAGACTCAGAGGACATGTGAAGGGCAGCATCCTCATGAACCTCCTCAGGGTTGGTCTGTGTGAGCTGGTGACACAATAGAAAGGACTGCTTCAACTTTTATTAATAGTAAATGGCCTTTAGATGATCTTAATGGCAGCTCAAATAAATAATTTTGCATACCTTGTGAATCCTTTTGAGGACAGCGATACATGCCCTGATAAAGGCTACTGAAGCCCTTTCCTCCTGAGGAGGGGATAGATGACTCTTGAGTGATGTTACAGATGGTTGTCAGAGAAGGTGGTAGAGCAACTGAACGAGACAGGCATTCAGGAAGTAATTTATTGCAAGTCTGTTGAGAAATGAATTAAAGAGGGAGTAAAAGTGAAACACTCCATAGAGTATGGTTTGTGAAGTAATGAGCAACAGGCAAGAAGTTGTGTGAGAATGTTCTGTGGAGGAGGTGGCACATGCGAAACAGAAGATGCTTTTACTTTTGGTAGTGATACAACTTAAGTAGCTCCTGATCTAATTACTCTTAAGTTCTAGCTGTTTATTCTTGCTTGTCTTGCAGCAGCACTGGGGATTTGTGCCATTTGCGAGCAAGGAGGGAGGATGAATGAACTGAAAAAAAGGATATATTTGACAGCTTTTTTTTTTAAATGAATTTTGGTGGTGAATGCCAGGATATCACTGGCACAAATCAGGGATCCAGACTGATGAAGTTAGTACTAAAAACACAGAAATGCCTTAAAGGCAGGTGCATAATGTGTAGTAAAAGTTTGAACTGTCTTTGGTTGGCACGTCTACTTGCATTTCATTTGGTTAGTACCTACCACTGTGGAATTCTGAATCATGGTGATTCCTTCAAGTATTTTCCACAAATTATTACTGGATTTTTTTAAAGAAAATAAATTCATAGTGACTTTCCAAATGTACAAGAAAAGTAATTCTTTACTGCTTTGTAACTTGCCAATGAAAATTAAAGAAATGTTTCCAGTGAACTAGAAAGGAATAGTATTTTGCTTATAAATAAAGGGAATTTTAATCCAACTGTTTCTTTGAGTATGAAAGTCCCCTAGACTGGACTATCCCTTCCCTTGCATCTGTGCATTTCTAGAATTTTTTTTAATGCATAACTTCCTTGGTAATTTACAGGGGATAATGTGGCACATGGTAGAAATTAAATTTCTCTAGGGAAGTGTATATTTGGCATGACCACATTCACTTTCATCTTTAAGAAGTAAGAGCAATTAGGCATGTGCATCTCTGAACTAAGAGCGAAGTTTCAGTTAGAAAATGCTTGTTCATAGATCTATGTTGTAAAATAGAATGGCCCCTTCTTTAAGGAATATAGCTGCAATACAGCAGCACAAGTACAGCCTGCAAATGTTACATTACATCCAGCCTGGGGCAGGGCAAATGACAGGTATAAATCAATGCTTTTCTGGTCTAGTTTGAACTTGCTTTCTGTGTAGTTAACAAAGATTTCCTTTAAAAGAAGGCTCAGGGTGTGGAAATTATTTTCTGACTTGAAGTATCATGCCATCCATTTCTGTTTCCTGTTGGTGGTATCATTGCTTTCTTGGGCAGTAAGTAAATGAGTGTAGAGTCTCTGTGTGTGTCCTGTCTCTGTTCCCCCCTGCCCTTTCTCTTCTCTATCCCCCACCAATTAAAACACTTCTAAAATAAAATGTCAGGAATTGGCAGGAGGAGATACATACTGTTCTCCTGATAATTTAAATGTTACCTTTCTGTAGGATGAAAAGAGCTAGAGCCTACTTTCTCAGTTGTAAGCAGAGTAGCCCCTCCTGACATGCTTTACAGAAGTGAAGCACAGCTGAGTATAAGAGCTGGATGCTGCCTGACATTTAACACTGCTGCAGCTCAGCTGCTCTTAGACACAGGAGTCCTTCCTCATGCTGTGAAAATGCACCATGCTGTTCTGTTTACCGAGGGCTCTGAAGTTCTTAATACACAGTGGTTTTCTTAAAACTTGGGGGTTTGGCATTGTGAGAAGCGCATATTGAAGGGATAAGGCTTTTCAAAACAAAAAGAAGGTGAAGGAAAGTAATAAATCTAGTTATTTGTACCAATATCGTAAGAGATTGTTTTATTTTGTTTTTCCTTTCTCATTCTGTAGCATGACCTGAGTCCAGGGCAGCAGGTAGCCTGATAGGCTACCTCTAAAGCTATACTTCCATCAATTGCTGATGCTAGTGCACAAAGATGGACTGTTTTGGTAGGACAAGGCTCCATTGAAGTTGCTGCTAATAAGCAAGCCAGCTCTGTTCACTTCAGCCCCATTCAAAACACAGGAAAAGGCTCAGTCTCTGCCAAACTTGAAAAGCTGAAACTACAGAGGTTAAAAATTATTTATTTCAAGTGGGTGTAAAACATATTTTCAAAATAAACACTGAAACCACACCTGACTCTTACCACATATATTAATCATATTCTGTGTGGGCATGAAGTACAGAAAATGTTGAGCTTTGTATTCCTTGGTTTTATAAATGCAGGTTTGTTCTAACTACCATTTAATACAAGCAATGCTTAAGTACTGTCATATACAATGCACCTTCTCATTATGTAGTGCTACTGCATTGTAACTTAGTTTACTCCTGGGTCTTTAATACCTCCCTAATGCTTAATTTTAAAAAAATACATATATAGTCATAGGTGGGATTAATTTGACTATTCACTTCTGAAGTGTACCTATGCTTGTCTAAACAAAAGCTGACGCTAATCCTAGTGCAATAGCTCTTTGTGTTTCTGTAGCAAATTGTTCTCTTAGTTCATTGTGCTTGTGTTCTGTAGTGCTGTACTGATTGTCATCTGCTTTTTTTAGTACAGCTCCTTGATGCACTGGGTGATTCTTGAGAATACTCCATTGGTCTGTATGTTTGGTTTCAATTTTACATGCTGCTGCAGGTGAATCAGTGTCCTACAGGTATAAAATATTGGCATTCCCCGGTGTGTCATATGTGAGGTTTGGGGGATTTTTTGTTCTGGTTTTTTTAATGCCTTTGAGTACATACTCCTCTTGCACTTACACTCATCCATATAAAAGCCAAACTGAGCCTGATGTTTGCATGTGGCAGAGCTGTGCCCACCTTTTAGAGCTGGAAATGAAATGTGAGGAATTTCCCTTCGAAGAATGGGTGTATTACTGGGGAGCTGCCTCTCCTCCATACTGCAGACAGATTTGCCTACATCCTGACCTGCCTGTGCCTTGAGCCAAGGCTGCTCAGGGCACTGTGGCAGTGATAGCTTGCTGATGTGCTCTCCACCATGCTCTGGTCTGAGACTCACTGCCACCATCGACACCCTACATTTCTGTCTCTAGCATATACCTAATCTCTTTGCACCCCCAAGTTTTAGCTATGTTGCTGAGAGAGCCAGAGGTTGTGCAGTAGAAATTTTTTTTGAAATCAGTATAAACCTTGGGTTTGATACCATGTTGTTATGATTCTTCTAATCCTCTGATTCCTGACTGAATTATTCAGTAAGAGAGTCCATGTGGCTCAGTTGCTGCAGCAACAATGACAGGGTTGTGTTGTGTCGCTTTTTAGGGTTTTGCCATCCTTTTTTAGCTTAAATACTGCATTAGTGCTGATTTTGTGTCTTGTGGCAGCACTCTGCAGCAACGAGATCCGCATCCAAATCTGAGCTGTTTGTGTTTTATTTATTGTATTGTTTGGCAGGTTTCTAATTGATCATCTTAAAGAATAAGCAGTGTGGGGAAATCAAACTTGCCAGCCTTCAAACAGTAATTCCTGGAAAGAGATGCTGATTGCATCCTTTATCTCTTCATGGAGATACTCAATAAGGATGGAGTTGGATTGGTGGTCAGCTGCACTTGTGTGGTCAAAACTCACTCATTCAGGATTATTTGGGGTAGACATAAACATGCTCTAGCTGGGTTCTTGCAGACTCTCAAGATCCAGCAGGTTTTATTAACTTGGGCTCACTGCCAAACAAATGCAACTCTGGTGCTCCCAGACCAAGTAGGATCTGCTGTTTTGGCATGGAGTCCGAGTTGTTAAAGCCTGCCAAGCATGAACAGTGCAGATCTGGGTGCAATGTGGTTCTTGGATCCAGGAGCTCTAAAAATATGCTGCAGATATCTGAACATATGGATCAGCTTGGGACCATCAGGACTCATTAGATCAGCAACAGCTTCTGCCCTGTTAACCTCAAGGTTGTTTGTTTGTCTGGCTTTAGTGTGTTTTTTATTAAGGTTTTTTTTAATGTTGTTGTTTTGGGGGTGTGTGTTTTTTAAAACTTTTAACTCTTGAGTTCTGGGGAAATTTATTAGCTTGATCAGCTCCAAACTCAACTAAAACTGTCTGCATGTGCAGTATGGAATATAAGGAGCTTCTTGAAAGCAGACTGCAGAGGCACTGAGTGTACTGAGCAGGAACCAGCTCAGGGTTCCTGAGTCAGAGCCGCTGATCCTAAATTGACCTTCAATTTCTCTGTGCTGTGATTCCCAGGTCGTTTTTCAGTGAAACAGCATGCAAATGTTTCCTTTGCTTTCTCACAGCCTTTGTGAGCTGTGACTGTGGTGCACTGACCATTACACCCGAGGTATGGAGTACTGGGTGCACATTGTTAGTTAGGACTTGTATTTGGTTATGTGGTGTATGTAGCCATGGTACATATACTGAGAGAATATGTTTAATAACTGCAGTTATCAGGGTAATTAGCTTTTCTGTTTGGATTTGAATATGCTCTTTGGAAAAATTGCAGTGTGCTTGGTGTAACTCCACCAAACACAAATTATATAACTTAAAGACGATATGCTGGGTAGCCTCTGGATTGTTGCAGTATTTGAAGTTAATTTTCCTCACAAAATTCACCAAGGCTTGCTTAACTTTTCCACGCAAAAGACCATACAGCTCTTTTTTTTTTTTTTTTTCAGGTGCAGCTGGGACAAGCGGATATAAAATGCCCCATCACAGAGTGCAGCGAGCACCTGGATGAAACAACTGTCCTCTACAACCTGCCCCATGATGACATCATCAAGTATAAATACTTCCTGGAACTCAGCCGCATTGACTCCAGCACCAAGCCATGCCCTCAGTGCAAGCACTTTACAACCTTCCGGAGGAGAGGCCACATTCCTACCCCTGCCAAATTGGAGAACAAATACAAAGTGAGCATGCTTGCCGGGGCTGTGGGTTAGATGGCACTGCAAAAGTAGGACAGCATTTGGTGAGCATTAAATGAATTTTTTTGTTTCACTGGAGCTGTGTGCAAGCTGTGATTAGGAATATGAACCTGTGGTACATCATTGATTAAGTATTTGACTTCTAAAAGTTGAAGCAGCTGAACTCTTCAGCCTGTTTTTTTGGTTTTGTTTTTTTTTTTGTAGGTGGCATAATTTTGTCCACATACATTTTAATTTAAAGAGTGTCTTTTTTCTGACATGCAGAAAATATGATCACAGTCAGAAGAGACTGGGAAAGGGGAGTTACCACTATAACCAGTAATTTTAGACACACAACTTATAAATTTTCCCTGGAACTCTGGGTGAGTGAGTTCTGGGCATTTATTATGTTAGGCTGTTGGCATTGCTTCTTCCTTAGTAATAGAGCTGTTGTGTGTCCTGCTTGTTGATTCTGATTTCTTCACTCCCTTACCAGACGTTATACATTACTGTAGTCTCCTCATTCACGATGCAGAACTTTGAGAAATAGAGGGGAGAAAAAAACCCATATCTACAGCATTTCTTTCCATAGAAGAGTTGCTTATACTGTGATTTTAATCAAAGATAAAAAGCAGGAATTTAGAATAAGCTTTGAGCTGCTGAAAGTCAGTCTAAGTTCCAGAGGACAACAGTTGTCTGCAGCACCATGTTCTGTGATAGCTTTCCATCCGGTTATTACATTTGTTGTGGTTCATTTCATGATTGAGCTTGCCTTTCCTGGGCAAACCAGTTCTCAGTAGGAGTTTAGATGACTGTTTAGATAGCCCTAATTATACAGGATAAGATTCAGCCCAGTATGAAGATTAAAAGGTGGAAGGTTGTGTATTCACTGGAGTTGAAAAGTTGGTAAAGCTAATTCTGAGTTATGAGCTATTTGTGCATATCTATGTGTAGGGCATGGATTACATGCCACACTCTGTTGGAGTCAGTGTTTTCAAATTTTTGTCATCTTACACTGAGGTGGAAAAAATTTGAAACTGGGAGTAAAATTCCTTCTGCCCAAAGCTATTCTCTTTCACCCATCTGCTTCATCATCACCACACATCAGATGCAATCCAGGGTACATCAGAGCTTGTAATGCTTTGGCAGCTGCCTCTCTTAAGGTGTCAGAGGCTGTTAGTGTCCCACAAGTGTGGGTCATTAGTGGTGAAGCTGCTGTATCACAGGCCTGTCAGATCTGAGAACATTCCTCAGGACATAACCAGTGCTGTTCTATGAGTTAAAATGCTACAGTTAAAATGTCCCCAGCTGCCCTACAAGCAACAATGGGAAGGAATGGGAGACTGTGTGCAAGCCAGGAGCAGTTCACTGGTCATGTGGCAGTTCAGTGTGTGTGCCTCTGATCTGCAGAGCTTAAATCTCCTGGCAACAGACTCCTGCAAAATGTATCCTTAGTGCTGAGCCCAGGTGTTGTGTGCAAGAGTGTCTAGTTGATGCTAGACAGAAATATAATTGGGACAATGCTGGCAAGCAGTATGGATGATCATGGTCCACAGGACTTCAACATACTCCTTGAACCTCAAGTGTACATTGAACATTCTGGTGTAGGTACAGTTTTAGTGATTATTTTAAACTTTGCACAAGGAGAAGTTTTGTTGCAGGGAGAAGGTTTAAAAAGATAACTATGTATGACATGGAGCATATATATGAGTAATTTAGATGCACACATAGCTGTGGACCAATATTACCTGTTTTCTTAGCTTCTTGTGTCTCACGTGATTGATTACATGTACACATTGTGTCTTAAATTTTAGGCTGTTTGGAGGCGAAAACACATTTTATTTTGTATATACCATAGGAGACATCTGACTGGAGGCTTTTGAGGCTGCCCTATTCACATGCAAGTAATATAAACAGCAATTGCACTAGGTGAATTCTGCACCAGCACTGCAAGTGTTGGCTTCAAGAGAACTGAGTCATCTGGGGTACACATAGGCACAAGCCTGCTGGTAGAATCATAGCACAGCCAGTATGCTCACTCTTTCATACACTGCAATGAGAAAGCATTATAAAATACAAGACTTCATTTGAACTGATACTTAAAAAATGTTGATGTCACTTCTAAAATTTGATACAGTATTTAAAATTACAAATAACATGGAAATTTAAAGAGGCAGCAAATTTATAAATTAGTTTTTCTTATAACTGATTTGTGTCAGCTAAGCTGGTCTAGGTCCAGCAGTTCAATTGGCTGAGTTTCAATTCTTGGTGTACTAAGCCTAGAAAGTTAACATATATGTTGAGGAGGGAGGGGAAGAAAATGAGAACTTGCTATCCAAACCTTTCTTCTACCATTAGTGCCACTTAGGGTCACACAGACCAGCAAGAGAACTTTTTAATTGCCTATATAAAATATTTTTATCACAAATGGATCCAGCATTAACTCTGAAAATTTCCTCACCCCTTCCCATATGTCCTGAACTAGGAGTGTAATGCGGTTGCAGACAAGACCCTAACAAGCCTTTGTTCAGAGCTGTTATTCAGACGTGCAGTGGAAATGGGTAAAAACTGGGAAATTGCTGGTTGAGTTCCTGTGCATGGAGCAGGTAAAGGTTTCACAAAAGTGAGTAAGAAGACTTGTTCTATGAGGAAGCTCTGACTTTTGCCTGTTAGTTTTTTGACCTGCGACTTGCCATGGATAAGCAATACTCTGCTCTGTGAGACTCAATGAAGTTTTATTGTTCATTCTGTCAAGAGGTAAAAGTCACATGAAAGAAGGACTTGAGTGCTTGGGTTTGCAAATGTGTTTTTTCAATGCAGTTGTTACACAAGCTATCTTTATTTTGAGCTACTAAAGAGTTTCTGAAAGTTGTTCTAGAACTAGCAGGAATTTGTACCAGCAGAGATGCTGTGATAGAGCTGATCTGTTAGCTCCCCACTTTTGGATCGGATTTTAAGTGGCAGGTATCTTCATGGCTATGCATCGCTTCAATCTACGTTGAGTCTCAGCTGCTGCTAATGTGGTGATTTTGCTGTGCTCTCCCTCCTCTCTCTCAGCTGTTCATTCCTGCCAGCCTGATTTTGCTTGTGTTGATGTTTTGGTGTCATGCTGGGAGCTGGATCAAAGATCAGCCCTAATGGGGTACAAAATTTGTTTGTTGTTCCTTATTTTCCGCTTTTTCAAGAGAGGGGATAGGTTGATGATGAGGTGAAGGAAGCTGTTTTGGCTGGAGCCCGTATTTATTTTCAAATAAAGTGACAGTGTCTGCAGCTAGAGACTGTAATTAATGTAATCAGTTAATTGTGTAATTAATTTGGCCATCTTGTTATATATATGCTGTTCCACCAAGCAGCAGAAAATCCCACTAAGCTTTTTGTACCTTCAGGTTCTAGGGATATTTTTAATGTGCAGTCAGTTTTGCTGTCATTAGGTCACATTGAGTTAGTTGTGTTTTGTGTTGAAATGATCTATCAGTTTAGAAAAGTCTTTCCCTGTGAGGTGAGGAAACTGGTAGATAAAGTAGCTTTCAGCAAAGAGGCTTACTAAGAAAATGGAAAATGTTAGCCTTAAAGGTCAGTGTTTCAGAAAGCTGAGAACCAGGAGAATTAGAACATAAAGTTGTGTAATCTTTTCTATTTCAAGGGAAGCTGGTCTTCAGATGGCATAGAAGTTTGTGTATATATCCATCCTCTCAATTCTGATCAATAGAAATAGAAATTCTAAAATAAGTGGGAAAATGTTTGTGAGGAAAAACATATTTGAAAAAGCACAAGGTTAATGTTTTGCTTTGCAGATATAGTTTGTCTATTTTACTGGTTTAAAATCATATGTAGATAGCATTTCTGTTTCCTTGCTATGGCGATTTCATGCATAACTACTGAATCAAATAATATTTGACTTTTCTTTGAGAAAACCATAGAAAAGGTGGAATAAGAATGTGAAAGACTGTTGTAATTGCCCTGTTCTGTTTCCGTTTCTTAAGCACAGGAGCATCACACTGTATCCAAGTTGGAATGGTTTTAAGGGTTTGTTTTGCAGCCACAAGCTCCAAGAAAAACAAGGTTCATAACTGCTTAAAGGACATAGTTTTCTTTTCTTGCTTTAGTTATGCTCAGGAAGCATTGAGCCCACAGAGAAGTGAAATGGCCCATTCAAATTATAAAAACTATTTACAAGTTCAGTTTTGAGGAAGGTGCTGTCAGGGTGACAGGTGGAAGAGGAAACTGGTGATGAAACTTAGAGTTCTTGCTAGTTCAGTTAGAGCCATTTGTGGTAAGAAATGTTATTTTGAGTTCCTGTGGTTATAGCCTCATCCTGTATTTCAGTACTTTCTGATTAGTGTATTTGGAAACACCTGATGTCAGTGTGCATGTGTGAGCTCAAATGTGTATCCTGGAGGCTGCTGTGTTGCTTTCACTTACCTACATGCTGTAATAGAGTATGCAATTAGTTTGTCAGATATTCATCAAAAAACAAGCCCAACAAAAAACAAACCCACAGAACTCGTGCTTTAAATTATGTTGCCTTTTCTTTAAGGAAGAAGCTTTAACTTGCAGCTTCCTGACCTGTTGATTTGGGTTTGTATGTTTTAACAGCTGTGTTCTATCTCAAATGTCTGAATACTGCAAATGATGAAAGTTTTCAGGTTGTAGAACACCTACTTGTGGCTACAAGCTCCATCTTTGGCTGAGACATAAACAAATACTGAGCCCTACAATATGATGCTATAATCAGTCTTCCCACAAGTAGGACACTGTGACATGTGTTGTTGAAAGACATAAATTCAATGCTGGGAGGGAGTGGAGGAGAAAAACGAAAAAAGAAGGATACGGAGATATGGGTTAGGATAGGTTAGATGACTGTCTTGTGCATATTGGTTTTTAAAGTATTGTGTAAACACTGATCAATGCTCTGTGATAGTTTGGTTAGTAGCAATATATATATCATTCTTTAGGTTTCTCAGAGCAGGAAATTTCCTTTCTGTTGAACTGGTTTTATTAGGAGAATTCATCTGGGAAGCAGAGATGCAAGTTAGTATATTTTCATTGATTCAGCTTCTTGGCCGCTAGCTCATTAAATTTGAGAAAGGGCACTATTTTTTATTGCTTTTGTTTTATACTTTATCATGGCCTTGGACAAGTTTTCAGGTAAAAACTAATAATGTTTGTAATCCACATGTTTCAGTCTTAATGTGTTGTTTCCCTTTAAACAAGATGTAGTGATTGCATGTGTAAATAATTTTGGCCAGCCCCAGAAAAGTATGTAAGGGAGATAAAGCACCTACTTTGGACTCTTAATTGTAGTCAAGGAGGCATAACACCGGTTTTCATGACTCAACAGGAGGGCACAGCACCTTGTGGGAGTGAGAACTTGAGAAATATGTTTTGGGGACTTCACATGTGACTACCCTCTAGGATGTAGTTTCCTGAGAAGCACCCCCACACCACGCATGGTCAGCACAGATGTTTCTGTGGTTTGGTGGTGAACCAAGTCTGGACACAGATATAACCAAAAACCCTTGGTTTGGCTGGTTGAATTTCTCAGTCCCATTCATCAGCTGCGTACACAGCCCAGGGCAGTGCTAGACATGGACTGCAACTGGAGACGGTGGAGAGGGCTCAGCAGTCACTTGAGCTGCTGTGATGTTTTGCTGCCAAACACAGAGAAGTAAGCATGTTGCAGAAGCCTGGATGTGCCTGAGTCTAATGTGGCTTCTAGTTCTTACTTTCCTTAGTCATGATCCAGGTTGGAGGCCTGTCTTTCGTCAGATAAGCAGCTGCAATGTGCCTCTGTTTATTACTCCTGCAAACACAGCAGCTGCCTTTGCTTTTCACAAAAAAAAACATAAGCAGGCTGTGGAAGAAGACATGATGACGATGGTACCTGTTTGACACAATGATTTAAAACTGAGGGAGTGGAAAGAATAGATCCTTTCTCAATTTAAATATGGCTTGTGGATTTTGCCATTAGGTGTGGTCTATAGCAAGTGGGCTGTTTGGCACAGCCTCAGCTTGCCTTGACGCAATCAGGAGCAAAAGGAGGTGCCTGACTTCCCGTTGGTAGTTGTGGCTCTTGGATGAGAGCCTTGCTCATGGCCCCTTTTCCCAGGACCATTTCTAATATCAGCTTTGTAACTCATGCCGAGTTCTGTAGAGCCTCTTCAGGAGACCAGGTACTTTCTAATAGCATATGGCAGTTCAGTTTATTCCTGGAAAAAGACAGATTCACTGCACTGAAAACTGTCAGCTCGTTTTTAGGTGTTCTCACAAATGTATTGGAGGCAATTGAATAAGCTTTCTGGATTCTGCCTTTTGTTCGTTGAGCCACACAATCACTTTGGGAAGTAATGCCTGTGATTAAACCAAGCTACTTGTGCTTCATTTGATTGAGGCCTTTCCCAGCTTTAGCAATTACTTCTGTATTTTCCCTTGTTTGAAAAGGAAAAGAACATGCTAGCTTCCACAACTTCTTGTATTTTTAAAACAGAGCTTCCAAAAGATGTTAGATCTTTGCTGGGCAGCTGCTCTCTTAATTGAAGAGCAGTGGTTTTAAAACAGACTTCCTAGTTGTATCAGCACCCAGCTTGCAAATATGTGGTGTTTTCTTATTTATACAGATCCAGTGTCCGTCTTGCCAATTTGTCTGGTGTTTCAAGTGCCATTCTCCCTGGCATGAAGGCGTTAACTGCAAAGAATACAAGAAGGGAGACAAGCTGTTACGTCACTGGGCCAACGAAATCGAACACGGGCAGAGGAATGCCCAGAAGTGTCCAAAATGCAAGGTGAGCTGCTCTCCCTTGGCTTGCAGGTAGTGCCTTCAAACTGTTCAAATACACATTTAAAGTAAATATTTGTAGCTTCTGCTCAGTACTGGAAATGAAGTTCACACTTGCTGTGCAGTTTCTTGTTAATGACCCATTGAGAGACACAGGTCAGATTTTTTTTGCTGGTTCCTGCACTGGTTCTGCAGAATGTCTGCATGTAAAAGAAACATGGAAATTATAAAGAGGGGGCTTTGATGTACGTAGAAATATGTAGAATTTACCTTAGAATCATAGAAATGTTTAGGTTAATTAATTGCAGAATAAATTAATCCTAAAATAAAACTTTAAAGAAATTGAAAGCTTTAGGGAAATACAGTGCCCTTTGTCAGGTTTCCCAGACAGTTTGAGTGTATTCAATGTCTGAGTAAGGCTGGAAATACTCTGTCAACAAGTTAACTAAGGGAAACTAAGACTTGGCAAAATTTTTAGTAGGATTGAATGTTACTTCTTCAGAAGCTGTACCTCAAGGTGGGACTTCACAGGCCACATCTCGAGTACTGTGTCCAGTTCTGGGCCCTTCACTTCAAGGTGTTGGAGTGAGTCCAGAGAAAGGCAATGGAGCTGGTCCAGGCTCTGGAGCACAAGTCCTATGAGGAGTGGCTGAGGTCCCTCTTGAGCCTCATTTTTAGACTAGAGGAAAAGAGATTCAGGAAGGACCTTTCCATTCTCTAGAACCGCCTGAAAGGAGGGTGTAGCTGGGTGGGGATCAGCCTCTTCTCCCAGGCAACCAGTGACAGGACAAGAGGGCATAGCATCAGGCTGCACCAATGGAGGTTCAGGCTGGGCATCAGGAGGAATTTCCTTGCAGAAAGGGTTGTTAAACATTGGAATGGGCTGCCAGGGAGGTGATGGAGTCACCAGCCCTGGAGGTGTTCAAGAAATGACTGGATGTGACAGTGCCGTGGTCAGATGACAAGGTAGTGATCAAAGGTTGGAGTTGAGGATCTCAGAGGTCTTTTCCAACCTAGGTGATTCTCTGAAGTCTTTCTCATCATTAATTTTCGTCACTGAAATGCAGTTCCACACCCCAAAAATGCTGTTGGTCACTTCAGTGATAAGCATTTTCCACTACTCAAATGAGATGCAACAGCCCTGCATACCCCTGCCCCAATTGCCCTTAATGGAGGTTGCTCTTAAATTTGTTCACTATATTTTCACAGCTGCCAACAGAGCAGTAAGTTAAAGCTGGACTGTTTCATATAAAATGAATATTGAATGGGAAGGTTTACTTATAAACATTAAAAGTATATGTCACACTTTGAGCCTTATACTGTGCAAATAAGGAAATGTTCATCAGTTTATTAAGTAGCATATTTTGGTCTTTGAGAAAGAAATGCAGCTGTGATGCCATAGCTTGAAATTGAAAGATTTCAAAACACTGAGCGAAATTGAAAAGTTCTGAAATCAGCAGCTGGTTGTTTACCCTTCTTCCTCACACGTGTGACCTTTTAACAGAGTTTTGCAGCTTGCTTTTTGGTAAGAGTTGATAGGTTTGAGTCAGCTCTAAAAACGTTCACTTTCTGGGAAGTCTTAAAGTAAAATACTTTGTTCCTTTTAGAGTTGGAAGAAGTATGTGTTTTGATTTTAATTGTTTGACTTGTGTCCAGGTTCAGATTCTATGACAGTGGGAATGATGTAACTTGAAATAAATTGTCCAAAAAATTAAGAAAGTGGACCAAGCAAAAAAAATATGAATGTGGAAAAACAGGAGTGGTAAGAAGGCTGGTAGCTGGAAAGAGAAAGGAGCTAAGACTGCTAAGTCTAACATTAAGCCTGAATAAGTTAAAAATTAAAATCCCATGTTTAAATATTCAGCTCTTTTCACCATCTTCAAAAGAAGAGGCTGGACACTTGAAACCTACATGGTTTGTTACCAGTTCTGAAGCATGAAGTTGCGTGAGTGTGGCTGCTAATTTAAAAAATACTTGAGGTTTCTTTTCTTAATCAAAGGAAAACAAAACCTACATGGTGGGACGCAGTAAGGAAACTTACGAAACTAGCACAAGAAAAAGAACCTCTGTTAAGTCCTTCCGGTAATGTGGAAGAAGGAATTCAACCTTTTATTAACCTGTGTTGCTACCCCAACTCTCAATACTTTTTTCTACAGAGGTGAAAAAAAAAGTTCTTCCTGCCTACAATCTCCAAAATGTTTCTCTTGTCATACTGACTGTTTATTTTAAAATCAAATCTATAACCTGCAAGTAATCAAAAGCACCACTTAGCCAGCAATTAGTTCAAAAAGTATATCTTAGACTAGTTCAGAAAAATATATCTTAAGCAGTACTCTTTGTCAAATCATTAGTAGGTGTTTGGGTACATGGAGATACGCATTCTGACAGTTTACAATTTGAAGTCGGGGGATGAGATCTAATACTTGCCTGCCTCTCTCTCCCATCCATTCATCTCTCCCTCCAAAACCTGTATATAACATAACCTTGAATCAGATGTTAATATATTTCCAAATAAAATAAAGAGTGACAGAGAAAATAATTTGCAACATATTATTTGATTTATCCATGTTCTAGGTCCGCAGAGGCAATGTTTCAGGTGAAGACACACTTTATTTTTAATCTCTTCCGTATTTTGGTTGAAAATTTGCAGCAGCCAAAATTGGCAAACACATTGAGGGAAAGTCAGTATTAAATTATGTCTAAAGATGTTAGTATTTCATCTTTACACTAAAACTGAAATGAATGGAAATGACAGGTAGAAACTTAAGTAGAGGTACAGTTACTTTACTGAAGTAATATGTAAAATTACTGGTGACTTCCAAAGTGTGATACTGATTACAGTGTAAACTGTGACCATACTTTTCAGATAGCTTCAGGAGATAATTATTTATATGCACAGATACATACACACATAGACTCTTTTTAGCTGTACTGTGGAGAAATTGAGTGCATTATCTTATCTGGGCATGCAGGTAAGAAAATCAAAACACACTTATGGAGTATTTGTATACAGAGGCAGATCCTCAGCCAAATATGAGTATTTCAGTGATTTGGGTAAGTGATTTGGAAGAACATAATCTTTTGTAATGTCATTTTAGTGGGGATTTGGTAAATAAGCTTGAACTTGATTACTTTTTCCTGTCGTTAGATACAGCTTTAGCGCATCTAATAGGAATAGCTTGTATTTACCTGGTCTCTCCAAGATGTGTTTGCAGAAGATAGTAAAAATGTTACACATTATCCAGATGCTTAGTTATAACTTTATGTTGTGGCTGTGTGTCAGTACGGAAATACAGGAAAATGCTACTTTTTTAAACTGTATCTTAAATTTATTCTGTCTTTTTTTCTTACTAGAGGCTTGTCCAAATTTACTGTACACTATTTGGAGAGTCAGTATAGACCATTTTTCTTGACAAGACTTGTCCAAAAAGTGGTGGTCTTGTACTAGAGTAACTTGGCTAATAAGTGCAAATTTGCTACATGTTATTGGATGTCATTTGCTGAAATCCATGACATCTATAATGTCTTTCCCCAGTACTGTTTTAAGGGGTTATTTTTTTACAATTTCTTGGTATGTTTGCAACAAAATGCTTTTGTTTCCAGAAGTGTTTTTACAGCACAGCAAACCAAGGAAATATTCCATGTTGGTGTTATCTTACCATAGGTTTCAAAAGCAACACTATCTGAGGAAACACCACATAGCAGCTCTAGCTTAGAAGGCTTTGAACAACAGCAGAAATTTAAGAACAAGCATGTCAATGCAAATAAAGGAGTGTGTACTTCTTATCTGATTCATACAAGCGTTATCAAGTTATTCAGGGCATAGTTTCTGGAAGCACTCTGCAAATTAATTTTCATCCTCTGGAGGGAGGAGAGTCCTTTTTTGTATACAGAGGGATAAAGCTGTGCAGGTTTTCTTCAGGAGTGGAGGAGACATCCTCAGAACTCTTGGCAGTTGTTACCCTAGAAGATTTCTGTGAAAGGGCATGTAACATGCAGAGGGGGTAAAATGAGGGTCTGAAATAGCCACTGTGCTACTTTGGTTGTCTACTTAAGGCTCTGAACTGGATGTGTTTGCCCTTGGTGTGTAGTTTTCACCCCTGTTGTTCTGGAAGCTATTCTTGGGTTTCTGAATGGCTAAACCTTCCCTGTAAGCTCTGATATCTGAGCCATCGGCGATGGCTTTCTCAACCTATAGATTTGTAATCCATCTCTGTCAGTGCATTATCTGGAGGGCACAGAGGCATGCCCATGTGAACCAGAGATGAAGCTGATCTGGTTAGATGTCATGTCTTAGGCTTGAAAGCAGCCTGACCAAATGATACAAAGTTCACTTGGCATTGTCAATCTGCAAAGCATGCGATAGGGAGTCCAAGCCCTGCATCTAGTGTTTGTGGGGTTTTTTTTACTTTGTTTTTTTAATCAAGTCTTTACTCACTGGAAAAAAGGAAAGTTTTTGCAATAAGAAGGTATAGGCGGGTACAGCTGGTTGTTCCAGATTCACAGCATTTGAACTCAGTTATATGTGCAGATGAGTAGTGGCTAAAGTATTTTTATGGTTTGCTTTTAGAAGAAGCAAACGTGACATGCGTGTAGTTGCAGTATTTGTCTGTAAGAAAATAAATCTTTATCAACTTCTTTCATGTTTCAAGAGGACAGTGCATCTGGAGAATTTAGGGCAGAAACAAGTAGATTGACAAATTATTAAGGAGTAATGCATCACTAACTGGAGCTGGGAGGTTTTTAGGAAAGCATGGGTAGAAGGATAGGCAGTTTCTAAGATGTGGATATTTCTGAAAGATATGAATGGTAGAACATAAAGGGCTATTGCTAGCATCTCCTTGAAGTTCTTACTACTGACAAAATGAACTTATTTTTGAAATGTGAAGTAATTTTGGTTTGCATCTAGGATTTTTATAGGTTCCAGGATTCTACAGAATTACAATGAGGATGAATGGTAACTTAATTGGGTTGGTAAATTAGAGAAGAGAGAGGAGAATTTAACAGTCTTGATTAAAAAAAATAAAGCAACCAGTTAATTCTCATTAGTCACAAAATCTAGTTCCCTCATTTACATTTTTAAGATGGAATCAGCAGATGAGGAAAATTGCCCTTTAAATTACAAGTCCGTATAGTTGCTGGTTAAGTTTGTCCCCTGAAAAATTAATTTAAATTAAAATTTAAAGCGAATTTGTCAAAATACTTTTAGTCACTATTAAAATTCCTTGATTTCGGTTCAAGTTAATCTGAGAAATTACAGTAAATAAACTGTGGCTCCGTAAATGGGGTCAACATTTTTTTTCACATGTAACCTGAGAAGTCAGAAGTCAAACTGACAATGCAATGCCCCTTTTAGAAAACAAAACAGTGTGTATCTTCTTATGTTATGCTTATGTTCGTATAACATTGGGTAGACTTCTCTTTCCACTTTGCCTGCTGTCAGTGCTTAACTGTGAAAGTTATGAAGTTAAGTGGCTTATAAAGCTCATCAGCAATGGTGTTTTTTAAGGTGTTTCTGGAAAATAGGACACCTGTAATACAGCAGAATTCCTTGGGGTAGAGGTAGATGTTTGCTTGGTCAGACAAATTTTAAGTCTACTAGAATACTTGCTCACTAGAAAGCATTTTTTTTAATAGCCTAGTTCTCTCCTTTGTGAATGTCTTTCCCCTTTTTTGTATAAAAGCAGGATTTGAAAGCATAGAAATGCAAATTCTGAGATCACTACTGTGGCACAGAGATGCTGGCAGGTGTATCTGGAACTACTGTTACCTTTGTAACTCTTTTACCATGAGTGTTGCAGGTGGAAAGCATCACTTTGTTACATGTTTAAAGTGCCAGTTTCAGTAGATCTTTGGGCAAGCAAGGTGAGAGCCCAGATCACCCCTGATCAACATCAAAAAACGAATGCATTTGACTCTCTCAAGAATGTCAGGTTCCCCAGGAGTCATGAGCTTCTCTGGAGCTCACTGAGCTTTCAGTGTCTCTGGTGCTTGCAGGGCCACTGAGTGGTTCGTGCCATGTCTTTCCCTGTACCTCCCTGCAAAATAAATGTGTAGGTAAGTATGGGAGTTTCAGGAGGCATTGATTTATCTGGTGCAAGTTTCAACAGGTGAAATTCAGATTGGATGTAATGGAAAAAAGTATTCCCACAGTAGATGGTGAAGCATGGTATAGATGGCTCGAAGAGGCTGTGACATACCCATGCTTGGAAAATTTTTAAATCTAGTGGGATGAGACCTGGAGCAATCTGATCTGTCTGGAGTTATCCCAGCTTGGAGTTAGGGGTTAAAATAGATGACCCCTGAGCATCACTTTCAACCTCAATTATTAGGCTATCTCCCATTCCTCTCTGGAACATGGTCTTGGAATGCAGGATGGGGAGCTGTTTATGCAGGCAGTCAGTAGAAGGGTGGCTGTAGAACTGGGGCAGCCCTGTTTCATGCTGTGCTGTAGGTATCATGAAAGCTTGGTATCATTTTTTTATTCCACATATAGTTTGTGCAATTTTTTTCTTTTTTTTTTNAGCATCCATACTTCTCAAATCATGCACTGTAACAGCAGTGTCTTTCTGGTGTTTATTACAAAATGCCAAATCAATTTGTGATGGAAAAGGGAGTGGAACCACAGGTGGCCTAAGAAGGAAGCCCATCTGTGGAGGGGTCAAACAGAGTTCATAACTATGTTCACTGTGTTGTTTTTACTTTTAATAATGTTTGGTGCTAACATATCTACTTCAGCAATGAAACCAAAATTTCAGTAAGGGCAAGAAGTCTCATCTGATATGAAAAGTAACAAAAAATGAGGATTATGTAAGAAGGGGGAATCTGGAAACAATATAACTCACATTTAGTGCTCTGACATGCCTCAGAAAACCATTATTGTCTTGATCCAGCTGCAGTATTAATTAATGAAAATACTGACTTAGCAGGGGGTTGCTTGCAGCTTCTTTTCATCTGGCACAAGCTGCCCCAGGTAGCGCCCACTTTCCTGTGCTTTGGAACGGGGAAAAATAATATCTTTTTTCCTTCTGCTCATACAGATCCACATCCAGAGAACCGAAGGGTGTGACCACATGACCTGTTCACAGTGTAACACTAATTTCTGTTACCGTTGTGGGGAGAGATACCGCCAGCTCCGCTTCTTTGGAGACCACACGTCAAACCTCAGTATCTTTGGATGCAAATATCGCTACCTCCCCGAGAGACCACATTTAAGGCGATTAGTGCGAGGTTCTGTCTGTGGTGAGTGGATTAATGCTCCTTGTGGACAGATGCACAATGAAGTGATTGGAGGGGATAGGGCAATTACAGTTTTAATTTAACTGTAGTGGTTTAAAAGATTGGAGGGGCTACTTGTTTTTCAGCTATTCAAAAGATATTATTAAGTATATTTAAATATATGGAATTTTCCCTCCTTTTTTAGATGGACTGTGTACAATTAAGTATTGTGTCATCTTCTGATAGCTTGTTTCCTAATTTTTTTAATAATACGTAAGCAAACTGGGAAAGTGCTGTCAATATGCATGTCACTGGCTGTATTCACTATTCTGAAGGCATATTGGGGAAATGGGTCAGAGGAGGAAGCTTATTTAAATTAACCTTGGTGTAAGTCTATTTGAATTAAGTGTTCTTTGGATTTGAACCTGATGTGAGTTGCAAAACTCAAGCTTTTCCCATATAAATAGGAGGACATTATTTTAACTATTAGCTTTAGTTCAGCTAAAATCAGCTTGAAACAAAATACAACTTACATACATTAATTTTGCTCACAAAAGTATGATGCTAAAAATGTCTTTTTATTGAACAAAAAGACACTCATAATTTGCTTTTGAGCCAGACAGATATCTGTCTCAACCTGTATACGATTCTGCCTTGTTATCTTGTGCTTCTATTATGTGGTGTCTTTCATAGATGAGAGGTTCAATCATTGTAGTGAGTTTACAGCTTGTAAGGTGATGTATATTTATTGTTACAGGAAATAGATTAACTGTCAAAAACTGGGAACCTGTCAAGCAAAATAGAACTTTCTATACTTCAAATTAAGACACAAAACTTGGAGATTACTTGTAGTTCACCTAGGATGAGGAAATGCTTTGAGCTTGATTGTAGAGGTAAAGGCAAGAGACAGAACATGGGAAAAAGCAGACCTGAAGTGAAAAGATTACTCCTGAGCCAGACGTGTTCCAATAAGAAAATTAAGTGGTTTCCAGAGTAATGTAAGAATTAACACACAGACTCATAGACCTGGTAATAAAAATGCCAATCTTCCTGCTCTGGCTTGTGAGAGATTTGTAAACCTGGAGTGCTTGTTTTAAACAAGTGACAATGTGTCATCCAAGCCCATTAGTTTGACCTCAGGAGCTTGCAAGGTTTGGTAACAAACTTTGAGGAAAGTGAAAGATACAGATGAATTGCAAGGCAGGAGAAGATCTAGTCTAGATGAAAGGCAGTGCTGGCATTAGGGCACGTGAATATAAACATTCATTAATAAATTTAGGCTTAAACAACAAAAACTGTTTCAAAGCACTTAGTAAGATTTCAGAAGAGCTTTTAGCAATAGCCACAATGGCAAACAATGTAAGCTGTTTTTAAATAAATCTTGTCGTATTTGGTGTAATTAGTCTCTGCTGTAGCAACAGATTGTACTCAGAGACATTACAAAATCAGTGCTGCTCACATGCAGAATCACACATAACCTTATTAGAATCATAGAATAGGCTGAATAGGCTCTCTGTAGGAGACTGGTGAGATGTTGTTAAATATGTGGGGGTTTTGTATGACTTTTTACTTTATTGCTTTGGAGAAGAAATACTTTAATAAATGTGATTTTGTAGCATGTGGAGTGAAGGTTTCTTGGGTTGTTTCTGAAATTTGGCTAGGTGGAGTGTGTAGAAAGATCACTTCATGGCAGGCTGGCATGCTGTCGTGATTTCTGTTGAGAAGCAAGTACATACAAACTGCTCTGCAGTAAAAATAAGGGAAAAGTATTTATGGCAGCATAAATTTAAACATACTTTTCTTCATAAACCAGCTGTTATGTAAAGGTGATAGTAATCACAGGAAGAAGAAAACCGGAAAGCAGAAGTGATCTCTGATATTTCTCTCCCTTCTTTAGCCAGCATGGTTTTTAAAGAAATTGTCATGTGACCAGTACAGTCAAGTGAAATTGTTTTTATTCTTCCATCCCAGCAGATTTAGAGATTTCATTCTCTTTATAATTGTTTGGCTGAATTGTTGAAGGCAGAATGTTTGGTTATAACTGGAGTCAGTGATGAATTATACAGGAAGGAAAAGCATGTTCAGCTGTCTTAAGTGTACTCCAAATGCCACTGGAATGCCACCTGGATTCAGTTGATGAATTGTAGTCAAAGTCAATTGCTCAGTACTTCATGGATCTGTAACAAGACACAACATGTAATGAAGCTATTAAGGTGAATGAATGTTTTTTGCATGGTAACCAGCATTCCAGATAGGATTCTGGAAGCAGGATGTTTTCAGATCTAGCTGACATTTATTCCTGTCCCAACCAGAGCACAAGGTTCACTTCGTGTAAGCATGGCCTTGAGTCTCACAGGAGACAGCATGCATTTCTGTCATCCAGCCTTCATTATCAGCTTCATGTTTTAGTTGGTCTGACTTGTAAGAAGTTGCCTCTATATGCTTGGTATGCAGACTTTTATTAGAACTTATGTCTACACTGATAATGCTGTTTTGATTTGTAAGTAGACATTTTTATTGTCTCTGCTTAAACAATAATGATATTTAGAATTAAAATATAAAATTTAGTATTTCTTATATTTTAGTGATATGTTTTGTAAAACCAGTTCATTAGTTTTTTTAATATGGCAAAGAATTCTTGTGAGGATATGTGGGGGTTTGGATATATTGCCCTAAAACCTGTAAGTAACCCAAAGTTAGGCAAGGGAAAAGTATGCCCTCATGTTTCCTGAAATACTTCATTATTTTGCAGAAAAACGTGGTTCTTTGTATCACAAATAAGGCAAACCCTCTGAGACACCTGCAAATACAGTTGTTATACAACCACGAATGTCTACATCTTCATGCTGGGCCACCAAGTAAATAATTGTTTACCATCAGTTTGAGTGCAACTGTAAAAAGGTTCTGTTTCAATTGCTTTTTGTTAAGTTACCCTTAAAAGCTAGCTTTGGACAACAGCGAACTGGCTGTCATAACCTACTGCTGAGATCACCACATGGGCTAATGACCCAAAATTTTATTAAGCTCTGAGGCAGGTGTTACATTTGCTCTCTGTGTTCTCAGTCTCAGAGCTAACAGATGTAGGACAGTTTAGTGCCTGCAGCAAACATCCTTAGTCTCAGTGACATTTCTTGGTGTGTATGATTCCCTCTAAGATTAAGAGCCTCATAATCCTTTGCACTCTGACAAACTATGTTTGTCAAACTGGAATTGGATATAAAGTAGTTTTCAATTCTGACATGTAAAACTGGGCATTTTATAATTGTTTCATACAATGTAGATAAAATTGTTGGAGCAAATAGTACATACCTGCTACTTTGCCAGTGATTGCTGCTGTTTGTACTCTTCCTGATGGCAACATCTGCAAGTCTCGTTCACTTTACGTTGTTTATTTTAGTTTAGAGAGGTAAAGAAATATTAAGGATTTGAATGTGACAGATACAGAAATTGAAAAAGTATTTGTTTTGAAATGTGGTCTTTAGAAATAATGTATTGATAATCAAAAGAATATACGGTCTCATGATGATGAAAAGTCATTTTCTTCTGTAAGATCTTGGAATTACACAATATTTGTAACTTCATATTCACAGGTAGAAGGAAAGACACTACTCATGCTTTATTTCAGTTCTGAGTTTGTCAAATGTAAGTAAATGAGTTCTTGAATTAGCTCAGGAACTGTTCTTTGTGTCTGAAAAGAAGTTATTCCAATTATAGGCTAGCTTAGCCCTTCTCATAGACTCTGTTTCTGCATACTCAATCACTAGCTCAGTGATTTAAGTTTTTAATAATTTTAGTACCAAACATCATAATTTTCTAGCATTCTAATTACATGGCTCTTGATCAGGTAAGGAGTTCATACCTTAAGCCTCTAATCTTTTACAAGCTTTACTTGAAATTGTTGAAGGCTCTGGTAATGTTTTAAAATGCTTTTAATTTCTTAATTTTGGACCTTTCTTGAGGTTTTCCTTCACTTTACATTCATTTTTCTGTCTACACTTGAATAATGTGTTTGACAATTTTTGTGTGTATAGAACACAGCTCAGTGAAGTCCCAGGAAGGTATGCCATTAGGATGCCTAGCAACTAGAGTAATACGAATATTTGCCAAATTTTTTTCTTCTAGGAATTAATGTTGCCCTATGAAATTTAAAAGCCATCAAAACAGAGAAAGAAAAGGACCAGTTCATTTAACTGCTGTAAATATTTCCAAAATATCTCATTTTTCCTTCACACTGCTCAAATTAGTGTCTCAGGTTATGGAAAGGTTTACATCATTATTGAATGAAGTAATCCACTTACTGAAATCTGATATGAGTGACTTGAGAGAGGGAAGGGCAGGGAAGAAAGGTAACAAACTCAATTTTTCTCCCATTCTAGAGGTGATCTTTCAAACGTGTACCTAATTAAGAGAATTGCAGAATTTCAGGTCCCTGGTCAGACTGCTGGTGTATCAGTAAAAATGCCTGCTCTCCTGCATTTTCAAACGGCTCAGTGAAGTGATGTCTTTGACCCAGCTGCTCAGGCAACAGAGGCAGGGAGATTCTTCCACTGAAAGTGGGCAATGTAAGGAAGATAGCTTGGGTTCTGGTTCAGTTTCGAATTCACTTTTTCAGCAAGACCTCTGCCTTCACTTTGTGAACTTCTACAAATAGTGAACACATCAGAAATAAAGAATATGAACATGCTTTACTTGTTCTTGGTCTTATGCTCTAGCAAGTATGCTGCTCAACATCACTGCCCTACTCATGTAAGAGCCACAACATATCCTTATAAATGTAGATCCAAAATAGATTTGGCTGTGGTTTGACTTAGACCTAAATCACAGCTGTACATGAGCACTTCACTGTAGCCTTTTAAAGCGAGCAGAAATGTATTTAGAGGTGATGGTCTCATCACCTTGAGCTAACCTAAATTTTCCAAGATGCTAGTTTGCTTGGCATCTCTCCAGGCTGGTTGCTGTGAAGTAGGATTCCAGAGAAGCCAAATTATAGTAGCTTTATAGCAATCACATTCCTGTCAATGCTTGAGGGATTTCAGAATGGAAACAGAAATAAATGCAAGCTGTTAATGTATGAAATAAGTTGTGCTCAGAGAGTTGTGGTGGGTGAAGAGGGCAGAGAGAAATGTGTGTTGGGAGCTGACTGTGTGGTGATAGCTCCTGGCTGAATTTGTGGGATGAAATTGCAGATAGAGATCCTGTTTGTAGAGGTAAAAAATATTATTTTAAAAATAATAGATTAAAATATTTTCTGATACTAAAATATTTATGACTTTTTGGAAAGGAAAAAAATAAAAATTCCCTCTTTTAACTATTTAATGGATTTTGCATTTCAGCTGGAAAACTGCTCATTACACCCCTAATACTGGTTCTGGGACTGGCACTGGGAGCCGTAGCTGTTGTAATAGGTAAGAGTTACATATGTAAATGAATCTAATCCTGTTTATGCAGTGACTTTCTCTATATGACATCTCAAAGACATGGAGACAAAGTACAGATTTCACAGATATTTTTTTAATAGTAAATGCGTGACTTTTTTCTAAAAAAAAAAAAAATTAAATTTATGCTTACTAGCTTTATTTTTCTTGCCATTTATTTGGTTTTCCAGTCTTTAACTGTCTACAGCAGTCTTTAACTGCTGTAGATAAACTAGAAAAAAGTCCAGAGTAACTTAAATATAATCCTGGGGGCTGACTGACCCAGCCTTTACTCACCCCATTACAATTTTAAGATCTTGGCCATGAGTATGACAAGATTTTTAGGGAGCTAAGGTGTAGTCCCAAGAGTTCACCAGCTTGAAGATGCAACAGCAACAAAGCAGCAAATTGGGATGAGTCAGTCTCAAAACATGATCCAGCGCAAAGGCTGCCAAATTGTATTCCATCACAAAAACTGGTACTGTGAACTCATTTGATTACAGTGTCAAAGCTCTGTTAATGTGGACACAGATATTTTAGCAAAGCTGCTCTTTGCCTGGCTTAGCTGAGTTTTCCCTCAGAAAGCAGATTAGCTGTGACAACAGGTACAATTTTGCTCATGTGAGTGTGTGTCCACGCTTTATGTTGGCAGCAGTATGTCATTCAGGGATCATGCTGCTTCACAGCTTCTCATCAAACTGCTTATTCCACTGAGAATTTGCAGTGCATGCCCAGCCCTGAGCTGTATTGGGATGTGCTCCTTTATTTTGATATAATAAAGCCAAAATATACCAGGATAGTTATATTAGTAAGGTTGTAAGTAACCAATCAACCTATAACAGAAGTACTATTACAGCTTTTCTAGACTACATCTGGCCAAATAAGGAATATTGCTGTAATTTCTGTATTTAGACCAATGATCTTCACTGAAGAGAGTGAGCAATGTCAATCTTAAATATTTATTCTATTCAGTGGCATTTTTATGCCAACATTTTAAACAATAAAGACTTCCTAATGTCAGTAAATCTTATTTTGGTCTGCAATCTGGTATAATCTATGGTGGGAAAAAAACCCACTTTTTTATATATACTAAAAAGAGGGTTTTGCAGTAATATAGTAACAATAATAACCAGAATACCTTTGAAGACTCATCGTAGGCTTGGCTGGATAAGATGCTATCAAGGCCAAGAGTATGAGCAGTTTCAAAAACATTGATTATTTATAGAAAAGTTTTTGTCTTGAGGTAATTAGAGCAATATTTGCTGCCAACCACTATTAGAGTAATCTCAGTTACATAGCTGTAAACCATACTGCACCATTTACAAGGCTATTGAGCAAAGCCCTGTGATTGTAGTAGTCTTTTGTTCAATGTTATCACTGTAGTGGTGTCTGAAAAGAAAATCTTCGGCCATTTCAGTCAGCTGGTGGCAAGAGAAAGGGAAGATGTTTCTCATTTGGGTTTGAGTACAAACTATTTGACAGCTTTTTTTTTTCACCTGAATGATTGTAATGTATTTATTTTTGTTTTTACAGCTTTCTTTGTCTCAAAAGACTTTTAAGAGTAAAGAGTTCCCTGTCCAGGCAAGGATAAATACTGATACTATTCAAGATAAACATTTGGTATTACTTCACAGTAGATGAGAACATTCATAAAAATAAAGTAAAACTATAGCATGCTGTCTCTATTGCATGTGACTCTAATTGAGAACTAGTTTAGTTACATCAGCTTTGAATTTAGATCTAAGGATTTCCACAGTGCTTTCAGAAGTTTTATGTTTGTCCCTTCTACCGAACAGCATGGTTCAGAAATTAATTTGTCAGAGATGAGTGTAGGGTTAGCAGGAATTTGTTGTAACAGAAAGAGTTAGTGTAGCTTAACTCATTATCAAAGACACTGTTTGTTGCAGGTTAGTATTTTTTTCTGCTTGTCCAAATGCCTGGTCTAAATTCTCCTGAGACATGAAAAGTTCTATCTGAATACCTATACCTAAAGAACGTAACACATGCACAACAGATTGCATTTAATTATGGGGCTTTTTTCTCATGTTTCCTTCTTTTGGCAGGTTTATTTGTGTTTCCTATCTATTGCCTTTGTAAAAAACAGAGGAAAAGGTCACGGACAGGTATGCCCTGGTGAGGATGGACATTACTCGCCTGGAGTGAGCTGGTCCTGCAAGGGCTATCCGTGTTTTGTGTGACAGAGCAATACAGTGCTGGTTACAGCATCAAAGCCACCGCCCTGGAAGAAGAATGGGGGCTCTCCTGCCATCTTCCCTCAGCCAAAAACACTACTGCAGACCAGAAAGCCTCTTTGCTCTGGTGCACTCTCAACAAGATGAGCCCCCTGACTGCTGCTTTTTAAATGTCTTTGGTTTGGGGTTTTTTAGTTATGACTTTGGAGGGTTTTTTTTGAGTCTAAGTTTCTGAACCAGACAATCCAGGTCTGTATTGTAGCCACAACTCTACTACCGATTTGGCCTGTGAAGAAAGCATTTAACTGCTGACATGTGCTCGTTTAACTTCAGCGTCGGCCTTTGAGGTGGAAATGCTTGCAAGTGTTCGGACTCTTACTATATACTGAGCATACTACTTTTGGTATTAAAAACTACTTCTGTAAATAACTTCCATCACACAGCATTCTGTTCAGCATACCAAAATCCCATCACATGCCAGAGCACGACAGCTGGTTATCTTCTGAGTGCTCCTGCTAGGGGAGTGCACATTGCCACCGCCAAACTGCAGTGCCTCAGAGGGAAATACCCCTAGTACTGAAGTGCCGTGGTACTTAAGAATATGGTGATTGGTTTCACTTCAGTGATTTATTTATGTCAGTCATTAATATTAATGGCAGGGGATGTGACAAGATTTGTTACAACAGGACTTCATTTTTAAATTCTCACAGTACAGAAAAAATTTGAAGGGTTTAGATAAAAAGACGTGTCAGTGGCCTAATCTGTCCCAAGATATCCCTGAAGTGTGTTTGCAGGGAAGCTGGAAACCTGCTTTTTTGTTCTGACTTGGAATATGATAGACATGCTACACACTACCTGTGTGAGGATTGACCTGTTGAAATTTTATAAACTAAATAGCACATTTTGTTTGTTTATTCCTTTGAGTAGGCTACTACTACATAAGTCTTGGACTATCCACTGATGTCTCATGAGGAAAATCTGTGAATCCAGGGTAAGGGAAGCGATCATAAATTCTTAGGAGACCACTTCATATTAACTTTCTGCTTCCAGGTTTCTCTTCCTGGCGCATGGCAGCTCTGAAGAGAATAGCTATCTTTGCTCTTTTTTCTTAAGTTCCACTGTTTGCTACCAAACATCTTTCTCAGTGCATCATGACAAAAGCAGTGTAATTCAGTGTAAGGAATCAGTTACTGAGAATATTTACATTTAATTTTAATCCAAATTTATCATACAAATATAACTTAAAAAACTAGAATAAATTTGTTTAGACAGAACACTGAAACAATAAAGAAAGGAGCTAAATAAGAAAAATAACTACTTCATACTGTAAAAATACAGGCTAATCTTAAAGAAAAGAAGATTGGATTTGTACTGTGAAGGTACTTCTTTTCAGTGTGTGTGAAGATACACATGTATTTATATGTATGTTTGTGTACATACGGGGAAAGGGGAAGCAGGAAGATGGGAAATGTCCTTAAGAGTCTCCTGACTTCAAAAATTAGGCTTGCAAATAACGTATTATTTAAGAGGATGTACTTTGTACCACTTTCTTTGAAAACTATTGTTAAATCTGAATCCAGTTTAAATTTTCAAGCAAATAGTGTTCTGCCCCACCAACATAGTACTTTTATAAGATACTTTGGCTTCAAAGCCTCAGTGGAAGAAGCTGATGGCTTTTGTTTACCTGGAAACACAAATATCAGCTTACCATAGCTGGCTAGTATGCTTGTTCTCTGTCAGCTTCTGGTTTTGTTTTCTTGCGCTTTTTTTCTTCAAGTGCGCCATAGTAGTTGGTTACTATTTAATAATTTTCATTTGAATTTAAGGGCGTATTGACCCTGTTATCCTAATAGTAAAAACAGTACTTTTCAAAGATTTACAAATTAAGGAGGAAAGCAATGATATTTAGAAATAAAATTCAAAGCTTATTGTCAATGCAAATTCACCTGTTATTTAGACTTACTTTCTTCTGAGAAACATCAGTTTTCTGTTTGTGTTGTGTCTGAAGTTAGAAGCTGCCTTAAAATTGGTCTTGGTTTTGAGTGTGTTTTCTGAGGCTATACATATCAGTTGTCTTTGGCTTACTCAGGGATTTTTATTCCTCTCTTTAAATGTCAGATAATGAAGATATTTTTGTATTATTTAGAAAAACCTTCAGACCTCAGAGAGCAAGATATATATAGATAGATTTGGGTTTGCAATGCAGTCTATAACTTGGTGTCAAACTACTCCACTTGAGAATATTTTAGTACTTGAGATTATCTGTAATAACTACATAATGGATTTATTTCCTTTCTTTTCCTGGTTCTGTATAAATCTGTGAGATATCCCTACAGTCTTTGTACCTGTTTTCACTCTGCCATGTTTGCCATTTTCAGTTTTTAACTAGAGTTCAGCAAGATCTGAAACTAAGATACTAGAATAAAGAACATAAAAGGGAAGATAATAGATCTGCACTTACTTCTATTCAGAAAGTATGTCCTTGTGGATGGAGAAAAGGAACATACAACTCAGCTCCTACATTATCATTTCATCTAGGCAATTTTGATTTTATCAGAACAGATAAAATCAAAGGGAATGGTTCTTCATTTTCTATACAGAGCAGAAAGAGACATCTTTGACCTTATAAAGATGAGTGAGTCTGTGCTTTTTCTGTTGGGAAAAATAAAGGAATTACAATAATTTTTGCTTTTCTGTAGAACAGGATAAATGTTCAAGAACCAGGCAGAATAGGGATATGGAAGTCTTTTTCCATCTGTATAAAAATATTCCCACTGGAAAAGTGCATAAATACAATTTTTATCAATATTATATAACATAGCCTACTAAAGCATGAGAAGTAGCTCAGTACAAAGCTTTATTTGGTTAAACATCAGCTTTTAAGCAACTCATCACAACAAACCTTACATACATCAAAGCCACATAATTTGTTTTAAAAGCATTAATTTATTCATTTGAAAGAAACTGAATGGACTTCATAAGGAAATTATGTAAGTGTATTGTGTTTTTTGTAACTACTCTAAAGAAACCATCAGGCTGTTCTACTCCATCTTTATTGGCAGAAAACTTCATCCGGCAGCTATATTAACGTGCTAAGGCAGATTTCACACTGCTGTATGCTGATCATCACTGGTGGTTGTGTTTCCTTTCACGACAGTTAATATTTGAGATTATTTATCTTTGTGCAAGGTTGTTGCTCATCTGTACCTGTGTCCAGACTAGGAAATGCTTAAATCCATTCTACACTAGCCTTCTGTTTCAAGCTTTCCTGGGGCTGGATTTGCTGTGTGCTCAGCCCTGTGTGCAGGTGTGCAGTCAGAGCCGAGGCTCTCCTTGTGGTGCTGTGGCTGTGTGTACCCCATCCTGCTCCTGCTGGGAGGGCTGGCTGGACACGCCACCCCTCAGGGGCTGCACTCCCTTTCTCCACTATGCAGAATTTAGTTGTATTTCATTAATGGGGTCAAGTCCCAGGGCTACTCAGCCATATCAGCAGCAGGATCATTTTCTGTCCTGTGGCATCTCAGAGCATAGTTAGGTGTATGTACAGAGTTTATCCAGGAGATTGTGACTGGAAAATAACTGTGCTTTTCCTTATGTCAGTCTATTAGCCAGTGAGAGTAATAGGCTGAGCAGGAACACAAGCAAGAGGCAGAAAAGCAATTCCGAGTAGCTTTGTGCTGAGCTGACCCATCAGGCTTAGTTCTGTACAAAAAAGTTAGTGAGTCTTCGGTTCTCACCACCTCTATAACAAACAGCGTATTCCTACCTGTTCAGTGTCATTAAAGTGCAGTGCACTTTGAGTGAGCTATTATCTTCCTTTGAGGCAGTGCAAATGTGTAAGGGAAGATTTTGTGTTTGTTTTGATGCTCCTAATGCTGAATTCATAACTCCCCCTGGTGTGTTAAGGGTTTTTGTAATTTACACATATTTATTCATTATAAAAGTTTTACTTTATTAAAAATACTAATTTGTGGGGACTACTGCCAATTTTAATTAGAAAGCATTTTGGCTCACCATCAGGTATTCTTTTCAGCCAAGAGGCTTTTTGCTCTTCTGAAGACTGTCACAGTTTGTGTGATGTTAAATGGTGTGTAGGTGGGGCGGTAATTCTCTCAGAGGATACAAATTCACTAGTGATGGAATGGTTTCTTATGCCAGTTAGGTTTGAGAAACTGTTTAATATTCAATGGCCAAGTAGTTTGCCATGCAGATTCTTGGTTGATTTATTACATTTTTTTTAAATTTAGTTGTGTTTCTTGAGCAAACCTTACATCATAATTTTTGGTATGCTAATTGTGCAGGTTCAAGTTGTAGATAAGAACCACAGATTGCTGTTACTGTTATAATCTATATTAGATCTCTGCTGATGGAAAGAAATCCTACATGAGGAAACTATTAGATAATTTCTTACTTTCTTTTAATTGTTAAGCCTTATGGTTAGAGTGAGTCAGCTTCATTCCTGACATCAGTCACAGCCCCATTAAACCAGAGAAAACTATTTTTATGCCATTGTGGAATTTGGTCACAAATACTTTTATAAAAATATCAGGAAGTATGTTGATAGCCGTGGAAAACCCAGTTCACTTCTTAAGAAGTGCAAACAACTATGGAGCCACTCCTCATTTGCAGAATGATGCCAGTGTGTTTAGTAAGCGCAGGAGAGAGAAGGAGTTGGGAGGAATTTCTGGACAACATTCTCATTAGAGCAGATTGTCAGGAGAGGGAATACTAGCTTTTAATATAATAAAGAAACCTTACTGCTTTGAGCCACTAATAAAATTAAAAACAACACCCAAAGACAGTGTTAAATAACATTTCTTCAAATTCTACTTTCTTCAAAGTAACAAATAACAGCACACTGTAAGAAGTGGAATTGCAGCTGTTCAGTATTTTTAGGACTTAACACATGAACTTGAGGACACACAGCATCTAAAAAGTTATGTTGCTGGTCTATTTGGTAGTTTATCTTGCTACTGTTACATGAAAAACCAGCTGAGCCTTGATTCAATTGAAAGACAAATACTGTTTTCACTGGTATTACAGCTTGAGCAGTACTTAACACCCCAAAATGTTTTTGTGATAAAACTAACAAATGCAGTTGCTTGCAGATGAAGCTTCCTCACTGAATCTTCCTTACCTTTCTGTGCATAAGAGTTCAGGAGCTCTCTGCAGTAAGGAACAGACTTCACGTGTTAGGCAATTAATCACTCATGCTTCTCTTCTCCTGGCCTAATAGTGAAATTCCATAAGGGAAATGAAAACTGATCTTAGAGTGCATGCTCTTGATTTCAAAGTTAAAAATGTGTAATAAGTTTTAATTACTCCGTAGCAAAAAAATAAATGCATACATTTTGAAACATAATTCCAGCTGTTTATTTATAAATCTCTCTGTATAACACAATAGTTATAATAGTGTTGCATTTATTAAAATATGCATATTGTGCAAAAGAAAGCCTTTTTGGGTTCTTATTTGGCTTATCAAAACATGAAAAATTAATTGGAAGTGGTTTGGATGGATCAAAGTCAGAAGAGAAGCTTATTATTGTGTAAAAATACTTCTTTAGCATAAATGTGAATTTTGCACATACCTTAAACAGAGTTGCATGCCAGCCCCATTCAGTGTTCACCTTGTGGAAAATTTGTCAGACTGAAAACGGCATTTTTGAAATTTTTAACTTACTGTCACAGAGGATGATGTTACTAACACAATGCCACATTTACCTCATTTTTAGAAGGGAATATATTTTACATGATCCAGAGAAGCTGTTCAGGTGTTTAAAACCTGTCCTGTAAAACTGTGATGCAGTCAGAAAACATCTTCATGCCTTATGTAAGCTCTGGATGAACAGGTGGATTCAGTCTTTAGTCATGGACTATGTTTTTGCATAAAAAATGCACTCTTACGGGTTTTTCATAACAATTTGCATCCTGCTGCTTTGTGTCCAGAAATTGCAAGGACAGGGATGGATTTACATTTCAAGGTCTACCATCTCGTATAAAATGTTTACCATGTTTCCATTCTTACACGCTTTGTTTGTATGCTCTCCTCCTTCTAAATTTCATCATTTGAAACTGGCTTGTGAAAATGGCTGAAGATCAAATTGGACCTGTAAAATGTGATCTCATAAGAAGTTGCTTTGTTAATTCTTTGCTGAGCTATAAGCAGGAGATTAATTTTGTTGTATTTACGTTACTTAAAAGCAAGATGCTGAAATCTATTTTTTCCATGGCTTTTAATTTTGCAGTTTTTAAAAGGTGCTTTAGCAGCACAGTCATCTTTGCTACGTAACTAACCATCTGAGTACAAAATAACATTTTCGCATATTTGTTAATTCTTGCCACTAGGGTAGAGATGAAAATAGTGCTGTAAAAAAGAAAAAATTATCTCTGAGGAACATGTCCGAGTTGAAGTTGATTCCATGACAATTCAATGAGAAGTCTTCCCTTACTCATCTCTTGTTTTGTGTATTTTCAGGTAAAGGGTTCCCTTTAAAATAGGTCTAATTTGAATGGCAGGGGTTGAGGGTAGTGAGATAATAGATCACATCCTTTTTAGTGTACAGGCTTCTGGCACAACTAGGATGTTGGCCAAACACTGTGGATTCATTAAGAAAGCAATTTCTAGTTCTGCATTTGGGCAACATACAAGCTAGATGCATCAGTGATTGGAAATTTTTGTAGTGTGGGATGACTAAGAACTTATAAAACCTGGAGGAAGGCAATGCCCATGAAATCGACACTTGAATTCCAGTATTTAATGTTTTGCATAATGAGGGATTTTAAACGTGTAAGTGCCTTACTGCGTGAAACAAATGAAAGGTGTTCATACCCCTCAACAGAGCAATATGGGAATTCCTGTTCTGTGGACTCCTACAATTATATTAAGCCAAAGTAATGAGTATTGGTTTGTTCAGAAATTTGACAAATGTTGTATTAGGGAAGAAATTAGCCTATTATAAAAGTAATCTGGCATGCTTATTTTAATTCTGGTGATGTCATTTCTATGGTTTTTTTAACTTGCTCCTTGTGCCCATCCCTCCCCCTGACTCCTCCAATCTTCCTGCAGACTTCTGCAGAAATGCATCTTAAGTTGTTGTTAGAGTAAGTTCGGCTCCTCCAACATAAGAAGCCATGAGTTTTCAACCACTGAAAGAACTGCAGCCTTTTGGAGAAGAGAATTCAACCAAAGTTCAGTTAGAGCACAGCCTGCTGTGGCTGTACCTGCCAGCTCGGGGCTCGCTCGTGCCTTGTTCGCACTAGTTGTTGGAGGTGGAAGCACCAAGGGATATGGCACATGGAGGTGCACTGTAGCTAGGCTGGGACTTAAAAGGTTGAGAGCATTTCAGTGTTATCCAGCTGGAACTAACATATCCTGTTAATACAAGCTGGTAACTCCTCTGGGGTGGGTGTCTGGGTGGACAAAGTCATCAATTGAGGTGGTGGTGCAGCTCTGGGATCTCTGCCCAGCCCTTCACTGCAGCGTGGGAAGTGTGATCTGGAAAAGTATTACTCATTTTGCCATCGTCTGAGAGCTTCAAAATGGGTGTTCTGGGGTTTATTTCTTCTTACTTCCTTTTCCAGAAGACAGTGGAATTTTACCCTTTATGTTCTAGACTTTCTAAAGGACCTGTTTGTCCTTACTAACATTGGTGCCACTATTGTCCATCTATTATTGAAGTCAGGAATAAGCTACTTTTCTAAAATTACCTTGAATTTCATGAGCTTATGCTTGCAATTATATGTCCAAAAAATGAAGTATAAAAGGTAATTATCAGAAGGAGATTGAGTTAATGGGGGGTAAGAAGAAAAATGATGTTTAGAAGGTCTATTTTTTATAGATTTGTGATCATAAGATGGTTTAAATATGTTCAATTTCCTCCTCTGAGAATTTGTAAAGGAAAGAAGGAGAAATTAAGATGAGTATCCCTTTGAACCTTTTATTTTCCTGAAATTCTTCAGTTTTTCAGAATGGTAGGAGGGGCTTTTTTTCCACCCTGGAGTTACTAATTGTTAATATAGCTGTCACAGTCTTACTGTGAACACTAATGTGACTGTGTAGTCAGGATTCAGTTTGCATATCTGAAGGTTTTGGTGATAGAGAATTTGATTTAGAGCCATACTGCAATAAAATTATAAGTGAATTATTACATATCTTAATGACTTCTATTTCAGCATTATCTCAAAATTTTAGGCATTAAAAACTTGATTCTTCTATAATCCATTAAATAGAAGATGCCATGTATCAAAATACTCCTTCAGCCTCATGAGTTACTGTTTATTTTTACTAGTTATTTCCTTAAATTAATTTTTTCTCTCCTAGAACCAGCAGACACACAACCAAAATGCTGATAAGATTTCCCCATTATCTTTGTCTTGCATATAGCTGACACTATATTTTCTGTTGCATTGTATTGCAACAATGGTCTTCATGCTGTAGTAACTTGATAAAAATATTCAGTAGTCCTGGGCAATATTTTACAAATAATTCATCTTCAAGTTGGTATCTTAAATATATACCACTAATCACTGTTGAGTGTGCTACCTGTGTGGTTGCTTTAGTTTATGTTAATGTTTTGTAAGGATTATTTCTTGCTACCCTCTTCAGAGTGCCTTTTTTATTTAGGAGGTCTAGAAGATGGTTCACTGAAGTCTTCTGTAGAATCTACCGTAGTAATGTCTGATCTTTAAACTTGTCCTGATGAATGTATAACTAAAATCTTGTTCTTTAAAAAGCTATAGTAGACACAGGTTGTATATGCACATGTACATGCATGGATACAAGGGAAGGTGTTCTGCCAATGTTTGTCCTGCTGGACAGGACCTTTCGAAAGTAAGTGAATTTTTTAACAGTTTTATTTTCAAAATGTTACCTCACTAGTATTCAGTAGTAGTTTTGTCTCTGTATTGCTTCACTTTGCTAAATACAATCATGGTAGGCAGTTTAATTTTTAAAAGACTCTGCGATGAATCTGGTGTTCGTATGAGACTGAATTTCGTAAGACAAAACTTACGGTACTTTGTTTCCTTTAAAGGCATTCCTTTCACTTACACTGACATCCCAAGCCCCTGTTAGCAACAGACTGAAAAAGTGCTTCCCCATGATGAAATGGAAGAATGTAAAGTAGCATTTGAATGCACTCTACCCATCTTAGAATCAATATTCAGAAATGGGGGTGGGGGGCAGTGGATTTGATTAATTGTGGGGAGACATGCATTGTAGAGTTTGTTCACTTGGCACACAAGAGGTTTTACAATGTCATCTAATAATGTCTACCTAATAAAGTTTTGAAAAAGATAAATGAAATTGCCTGAATGTTTAACTTTTTCTTTAAGCAATTCTATGCATGAAGGATAGTTGACAGTCTCCAAGGAGTCTTCCTCAAATATGTAATACTTTTTATGATATTTATATAATCTTAAAAATCTCACAAGATAATTTAAGCTTCAAGATCTTTGTGTTCTCAAACCCTATATTAGAGTCACTTCACTCTTTAGCTGCTTTAACACTGGAAATGAAAGTGGAGGTAAAAAGCCAGTTTACTGTGGTGAATATTTTAATGTCAAATACTCCCTGTCATGTGGTGTCATCTCTGGCTACTGCTTTCACTTTTAAGAGCATCTTAATATGTAATACAGAATTTTATCTTCTCATGAAATGTTAGCTTAAAATAATAAACATAAAATGAGAAAATTGATGGAATCCAATTTTCCCATTCCCTTTTTATGACTACTTCCTAAAGCTTTATCATTTTCAAAGGATTTCAGAGAAAGTAGTCTGTAGCTGTAAACTTGAAATAGGTAACCCATTAATTGAATTAATTGAATTAATTTCCTCTTTTCTCTGGAAAGAAACCGTGTTCAGTTTCTTAGCTAGGTGACCTGTCATTGATTGAATGTGTTTTCTGATGCATTGGGGATTTTTAAACACTATACCTAATTATGAAGTTGCACTTGCACATTCATGAACAGGCACACAAGCTATCACTATTACCCACGCTTTGTTTCTGTAGGAAATAAAGCTGAAAAACAATTCCCTGCCAAGAAATACGCAGCAAAAATCTTGAGGCTTATGCTTGGTCTCTCTGGTGGAGGACAAACCTTTCATCCCTCTCCCCAGCCCCCTCCAAAACAGTCAAGATTTGCAACAAAATGTGAAGGACATCATACCAGAGGTTCCTTATCTGCAGGAATTCTAGTGTGCAGTGTGCAGCAATGGAAGGATAGTCCGCAGGCCAAAGGAATTGACAGCGCTAGAGCCGAAACTGAAGTTAAAGGCTAACTTCTCACTTGCAATCTCAAACTGTTTGAAAAAAGACAGACAGCAGACTTTGATTATAAGCATGGTATTTCCCCAAGTAAATAGAACTCATGTGCTCCACAGAATTGTAATCTTTAGATGCTCCCCTTCAGCTGATTGACATGTGCTTTTGAGGGTTTTCATGATTTGCTTAGTAGTTTGGCTTGAGCAGTGAAATGAGTCACTGGGGGGTATGTGAAATACTGAATTAGAATTAGCAACTGTGTAAACCTGTTACGCATCAAAAAGGTCAGTACAGCTTTTATGAAGGAGTCTTATCAACCACAAAGTTTATTGGCAGATCAGCAAGTTCTGTAATTCTTTGCAATAGTCTCAAATTAAACCTAGACATGGGCTAAGAAGGAGTATCTCGCATGGACGAGGTGGGCATAGTTTGGTCAGAACATACAAACTGATCTGAGTAAATAGCTTTTGCCATGAAGAGAGGATGCTACTTGAATTCTGCAGAGATCTGCATTTGGCTTTGCTCTTGAACATACTTGCAGATTTTGTAAAGAAAAAGGTAAGCAATGGGGTAATAAACAATCTTGAGTTACCCAGTAGTGTAGAGATGAGAGTTAGTTACAGTAATCAAATAAATGGATTTTGGACAACAAAAAAATAGAGGTAGGTTCTTTGCATGAAATTATATGACTGATTGATATTGGTTACCGTGTTTCTACCAAAAGTCTCTGAGTGACACAGGAAACACAAAATAGTAACCAGATGGGATCTGTAACAGAAAAAAAGTGAATCTTGATGAAAAAGTGAAAGACTAGTGAAGTCTCCTGCCAAAGGATATTGTAAATGCTGAGAGCTGACATGAAAACTGGAGCAATTACAGGAGAGAAAGTAGTGTCAGAATACCCTGCTTGACTCAGAAAGTCTTTTGAGTCAAAAATGTTTTGAAGCCTGAACAGTAGTAGATGGTAGTATTTTTTTTGCCATATTTCCCATTCTCCCCCAGGTACCTGGTTTTATTTGCTGTCAAGAGACACTATTGGGTTCCCTGAAGCATTGCTCTGTCTCAGCATTTTTAGGTCATTTTCTTTTAATTGAAATTCCCTAGCTAGGGATAATGTTGTAGTGGATCCCAGCCTGATCCAGTGAGAATAGGAGGGAGATGGCCTCTTCCATCCTACTTGACCATAGAAAACACTCAACCATGGATGAGATGCTGATAGGTAAGACAGGGGTTTGCAAAGTTGTGAAGTGGTGCAAATGTGTCTCCTTTGTGTACTGTTCTCACCAGCAGGTAATTTTTTTCCTCCTGTTCTGAGCAATGTTCTTGCTTCAACCTAATTTCCACCTAGCTTGTCCTCTTACTCTCTCTGGGATGTTTTCACAATCATCTTATCCTTTCCCATACTATTTTCCCTAATTCTTCCCTTACTGGAATACTGAAATAATCTGAAGCTAAGATTTGTTTTTGTGATCCTCTAAGAGTGTTGTATCTAAATCTATGTTCTGTGCTGGCCCAGACCTTGCCTCCTTGACCGGTTCAGACATAAATAAAGATCACTGCTTCTCTAGAAATATTTCTTTCTAAATGAAATGTCATTTTAGGTGTCTCTTACCCACCTTTTTCTGCCTTCTATTTCATCAATCCCATTTTATTTTGTAAATTATGTTTTCTCTTTTGTTCTCTTTTATGCTTTATGAGGAGCATTTTTATGAGAACAGTTTTATGAGAACTGTTGGACAGTCTCTCAAAACTCCAAGTAGGTAAGAGAAAAAGTGCAGCAAATCAAAATAAAATTACGGTTCCAGAAAAGCAGCACTGTGTGATGAAATGGGACTCTGTAGAGATTCCCCTGCCTGATGATTGTACACTTACATACTCGTCATTTTGGTTTTTGTGACTTTTTTTTTTTTTTTTTTTTTTTTTTTTTTTTTTTTTTAGCATGCACATGATGAGTCTAAAAAGTTACCTGTGAGCCTGTTTTCAGTGTTAGGTTTTGATTTGGGTTTTTTTTTCTTGGGTTTTTTTGGGGGGGTGAGGGGACTATGGGGCTAGGGTGGTTTTTTGTTTGAAGGAATCCGTATGCACCTACTGGCTGATGAGAGATGGCCCTGCCCTGAGGCTGAAGTCTGAGGCTGAAGCCAGCTGAGAGAGGGTTTTGATGATCCCCGTGATGCACAGCTTCCCAAGTCACACTCCCAACAGCAGTCTGATGGACAAAGCATCATTCAGTGCCTGGGTCTGGCACCCAGGGCATTGCTGCCTTCATCCACTGGGGCAGGAGCATGGCTGGTTCTTGTCCCTGGCCATCCAGCCCCTTCCTGCCTAATAACTGCCTTGTAGATTCTCTTCTTTTAACTCGTACCTTGTCGAGTAACAGTAATGGCTGGCTCCAGTCAGTGGTACATCACCCCAGAACTCTTCACGGAGCAGAAGATGGTGTCTGGGAGGAGTGGTGGGAAGGACACTGACACGGGGGAGTATGGTGTGGCACCTGTCTCCCTCTGCCCCAGCCTGCTCTGGGCATCTCTCCACAGCTCTCCCCTCTTCTTGATTTTAACTTTGTTATTTTCAAACCATGTCTATTTTAACCTTTAGTTTGACCGTATGTTTATTATTTATTAAAAAATACTTTCAAATACATGCCTTCATTTTAATTTCATTTGACTTTTATGAGGTGATGGACAAGTCAGAGCTAATAATAAATGGCTTAGTGACAAACCTTTGCCAAATCAAACAAACTTTAATTCAACAGAGCTTTCCAATAACGCATTCAGTGTTTCAGACCTTCTGTGTCTGCTGTTGCTTTTTTCTCAAATTCCTTTACCACAAGCATTCTATGTCACCACTCCCCTTTTCATGCTATTTTTAACAGATTACTTAGATTTCAGGCAACATTGAGCCTCCATTTAGCTATCATTTATTTATGTATTGTAATCTTGAGTTAGCTCTTTTATGGCTTTGAACCTTAGAGATGATTGTAGCGATGTTATCTCTCCTGTAGCAGTAAAAGGAGACAAGAGAGACAAAGGCTGACTTTTCCTCTCCCACAAAGGAGCATTCAAAGACTAAACATGACTGTCAGAAATGTACTTCGTAAAAATCAACCTTTGAGGGGACCCCTGGTCAGCCTGATGGTGGATAAGTGGAGCAGCTGTCTCTGCCAGATCTGTTCATTCACCTGACAGCCTGTCAGATGAGGAGCTTTCAGAAAAAAGTGGCTGAATGTGAGCTGCAGTCGTCGCTTTGGTGGCAGCCTGTCCTGAGCTGCCATTTTCTCCAGCTGTTTGAGGGGTAAGTGTGGGGTGTGTGCATGGGAACTTCAGCAGGTCCCAGTGCCCTGGATTTGGTGTGTAGGGTGCTGGCTCCCCCTGAGCCATAGGTCCAGGCAAGTCATAATAGAGCCTTGCACACCCCAGTCTTGCTCCTGGAAGATGTTATGGGACCCAGTCCTGTCAGTGTGCATAAAGGTAACATATTACTAAGTATAATTCTTTTAACTGTCATCTTTTCATAGACCTATCAAGATGTGCAAAAAGAGCATCCTTCAGCGTGGAGTTTTTCTGCCTATTTGCTCAGGCAGCAAATATTTCCTAAGTTAAGACACGGAATTTAGAAAAACATATTTACATGATTCAGTTTATTATGTGCATGTGTGATCATAGTACTATGGTATGAAAGCTTTTCCTCTTATTTTTTTTAAAGTATGTATGTAATTAGTTGTGTTATAATGTAATAATATAAAAAATTATATATATATATACATATATATATATATATAACCATCTGAAATTCAACAATAGCAAATGCAGGGTCCTGCACTTGGGAAGGAATAACCCCAGACACCTGTACAGGCTGGGGGCTGATCTGATGGAAAGCACCTCTGTGGAGAAAAACCTGGGGATCCTGCTGGAAAACAAGCTGTCCATGAGCCAGCACTGTTCCCACGTGGCCACGAAGGCCAATGCTATCCTGGGGTGCACTAAGAGCATTCCCAGCAGGTCAGGGGAGGTGATTCTCCCCCTCTACTCAGCCCTGGAGAGGCACATCTGGAGTGCTGTGTGCAGTTCTGGCTTCCTCAGCACAAGAGAGACACGGAGCTCCTGGAGCAAGTCCAGTGGAGGGCTACAAAGGTGATTAAGGGACTGGAGTTTCTCTCTTATGGGAAAAGGCTGAGGCATCTGGGCCTGTTCAGCCTCAAGAAGAGATAACAGAGGGGCCTTCATCAATGTCTGTCAGAGTCTGAAGGGAGTGTGCCAAGAGAATGGAGCAGGGTCTTGGTGGTGCCAGCAATGGAACAAGAGGTAATGGACAAAAAACAGATTCACAGGAACTTCCACTTGAATATGAGGAAGAATTTCTTCACTGTTCAGGTGGCTGTGCACTGGAACAGGAGCAGGCTGGCCAGGGAGTTGTAGTCTCCCCTACTGGAGATAGTCAAGAGCCATCAGGACACAATCCTGTGCTGTGTGCTCTAGGATGACCCTACTTTAGCAGAGAGATTGGACCAGATCATCTGCTGTGGTCCCTTCCCATCTGACCTGTTGTGTTATTCTGTGATATCTTCTCATCTATAGGTAGATAATAACAGCAAACCAATAGCATTATTCATTCCTTGCTGGTTTGTCATGCTGCATAACAAAAGAACTGCAATGAAATAATTTAACTGCCTGTTTTATTGTTCATGTACACCTCTAGGGCTTTCTTATTATTACTCTTTTGCTAATTTGCTTATCTCGATGGCATTCTTTGGCACTGAATTATCTGCATTCCAATGTGCAAATGTATTTCTTTGCTTTAGTAATTGCCTTTTTATATAATGATTGTCTACCTCCTTTAAGATAAGGACAAGGTCCTGGAAGATGGTTGTTGATTTGAATTTGTGCATATTAAAAAGAGAAATGAGAAATAAAAAAAATATTTTTTTCAGTTATAAAGATGATAGCAAAATAGGATTACCAGATAAAGGAAAACTGCTGACATGAAGACACATCTGATTGTTTAGGTTAGAGACTGACCACATTAGACTGATGTACCCAAAAACTTTTACACAACTCAGTGATTAAAAGCAGATTCCTGTCATTGTTTCTGCTGGCTACTGAGCTTGTTAGGCATAACATATTTAAAATTAGCTGTTCTGTGAATGGAAAAACTAAAAGTGTTTCCTTGTGAATTTATTTTCTGTCCCCCTCCATTATAACCTGTCTTCAGCTGGTACAGCCTATATGAACTTACCTCTCCCTGTTAAATGTCTCTGATTCTGCTCAGCATTCGCTAAATTCTCACATAGTTCCCTAAATTCTCCCTATCTCTATCTAAGCAAGAATTATCACATGCTCTACCTTTTTCCAAAGCACATAGGTGCCAGTTGATCATATACTAGAACTGTGATGGTTGCCAGACCAATTTTCAGGAGCTGTCAGGCAGGCTGGCTACCCACCAGGAAGTGGTGACTGGGTGCTTCACTCTTTCTCCCAGCTGATGCACTCCTACTTCAGTTGTCTTTGTCCAGGTACTGATTTTCAAAAATCCCATTTGAGCATGGTTACTCTAGGCCGCCACACAATGTAGTGTTCTAAGCCTCATTTCTTTAGAATCTCAGGATAAAATGGAGATTTTCATATGTGCACATGTAAGATTTTTCCCTTTAATTTCAATGTGAGGTTTCATTTTTTGAACATTAGTATTAAAGCACAGCAATGGTAATTAGATCATGGAAAGTGAGCCAGCTGTATGTTGGATAACGCTACTTGCAGCAGGTATGAAAAAGTATGAAGATGAGAAGAGGTACATGGACAAACATAGAACAAATTCTGGAGCTAGGAATAGAAATTTAAAAGTACTGATAGTTTTGACCAGATATTTTCTGGCTATAGCAACTCTTTATTTCTTTAAGTTTTGAGTCTGAATATACAATTAATCTCCAGCAAAAATTTCCCATGACTGGAATTTTCGAATTCCCTTCTGGTGCTCTGTGTGGCACCTGCCAAACAATTGCTAGGGAAGGATATCCAAAACTGCTAATAAAAATAAATAACATTGGTTTTAATTTTTTATTCAATAAAATAAGTTTTCTTTATTTTCAAATTTTAAAAAATGTGGCATTTATATACAAGTGAAGAATTACTTAGCAAACTTAAAATCATCACAGTTGTGCAGAATAAAAAAGCCATGCATCTACTCTTTCATTGTAAATAACTGTTGATTAGTCTTATTCTGTAAGTGGTCTAGCCTAAAATATTTCAGAGTTGTAATGCTTTGGGTATTTTTTAAAAGGATGTCAAATTCTAAGAACTTGTTAAAATAGTTTCAAGTTACTGCATGTCTGCTAAGCTTAACTGTATGTTTTCATCATAAAGTTTATCATTTCATTTAGGCTATGCAGTTCACCAAAGTCTACCTTACCTAGGTAGATGCTAAAACCAGTAAGGAAAGAGTTCACTTTCAAAGCCCTTTTTCTGTATATAGATACATTATTCTATATATTCCATTTATTATTATTATTATTATTATTATTATTATTATTATTATTATTGTTATTGTTATTGTTGTTGTTGTTATATATTCCCTATATAGTTTGATATAAACTAAATGCGGGAAAAGCTTTCTTATTCAGTCTGGTTATATTGGCAAATATATGAAGCCTTAGGAGACAAAGCACTTCATTTTGCTAAATCTCTCACCTTATTTTATTGACAGCCCACCATGCCAGAAAAGGGCATCAACTGGGTTAAGAGATGCGGCATTATATTTACTGTGTGTTAGTGGTTTGTATCACATTTAAGTAATATTGTAGAACATGCTCTTCTGTGAACCAGGCATTTAAGGAATTTGTGCAGGAGTTAACGGAAGTTAAAAATTACCTTGGAGAAGAACGGCACATCAAGCATATTCATTATTATAAATCAAATTAAGGCATTTTTATGAGACGTGTTTCATGTAATGAAAAGGAAAAAGTGCAGCGATTTCACTGAAGAATATTGTGCTCTTTTCTTATGAACAGAAAACTAAATTGGACTACACTTAGTGGCTCTTCGGAAAGGCATTGAAATGGGGTAGGGTCACTATAACTGACCTCAGTGGATTTGGTGGATGCAAGGTATTTTTTAAAAGATGCCATGTACTTGGGAGCCTAGCATCAGCCTTATGTGTTTGAAGAATGCTGCCCAAACTGCTATATTAAAGGGCAAGGTATTGCTTGAAAGTGGGTGGTAGAAGCACACATCTTTGAAAGATTTTTGCAAAATAATTGGCTATAATTACATTTTCAAAACAGAGTTTAGCCTGGTGCATACTCTCCATTTTATTGTGCAAGAGTTCAAAGGTAGCTGAAGTTAGCATTACATCCCTTGGAATGTAAATGAGTCTCAATCCACCCTGAATAATCAGAATCTTTCTAGAGGGACTACTAGGAGCCAGGAAAGGTTTTTAGATAGGAGTTGTGTAGCACCAACTAGGAATAAACAAGCATAAGAGTCAAGGCCAGCTGAAAATGGCCCAGGATTTTCAAAAGGGTGAGAAAGCAAATTACATAGCATTCCATTGGTATTTATTCTAAAAAACTGTCTTGGTAGACAGTATTTTTTAGACTGATATGTTCAGATGTTACACCTAAATTATATTTCTAGGTAAATGATACTCCTTGCAAACAGCAATCTTTATCAATCTAACCAGTTAGAACTAATTTAGTTGAAACATTACTGTAGGTATTACAAAGGCTGAGATCAATGTTACATACTCACAGTTCAAAGTTTTAGCATGTCTGGATATACTGCTTTCAGCAAGAAGGTGACATCAGTTTGATGTTGACTTTGTGGAATACTATCAGGCACCAAGAGTGCAAATTTCTATCTGAATGCATTTTTAATCACTTTTATATAATTTTTTAAGATTATTACTAGATTGACCTGAGAGACAATAAGGCAGATGGCTGCCTTCTTGCATGGAAACATTCAGTTAATGAGGTGAATGAAACTTTCACCATGAAACACTAATTTTTTTCTTCTAGGCACTGTGATCTCAAGCTGACAACTTCCATTTGGAACTAAAGCAAAAGGAGTGTAATTTTCAGTAGAAAAATATTCAGCAGAAGAAAAAAAAAAAAAAGAATGTTAATAGCCAGACTGAGATTGTAGATGATAAATACTTTTTTCAGTCTCACAAATGCATTTTTTCATTATCTCTCTCTCTCCCACACAATTTAACAGACCACTTACATTTTAGTAAACTGATCTCTCCACTGATCAGAAATATCCTCTGTTTTGCTGCCAGAGGCCAACATATTTGCTTCCAGTTCTTGGTCTCGCACATGTCATTTTTCTAACAGATTTTCAGTCCCTTTCCACCTTTCAGTTGGAAGTGTCAAATATTTCACACCAGACTGTGAGCGTTAGGACAGCACAGAGAGAACAGCGTGGGAGCAGCCACTCGGAGGCACATTTCTGATCCTCCAGACACTGTAGTGTTCTCCCAATAGCTCACAGCAGTGTTCCCGAATCAGTGCCTGGTCCATGGGAGCTGTGCTGGATCAAGGTCTGGTAACACACAACTTGAGTAGTGTCAGAGCTTGTTAAGCACTCTTGGAGACTCTGCAGGATCTGCTGGGAATGAACTGGTACTTTTGTGTTTTGTTGCCCTTACAGTTATTTTTAAATGAAATTTCCCAATAACTTTTGAACAAATGCAAATTTTCATTAATCACAATATCTCACAGCAAGGGAGTTGCAAAGTTAGCATACATTACCTGAATCAGTAATTTTTTTTTTTAATTTGGAATTTCCACTAGAATTCAATATGCATGGTATAGGAAGACAGTGAACTGTAAGCCCCTGCCCACTATATCCATGTTGTGAGACTTGTGTGCCCCTGCTCTATATAACATCATGTAAAATTCTCCCTGTTGTCTCTCACCCAATGTCTCCTTTCCAAGCTAAAGATACTTAGCCTGCGAGCTGCTCACACAGCAGAAATTCTTCCAGTGCTTTGAGTGTTCTTATTGCCATTCTCTGGTCCTTTTCCAGTTCTACTTTTTTTTTGAGATAGGTGGTACAGTACAGAACATAAATGAGACACACACAAGGTCGTGAATATATGGGAAAATACGGACTTTCATAATGGCTTTCTCATTTTTCATGCATGATTGGCTTTTTTGACTGCTAGTGAGTAAGGAAGTGAAAGTTCTTTGAAAGTCCTGCTTAAACACTGAGGTCTCATTCCTGAGTCCTAGTTAGTCTGTACTGATTTGAGATCTGGGTAGGTTGCCAGACAGGGTGAAGAGACTCTAGAACTAGGAGATTGTTTCAATTTCTTCCTGATTAAATTTTTTCTTCCTTCTGGAAAATAAATTTAATTCTGATGCAATTTTCTTTTTTTTTTTTTTTAGATTATTTGTTATTCCATATTTCCTCAAATATAGACTTTGTTTCACTTTATAAGCTTATATATAGATATGTCCTGTCTCCTCAATACAATAATCTGAGGAATAGCTCTAATTATAGCAGTTACTCTTTCTATTTTAGTCTACCATCTCCAGCAGTAAAGAGTCCTCTTGATTATTGCTTCCAAAAGAGTTGCAAGAAACTATGTACGAGGCAAAAGTTAAATATTTTGGTAAGATATAAGAATAAATACCCTCTAAATACCAATAAGTAAATTGCTGATATATGCCCAGCTGAGAAAGGGCTTGGGTCATTCCCAGGCCTTTTTCACTCTTCTCTATTCAACCAGTTTTCAAACCCCACTTGTTAAATGACTCAAAAGGTTCCACTTTCACCCATCCACTGACTTCTTATGCACCTTGAGAACTAAAGGACAGATTTTTTTCCACAAGGAAAATTTCTTGCTTGTCATTTTCTCTATCCACACTAGTAAATTACCTCATCAGAAAAAAAGCCAGCCTGCTTATTGACATTGTGGACATATATATATAGCCAAACTTTTAGACTGAGTGGTTTGTTTCATTTGGATGGTTATGTAAAACAGTAAAATAATCAAATAGTGTATTTCTTATATGCAGATTATTTTTCCCTCTAGCTTACATACATTTATATAAAATTTATACAAACACATATTCATTATTACAAATTGCAATATTAGTTGTTATATTAAAGTATATGTTGCTATGTACAGTTTATATACATATGTGTATAATTTGAATCCTGTTAAGTACCACCGATTTTTAATCATGTTCATCTGATTGCAGTAGGCTCATACATTAGTTCTCCAACACATTTAAGCAGCAGCACTGGCAACAATGCTGTGAGGCAATGTGTGCTAATAAATCCTTCCCACCATAGGTGACCTAAGATTAGGACATATCTGTTTATTAGCTGGGAATGCAAGTTTACGTGTCAGGGAGTGTCAGAAGTGCTAGGCTGAAACCAGGAGCCCATCCTAGCTAAACAGGTGGGTGCTAAAAGTGAGAATTGGATAGAAGAGCTGTAACAGTTGAGATCCTGCCACGGAACAGACAGAAACGTTCTTTCAATAGAATAGTGTAAATTGAACTTTTAATTACTATGTGCTCTTTTCAGCACAACAGATGAAAAACTGGAACTGAGCAGCTGGAAGCGTGAACTGTTTTCCAGGAAAAACCTGCCTTGAAAAGTGCTTTGTGAGCATGTTGGAGTTGGGGAGGCAGCTGTGTGATTTCACAATTTGATTCTAATTGTGCTCTAACAGGCTTGTGTACTCAAGTTCTTGGGTTGGAACACTGGCTGAGGACAGGTGCTGTTTAATATGATTCAATTAGACTTCTGTGAATCAATTTAAAAATACAAAAGTAGCAGATAGATGCCATGCATAATAATAATGAGATTATTATGTAAACACCTTTTGCAAATACTCTAAAAATTGTATAAGTTATTGGCATTTTTGAACATAGCTTCTGACACCAACATATCACTGATCAGAAGCTAACCAGGAGATCAGAATTGAAGCAGGAGTGAAGATGATTGCAGACATGGCTGAGACACTTCTACCATAGCACAGATGTCAGAAAGTGTAGCTAAATCCCTTTGCCCAACTGCAGTAAGTCACACAGCATCTTTTACTGGACTGGTAGTTAATTGCCCAAGTGCACAGAATTGTGCCCACTCAACACCTTGGCTTGCACCTGGGTGTAAGTCTTGCAGCTAATTGGCTTCCTAACATCTTCAAGGTGTCCTTGAGACAGGTGCCTTCTGCAGTTTCCCTCCTTACACATTTTCATTCTGCATTTATCATAACTTTCAGTTTCCCTTTGCAAATCTACCTCGATGCACAATTTTCTCCCTCTTTCATATTCTCAGAAGGTACTCACAGGCCTTGTTAAGCATATAGCCCCCGTAAGCACACAGTCCATCCCTGTGGGCTGTAAAGGAGACCTGCACAGAATGCTTGCTGCAACTTCGTAATTAACTTAATTTCTCTTAGGGAAATTAGTATTCAAGAGGAGTTTGTAAACATACAGCATGTTGTTCGTGTCCATCCTGGAGCAGAGCAAGCTAGTGGAAATCTTTCCTCTGTGCCCTAAAATATGCTGTGAGCAAAACGTCAGGAGTAGCAGCACTTGGGCAGTCTCCTTCCTGTAATTTCTCCAAAGTCAGCCACACTACACCAAAATGTCAACTTTAGAGTATTTGCAAAATGTGAATTCTGCCTGCAGCCTCCTTAGCACAAGTACATACAAGTGCCTTCTCTCACCCCTCTTTCACTACACCCAAGTCCTAAAGAACAAGCACAGAGCTCCACCATATCCTTTCTAATCATTGCTCCTCTTCTGATGCTGAATTGATGCTAAGCATTATCGTAGCTCACTGTCCTAAATATCAAATCAAACCTACCTAAATTCTCCGTGATAACCAAAGCTAAGAGCCCCCTGAACAATCTTGTTCTTGCTCTTGCCAAATTCTGCTCATGGTGATGCTAAGCCAAGGGCTGTGAGTCAGTTGCATTTCTCTGCTGAGTCAACCTGCTCAGCTAATTTTATCCTGGACTCAAAATATAAATGAGAGTGTTGCAAATGGTGAGGACATGACGCTGATTTGCAAAAGGAGGTGACTGTGGAATAGTCGCACTGTCAGGGATGTGTATGGGAAAAAGGAGCATGCCAGAGATCTGCACGTGCCTACTTGTCTTCACCTAGAGGATGTAAACACCAAGTAGCTCGACATCACAGAGAGAGAGGCCAGAAGAATCACTGGCAGATTGTGCTGATATTTAAGATATGCACACATATAAGATATACTCCAGATATACACATTTTAAAACAATTTTCAGTACGTAAATGATAATACCTAATCTTCAAATAGCCCTTGCATCAAATTATAAATATATGTTTCTCATGAACAGTAAATACAATTCAAGCTTCAAGTTAAACTGTTTTTCAAAAGATGACCTGGTTTTACAGTGTTTTTAGCTTTGATTGTGTAAAACGTTTGGCACCATCAAGTGGTAAAACAGTGGACTGCTCCTTCATAGCAATCTCAGTAATAAAAAAGGGAACAATGATGTGATTGTGTATTGGAAAATAGCCTAAACTTTTGAATATATTTTACCGAGGTTATTTGAAAAAGTTTCTGAGGTTTTCTCGGGAAAAGTACTGGATTAAATGTTTTTTTTTCCCAGCAAATTAAGTTGGATCATTGTCCAATGGCTTAAGATGGATTAAGTCATTTTTTCAGCTTGAATATATCATGGTAATCAGTTTCAGTGTTTTTCAGTCTAAATTTCTGAAGTTGAGTCAATTTACATGCAATCAACATAGAAATAATGTTCACTTTAGCATAGAAGCTAGTATGAACTTTTTTATTATCCTCCTTGGTGATGTCTTAAAACGATAGTTCTATTAAATGGAAGCAGAAGCAGTAACCTGCATTGTTATGAGACTTGCTTAATTTTTCCTTGCTGGCCATTGAATAGGCTTGAATGGGGCCAGCCAGTGGTAAAGTCAGTCTGCAAAAGAGGCAACTGCGGGCAGATAAAATTAGTAGAAATTAAATACAGAATTTAAAAGAGCACAATTAACTTTATTCTAAAATAATAACAGCAACAAGGTCTTTTGCTAGGCCAAACCCAATTCTGAAATCTGAAGAGATTTTAAATTATGCAGTAATCATGCATCATTTCAATTAGTACCAGCTTTGGTACAGGTAACACTTAATATATGCATAACTTGATTAAAGAAATAGTAGACCTACCTGTGGGGTAAAATTATCTATAATTATACTGATTGATTGTTACATAAATGTTTTTATTTTTGCCATTGTGGGCTTATCAAATAGTGATTTTAAAACAACCTTTTCATTACTTAAAAATTTATTTTAATGAGAAGGAAACTCCAGTGGATGAGCTCACACAACTGAAGAGGTAGAAGAGACAGGCAGATGAGCTGACCTCTGAGAAGGAAAAACAGGTAATTGGTGCCAGGTAGCAAACCAACCTGAATAACAGTGAACAGAAAATCCTTGTGTTACAGTCAAAGGTATTTTTCCTGATATCCCTGAATAACACAAAGCATTTATATGGATTGAATTCTCATGTTTATCTGAGGAGAAATATCTGATGCAGAAAATATTTCTCCATTTTGCTATGGATACAGAAGATGGAATTCACCTTATCAGAAAAGGAAATTATTAATGTTAGTTTAAATTAATTTCTTTTAATCTACTCTTCAAACACATAAGCTCAATATTTTTAGTACGAGGTGAAGACTTCATTCTCTACTGTTGGTTTGAAATCAGTGTTAACTGAGCCTGGGATTCTCATAATGGAAAAGGGAGAGCATTTGCAGACTGCAGCAGGCTCCTTGAAATCAGGATGCCCAGCATATTCCTGCATCCATAGCTTGTGACATTATGTTTTTCATATATGTCTTGGACTTCCAAAAAAGGGGCAGAGAAATTTGAAGGGTCTTTTGTGACATGACCAAATTTTAGGAAGTTACATACAGAAAAAAATTTTCCAAATTGTCCTTTTCTTTTTTTAAAGTACTGGATGCACTTAATTGTAGTAGCTCGTCCAGCTTCAGGAAATAATGAGCTCAGAGAGAAATAGGACAGTGATTCCAGCAGTATGCAGAAGTGCACAAAACCTTCTCACTGTTTGTCCCAGTGTTAGATCCTAGAATCCCAAGTATGAATGCAGAGGAATGTGGTAGTTAATAAAATGTTACTTCTTAATGATTAATCAGGACCAAAATACATGAGTGCTGTGTTAAAGTATCATAGAAGAAAAAAAGACATTTATGAGGGAAGAATGAGGAGAGAGGCAAGGGAGATGCACTGAGTTTCATGAAACTTTCAAAAAATTTTGGTGTAATTGCCTTGTAGAGGCCTCAGTCACTACTGGTAAGAGAGTGATTGATAGCAGCACTCTGCTGTCACCTCCCAAACCCCACGTTTGGCGGGGAAGAGTTGCTACAGGCTTTGTTGTTAGCAGGGAAGGCGATCTGGGGAACGGCAGTGCTGCTCTACCAGCCGTGGTGTCTCAGCTCCACCCAAACGCCAGCCGACTCCCAAGCAGGAGCCATGGATCCCCACGCTGGCACAGCCCTGAATCCAAGCTAATGCACCTTGCCTCCAGCTCAGCTTTTCGGCTGGGGCTCAGTGCAGGATTGGCTCGAGTCCCTCTGAGCTGGAGCACAGGCAGGCTGCTCTGAGAACTGCTTTTCATGTAAGCCTCGGGAAGCTTTTGTAGGCATGGTCTGAGTAACAGGGTGTTTCATTTCACAGCTCTGAGAGGATTCTCTTCTATAGATCACACATCCTTCAGCTTGATCCTCGTGTCATCTTGACTCTCACTGAATTTAGAATTTGCCAAACCAAAAGAGCATGCAGGGATGCCACTTCATCACATGGATAAAACCATGGCTGAACAAGTGCTTTGAAAAAAACCCTGCAAAGTACAAAGACATGTCAAAAAAGAATATGCAGTCTGTGATTTAATTGTTTTAACAGATCAGATAAAAAATGAGGAGCTATTCAGTATTTCCTCTGTTTCCCACCCCTCATTACAAAGTAAAAGGTGAAGTCAGAATGTGTGGCAGATTTTCAATAAGCAAGCTACCTCTTATCCCAGAATACTGGCGTCCCAAATCAGTGGTATGGCTAACAGGCAAGCTGTCAGTTAAACAAAATTTAAATCCTCATGGTGATGTTGTTCTGCTTTCTTATATGTATATGTTTACCAAGCTAAAGCAAAGTGCAGAACTACAAACAGCTGTAGAGCAGCCACTTTCTGAAAAGAGGAGAGAGATTCTGAAATTACTGTACCTGATAAGCAGGAGGAAATTTTTTTAAAATAGTGATGGCACAAAAGTAGATAACATGTGATATCAAGTGATTTGGCTTATGGTAGTTGGGATTTTGAAGGCACAGGTCTCAATTTTTAATGCATTCTATTTCTGGGAATCAGTTGTGTTCTTATGGAGGTTGAAGTCACTCTTACTGGGCATCTAATTCTCTGAATATACTCTGCTCATTGTGATAGATTGCTGGCAGTTCCTTCTTATTCACTGTTTTTTAAGAGAAAAGAAAATGAAACTTTATTCTGATGTTTTCTGATTCTATGATTGATTCTTAAGAGGCGTCCTTTTTTCTGTGAACTCATTTTAAAGAAATCTTAGGGGTTTTTTTCCATTTTTAGAAGGATCCATCAAGAGTTTTGCATAAATTGGAAATTTTTTTTTAAATCTAACCTTTCGGTGAAGTGTGATTCATATCTTTGCATCATGATGCTAAATGAATACCTGTGTAAGGACATTACAATAGAGTACTTATCTGTTTCTTTCTGCTATTTTTTAAAGAGTTGTTATGTCTTTCTCTTGGTGATAGAGATAATAGTCAAGAATGTTGCCAGGTTGGTTCAGTCACTCGAAGTCACATGGCAGGATGCACTTCCACAGTCTGGAGATGTAGGATTTAAGCCCCAGAAATGGGCATTGAATACAACAATGCAGCAATAATTCCACATTCTAGGCATTCCATCAGTATCAATAGCACTTCAAAGAAGAATCTCCTTTAAGAAGTTAAAAACTTTCCACCAATAGCTTTTGTACCAGATTCCCAATGCACATATAAAGCAATGAATGCTTTCTAAACCAATAAAGAAATCTGCTTCTGAGCTACATGTGAAAAATGAATTCTATCCTTGCTTTTAGAATGGCTTCTTACCTTTTGGGTATAAAGGAAACATTCTAAGAAGACAGAAGAAACCACATCAGTTCTGCTAAGTTAAAACTAAATCACATCTATCATGATTATTTTACCTCTATCAAAGATTGATTTTGACCCATTAAAAATTTAATTGTCATAATACACATTGACCAAGTCAACTTTCTTAATATAGCATCATTTTGCAGCATTTGCCAAACCTGGAAGTTTATTGTACAGTTTATTGTACAGCAGGATTTGCACATCGCTAGATCAATGGACAGAGATATGGATTGAAAACTGACTGAAGGACAGGGTTCAAAGACAGTAGCCCAAGCCCAGCTAGAGGCCAGTTACTTGGGGTGCACTGGTCTGCAGAAGGTAGACTGGTGCCAGCAGGCCAAAGGGGTTGATCCTTCTCTGTGCTTAGCACAGGTGAGGTCATGTCTGGAGTCCTGAGTCCAATTCTGGGCAAATATGGACATATTGGAGCAAGTCCAGCAATGGATGATGAAGATGATTGAGAGATTGTTATATGAGGAAAGGCTGAGAAGTCTGGGATTGTTCACCTTGAAGGCTCAGGAGGAATCTCATCACTGGGTATAAATACTTGATGCTTGCAGTATCACTGGGGCAGCCCCTGGGCTTTGTGTTGTGCTGAGGAACACAGGCAATGCTGTCTGCAAAAATGGAAAACCCGAACAAAATTCCACCAAAGGACGTGTGCATGGATACAGTAAGTAGGAGTTCCAAAAGGATTTCAAAACCAGACCACATGAACCAGAAGAATCAGGTGATGGGCCTCTGAATCAGAAATTACACTTTAAGTTTCACAGAGGGTGACTGGGGGAAGGACCTTCCTCTCCCACAGCCATGGGGGAACTTACAGCTTCCTGTGAGTCTATTACAGGGCACAGGCTGCGGCAATGTGTGTTTCCTTTTTGTCAAGTTAATGGCTTTGTACAAAGTTTTCATTTGCATGAGTTAAACTGATTGCCTGGTGCTTAGTTTCTGAGTTTCTGAAGTGTGTAGTAGCAATGTCCATGCCCTACTTCTGAAGGAGAGTTATTGACTATGCTCTTGGGGAGGTGGAAAGCTTTATTTAGGAGTATAAAACCACTGTTTTACACTCCATACACCACCACTGAAGTGGTTAAAGGTTAATGGCTGATATGAACAAATGCTAGCACCAGGAAACAGGGCTTACATAAAGTGGCAAGGATGTTCTTTGAAAGGAATAAGTGATTGTAGCAGGGATGGATGAACATGGTCAGGCAGACTTGCTGAACATGCAACAATTCGGCAAACACAACATGACATTAAGTATATCTTAACAGGGACTCAACCTACAGACATTTGGCCCACACCTAGATGCACAAAGCAGGATTCAGTTTTATGAAAAGCACTTCAGATATCGCAAGGAGTCTCACCTGGTCTGGAGCTGCTGCTGCTCCAGAGCAGTGCAGGGTTCACACTGGGGTTAGGCTGCACATCTCTGCTATATCAAGGCATCCCAGACTCCCCAGGAACTTCCAAGTGGCACTGGATGTTTCTCTGTAGGTAACTGAGTGCCTTCTGTACTGAATATTTTGAGTGCTTAAAGTTAAATATCTACTAGTATTTTAGAAATCCTAGGGCATCCCGCCTGTCCCAATATGACATTTCACAGAACTCCCACAGACCCTGTGTGATACGTGCCAGCTCATGTAGGTATCTCAGGTCTTTTGGGACATCTAAAATGGTTCTATGTATGTTTAGACATTTAATTGCCTTCCCCTATTCAGGCAGCTAAGTTTAGTCGTGTGCCATCTGGTGTTGAAGGATACCATCAGGGAATCAGCTCTGAGCTCTTGCAGTTGCAGTTCATCTGAATCACTCTAAAGCTGTGTCAAGGTGGCATGAACCCAGGTCTAGAAATGGTGGGTTTCTTTTGTATTTTAACATGAGAGATGAGCCTTTACATCGACAAATAGCGTAATTCATCTCAGAAGTTATATGAATGAATGCTGAATTTTTTATGGCAGTATATATATCTTTTAGAAAGTCCTGAAAGCTTAATGACAACACATGCTCACACTGTGGTATCCACAAGCCCCAGGATATGTGTCAGCAGTTTGCAATCACTTCATGTATAAATTGTAGTCTGATCTAACCTTCATTTTCCATTTTTCTCTCTCTCTCTCTGTCTCCCTCTGTCTCTCTGTTTTGTTGGATTGTGGTGAAGAGTTTCATGTGCCTTCCCACTTGCTTATCCCCCATTTTTCACCTCACAGTATCCCTTTTCAACCCAGGTAAACTGGAAAAACATTTGAGAGAGGGGGGGAAAGATACTCAATTGATAGGACAGTCAGAAATCTGTTGAGTAATGAGGGAAAAAAGTATTTATTTCACTTCTCAAAAATATTCTAGATGACCTCTGTGAGCTGTGAAAACACAAATCCTGTCACTGGCAGCCCTGTTATGTATTTATCAAAGACAACTGCAGTGAGTAATCAGAACTTTATAATTGTAATAGAGATGTTGGCATCAGAAAATTATCTTGATTCAGATTCTCTGACATTAGGAGCATAGTGATCAATGCTGGATAGCTGATACGAAGTTCCGTTCCACTCATCCCAGTTATGAGAAGTCAAGATGTTTGAAGGAAAACAGAGCTGATGAAGAATCAGGCAGATATTTTAAATTCATATAAATAATAATAAAATAATTTTCTGCTTGTGATTCTATCACAGAGCATGTTTCATACAAAGTTAAGCACACTCAAAAATACTACACAAGCTTTGTATCTTCATTCTTATATTCTGTTAGTTACAGCTGGAGAAAAAAAAACATTTCATGGTAGGAAAAGAAAAAAGAAACTACTTTATCACCAGATCATTAAGATAACTTGGAAAGTTATTTCGGAACCATTAGGACAATCATGAAAATCTGCTGATAAAAATGTAAATTTAAGATTTCAAGTTCAGATTAAATCACTAAAGAGCAACCTGTTCAGCCTCTTTTTTTTTTTTTTTCCTGTTAGAATTGTCTTCTGCTGCAGGTCTGGCATGACATCCAGTTATGGGTAGCATGACAAACAGGATGTTAAAATAAACACATGCTTAGATTTTATTCCAAGTAATTCTGCATGTTCCTAGTGTATGCATCCATACAGCCTGTAAGAAAACTTAAGAATGTCTCCTAAACCAGTATCAATATTCTGGTTTGCAGAACTGTCATATCTTTATATAATCTTATGGATCAGATACACCTGTAAAGGAAAATATTGTCCTACGGTAGACACATATATGTGATAAAATTAATGTAATGCTTCTCATTTCCATTGTGTCTTCTGACCCAGCCCTGTCCTCTGCTACACATTATTTTCTTACCAAAGAAGGTAAAGGAGAGAGATTTTGGAAGAGATTCCAGGAGTGGTTTCGTCTTGATATAAGAAAGATATTTTTTACAATAAAAGTAATTAATCACTGGAACAATCTCCTGAGGAATGTGATTGAGTCCCCATCAGAGTTCACCTCCATGAGCTTATGGCATGCTTTAGGCACATTTCCTCTCACTCTAGTGCCAGTGGAAAATGGAGTTGAAAGTTTTACTTATTGTTAAGAGGTAAGGTCTATTGTGTGTAATACTGTTCTCTAATAATGTATTTGTATAATTTAGCTCAGTGTTATTTTTTATAGTATTTCTAGTATCTTTCTAGTATTGTTCTAGTGCCTTTTGATCCATGGAGCCAGAACCCCACTGTATGAAACTGCAGGCTAAACTGCAATCGCTGTTTGTAAAATAAACAATGCAAGTAGCATCTTCTCACTGCTGTACACTGTAGTAACGCTGGCATTTCACACTTCATGTTCTAAATTGCAACATTGTCTAGACATTAAAGTATACAAAGAATAAGAGATGAAAATCAAAAGAACTTACTAAAGGTTAAAGAAAAACTCTGAAAGAAGATTGAGCATATTCTATTTTAATTTTCAGTAATTCTTTCAAATATCAGAACTCACAATATTCTGAGAATTGAACATTTAGCATAGCGCATTTGGCAAAGAACTCAATGACTTCTGAATGGAAGGAAATAAATTGTAATGTTTTGTGTGAACTCGTGTTTTTTTAACCTTGTACAAGAAGACACAGAGCATATCCTTGACTTTTCCATACATGGCATATTCCTACAAAGATTTAACCTGCTGCTGGAGATCTAACTTTATATCACAACTGGAATGCTGTGCTTCACTGCAGCCTGCCATCTTTTCTCCAAGTGCATGTATGCACATGCCATAGTCCATCCTGCTAAACAATCATTCAGCCTTAAGGACCAACAAATTCCACTGGTATTTCACAGCCTTTAGATGGTTTTCAGCTCTGTGAATTATTCAGTAGTTTTTCCCCAGTATTTTCCATGGAAAACCATGCAGAATCCTGCCTTAATCCACATCTGCAAAATGCATGTAGTTACTCCCTCTAAGAAGAGAGACATCCACTGAAGGCTGGCAAAAGATTGGATATTGTCACTTTTGTGTTAGAGAACAAGAACTAGTCAGTGCAATGACATAAACATGATACATTTATTCCAAGCCTATTGCTGTTTTATTGTGAAAATGGTGTCATCTGAAGTGTGTGATAATACATAATTGTTTCAAAAATAAAATAATCTGTCTTTGTTTTATTCTGTCTGACCTCTTAAAAACCAAACAAAACCCAACTGTTTTTAATTTCAGCATGATGGGAGAGACAATGACCTTTCTCAAGCAACAACTAAGCTCCTACAACTTGATTGAGCCCTTCCAGGACAGAAAACAAAGCCAGAATTATGCCTGTCTCTTCGGACATAGAAATGAAACAAAATCTCTTGCAAGGCACATTTGATGAAGAATCTCACTAAATCAGTGATATATGTGGGACCAGATGAAAATGCATCCTGTCTATACTGTAGGTAGAAAATTGATCAGCTATTTTACAATTAAATTGCGTAATTTAAGTGGGAAATTAATATTCTAACAAAATCCACCTTTTAAATGCTGATTTCCTAGCTGCATGTTGCAGGAGGATATTGTAAATTACTGGTTTCTTTTTCCTGTCAAACATGCCACAAGATGGACGTATTACTGTGGAACTCAAGACTTACAGGTTTGTTTTCCTATTTATAGCTCTCTTAAATGTAGAACTAGTTTTGTTGTTCACCATGATTTGTTAGGTAAAACACTGGTTGGATTTTCTTTACAGTAGAGGGCATTCCTGGTGTAGAAAAAGATGTAATGTATCTAAATGTAAAAGATAAATCAAACTCAGCATATAAGTAAAATTTCCTGTTGTTCAGTAATTTAAATAGTATATGCCGCTGTAGGATTTGCAATTAGGCTTGTACATAAACAGTGTTGTTAATATTGTTGTAGCCCTGTAAGTAAATCGGATGGTGAGTTTTCATCATGCTTCACAGAAGCTGCTCAGGCTGCTTTAGAAAGCCCTGCCTAAATTTGCAGGAAAGTACATTTTCTAATTATGCTGATAGTTTCACATGTTGAGAGAAATTTCTCAGCCATTTCATGCATTCGTAGCTGGACTTGGCTTTGTGGTTTTTTTCATGTAAAAGTTGCTAGCATTTCTGAGTTAAAATCTTGTCACGGTAAGATGTCTCTGTGTTTGAAATTACATGGGTGCAGGAATTCATTCTTCTGACAACCTCTGTTCTGCTTTTGTCAGTGGTAAATTCCAGCTCAAGGAGATGTCAAATCACAATGAAGAGAGGTTTGCCTAGGAAAAAATAATGATAATTCATGCCTTACGGAAATTAAAATTCAAACCCACAAGCATGCATATTAAAGGAAAACCTTATTAGATATATACAAATCAAAGCTGCTTTGGTCTTGGTTTTCTATTTTTTTTTTGTAAAACAAAGTTGAGAAATAAGTAATTTTGATGCTTTGCTACAGAATTTTAGGGAAAAAAAAGAAACTCTTATTTTCTAGCTATAAATATTCTTTTTTCTTTGACCAAACCACATAATCATTTTCTTTTGGATAATTTTCTTCAAAGTATTATCCATTTGTATAATTTCACAAACAAATGCCCAGTACTTCTTTCATCTGCCTCCACTGTCCTGGTTTGTTATTTTTAGTAGTACAGGCCTTGAGAAGCTATGCATCGTGAGTTTGTCCTGGAGGCATTCAGCAGCATCATATACTCAAATTAGATACAGTGTCTGACTGATAAATACATGGATAATCAGCCATGGAGAAGGCAGCCTTGCTGAAACAATATTCTGGACCCATCCACAGATGAAGTTAATGTGGACTGGTAACAAAGTGTGGAAACTATGTTGGCATGAGCAAACCTAGAGTAAATCTGTGCTGCAGTGTGAACAGTGTATGGTCACGCCACACAGCAATAGCAGGATAGAGACCTATGTGCTGGGAAAAAAACCCGATTTTTACTGAAGCTGCTAAGCATACATGACAGCATAGGCTCTGTCATTCCTTTGAGTGTGCTCCCATGCTTCTGCCATAGGAGATGGTAGAACCTGACATGCACAGGTACTCAGATAAGCCATGAACTCGTTTATTTCAGGCACCTGGCCACTTCACTGTGCCGCTGATACACCAGATGCGCCTTTGCTCAGGTGGGGAGCCTGTGCCTTGCGGCTCCTGGCTTCTCTTGGGGGGAAGTCCCGAGTGCCTCTCCTCGGAGGGGAACAGTCGGGACAGCCTGAGGTGCTGTGCGGTGGAGATGGCGGAGAGCAGCTGAGGCGCTGAGGGGCTGGCCCGGGACAGTCTGAGGTGCTGTGCGGTGGAGATGGCGGAGAGCAGCTGAGGCGCTGAGGGGCTGGCCCGGGCCGGGGCAGCAGGGTCGCGGATACACGGAGCTCCTGTGGGGCGGCCCCTGGCCGCCAGGGGGCGCCGCGCGGCGGCGGCGGCGGCGGGGC